>PKMM01027584.1:233765-360031 GCA_002933915.1 Eutrema heterophyllum | reverse complement strand
TGAACTGTATCCCTTTGCTTCCATCAACATCACACCATCCATATAAACCTTTCACTTCTTCATCGGACAAACTCAGCTTTAGTTCCTCTAAACATTTCTTCAGCTCCTCCATATCGATTGTTCCGTTTCCATCATTATCTGTGGATTCACCATAATCAAATTGTTTAGAAACTAAAACCGGGGGAATCTTGAAAGCTAAAAAAAGCTCAAGAAAATGTTACCGTAGGATTCGAAAACGCTTATGATGTTTCTCAATCCTTCTCTTAGCTTAGGAAACTTCATGATTATTGAATCCATGGACTTTAAACTTGATTAGTCGTTTTTCAACACATCAATTACCCTAATGTGTAGACTACCGCAATCATAATGGTGTGTTGTTTTAGTACTTAGGGATCGAATCCACATAGAGAAAGAACAACACAATAAGAATACTAGAAACTACTTAAGCTAAGCTAAACGATTTTTTTGGTTTTTGTTCTAAGAACTAATTACGATAAAACCTAAAAATAAAAGACAGAGAATAAAAACATACATGACAACTAAAATTATTGCAAGCTAGTTTTAAGAACACATAATTAAAGAAAACAAGACACTAAACTCGGTTTTAAACAAGAAGATAAAGATATGGATCGTAGGGAACGATATTCGATTAGGAGTATTCGAAGATTCACTAATGATGTTTCTAATCACTCAATGAGCTTATTCTATGGCAAGGAACACACAAATAGTTTAACTCACTCCCATGATGCTAAACCTTTCATTGATAATTTGAATTAGCTAATTTTCCAATTGCAACCAAATTATCAACAAACATAAAACATAAGTCCTTTAAAACCAATTAATGATTCTTAGTCATGATTTCCACCTTGCTAAGCATCAAAAACATGTTTAGAAATCCTCTAGACAATTTACCAAACCTCTTCCAAGTGTAAATTGACCATGATCTAGAAATTGAGTAGCTAGCTCAATCCTAGCTTTAAGACCACTTCTAAACATGAAAACTTCTATAATCTTGCTCTAAACATCAAAAGATCATCATCTATCCCTCTAAATCAACTATTCCCACAATCCATAATGAAACTACTCACACATAACTAAATTACAAAACAAAACCGAACAAAAGCAAGACATAGCAAAAATAAGAAGATTGATGGAAAGAAATTAAGAAAATCTTCACTAAAATGGTGTAGATCTTGAATCCTTCATGAACATAAGAGGAGAGAAGAGATAAGTTCTTTAAAACAGTAAAAAGAAGCAGAAAATGATGATATTTTCGTCTGTGGAGAGTTGTTGAAACTCAACTACAAAGTGTTGAACTTATACAAAAGTGGAAGGGCCCAGAGTCAAGTGGAAAGTCACCACTTGTGTTGAACTTATACACGTCTTCACTAAATCGGGCATAACTATTGAACCACAGATCGGAATGACTTGAAACCACTTCCATTAGAAATCTAACTCAAATATCTACAACTTTCATGAAGACCGCTGAAGCCAAATCCAAATGGAAACCGTTCTTCTGAGTCGATATTTAAAGCATTTCGGATGGTTTCGGTCGCGGATCTGGATCGGTCGATCCAGAGGGGATCGATCGATCCCCCAAAAACATGAGATCGATCGATCTGACATTGTAGGTCGGTCTGGGAAATCTTCGATGTTTGGGATCGATCGATCCAAATTTGTGGATCGATCGATCTGGCTTGTTTCTCCACTCGCTCCTCTTGCTCGCCAGACTGGACCGTCGTCACAAAAATTGAAATAACGTTTGATCGCACAGTTGGTATGGCCTCAAACAACTTCCAAATGAAAGCTAATCCATTGGTCTAGCTTGTGTTAAAATATGAGCTCAATCCATCGGTGTAAAGTCTTTCATCCAATGCCAAATTTCTGACGTCTCAAACTGATCCTGCATCTCTGTATTCCGCAATGGCCTTTTATATGGTTATTTTCACTCCTCCAACTCCTCTGACTCCAAGAACACCTGAAAATGGCTCAAACAAGCCAAAAAGAATGCAAAGACAACCTATGACATCTAAAATTCAATGAGACTCAATTTGGACCTAAATGCATTGTAAATACAATGAAAACAACATGAAACACATAGAAAACAAAGGAAAATATGAGACTCAAGATGGTAAAATACACGGTTATCACTCAGTCAGCCCGGGCATAAAACCCGGACCCGTTAGACCCGACTCGAATCGACCCGACTCAAATCGACCCGAAAAATCGGGTTCAGGTCGGTTTTGGTTTTGCCCTAAAACCCGAACGGTTTTTGCCTAAATTTCTTTCGGTTCTCGGGTCGGTTCGGGTACCCGATTTTTTTTTCCCGAATGGTGGTGACTCGACAGAGATCTGCGGCGGATATGCTTCTCGTCAGAGATCTGCGGCGGCTCATAGATGCGATTACCTTCCAAAAACAACATTGCCTCGCCGCACACGAACCACGATCTTCAATCCGGCCAGGACTAGTCGCCGCCATCGATAAGCTGACCACATCGCCGAGAGGAATCGTCGAGAGGAACCGCCATAACCAAATCAAAACCCTAGCAACTTCTTCTCATCGCTTCTCTCAGGATTCAGAACTCGGAGACGAAGAAGATGACGGTAGAAGCAGTGAACCTTAAGGCGTCGCAGATCTCCGACTTTTTTTTGTCAACTTTTTGTGGTTTTTTTGGGTAATTTCGGGTTTTCGGGTTCAGAACCGAACCGACGCAAATTTATTTTCGGTTCCATTTTGGTTTTCAATAAAAAACATAAACCCGACCCGAACCGTATTCTTCTCGGGTCCAATTCGAGTCCTGACCTCTCCAACTTTGGTTGCCCGAAAACCGAAGACCTGACCCGAACCCAAACCCGACCCGCGGACCCGAATGCCCTGGGCTAGAACTGAGTACTCTTACACGCATACGAATGCCCATAGTATCTTCTTTTTCTCCCACCGCCCATCATATCAATCTTCATAAACCAAACCCCTTAATAATAATATCACATGGTGTATTCTACCATTTTCTGTTTGTTTCTATTTAACCTCCATACATACATTTTCGGACATTTAGTGTTTGATTTTCCGATTTGTCTTAATACTCTGGTCATTCTTGTCGCTGTCCACTAGCAATTACTTTCATCACTTACATAATTCATAACCAACTTATTTTCACCTTTTTGAATTGTATATTTCCCAAAAGACAAAACAAATAACCTCATACGTACTATCTCTCACTAGCTAGCTAGATACAAGAACATATATATTACTTAAATTGACGAGCCATGCTGAAAAGACGAGAATATTTTAATAGAAATAAGTGGATCCCGCATATTTAGCCTACCGTCCGACGATGGTCCACATCAAATTGTTATGAAAATGCTTTATCATTTAGAAAATGGTATAAGCAAATATTTCTATCATCACAGCAGCGATCTATTAGATAAGTAAACTTTTTATTAATAAGATAAGGATGAGTATGATTTCTTATGTGTCCTTAAGCAAAAATGATTTGTTCTGTTTCTATTCGAAAAAAGAAAAAAAAAACAAAAAACACAACTGCTCTTGATATGTTCTTATTTGACATCTACCATTCCTCTTCCGGCAATTCCAATCATACATTAAGTAAAGTTGGTCATATTCCATGTAACAAAAACAAATTAAATTCAGTTGTCTATATATATCGACTATGCTTAATTACTTCTCAAAAAATGAATGTATAAGTTCCTCCCAACTTCATGTTTCAACAACACATTTCACATCCGATATTCCTAAAACTAGTCACGAGGCGAGCTAACGTTACCTCGAAAATAGTATTAAAATATGGTTTTTTTGGGAAAGTAATCGGAAAAGTTTTGAGAATTTTTCGACCATCGTTTCTGGCGACTTTCCGATAAACAAATTTTTTGGATATTTTCCGACTAAATTCCCACCAAATTTGGTTTCCGAATCTCATATTCGAACCAAAATCATTTTATCAGAAAGTCATCGGAAACATTTTGGTGGGAAATTCACATTTTCCTCAATGGTCCAAATATAGATATAGTAAATAAAGAAAAGTGGTATGAAATCAGGACTGGACTAGATTCCACCGTACATGTTTTAAATGAAATTGAATAAACTTAGGGAATGATAAATCAATCAATGAAAGAACAATAAATATCAACCGTTAAGAATATATGAGCAAATACCAAACGAGAGCCGTCAATTCTTCATCTTCTTCTAATGTCGCTGTCTCAACGACGTCAACTTACGGCAAGTTGGTGCAGATCTTTCTCTCCTTCTCCACCGTCTATTTTTCACCCTTCTCAATTTGACCCGTTCCAATAAGATATCACCATGTCACTACCACTTGTGTTTTTTTTCTTGACATTCGGGTTTTCGGTTAGGTTTGGTTCAGATTTTGTTGGTTTTGTAAATTATGTCCGGAGTCCGACACAGAACCTACATAAATTCACTTGATTTTGATTCATTTCAGTTTTATTTTGGTTTTTGGTGTTTTAAATTATGTTTGATATGTAGTTGCTAACTATATTTTGGTATGTTTTTAAACATATTAGTTTTCAATAAAATTTTGATTTCGATTCGGTTGTACTTAATTCGGGGTTTTTCGTAAATAGTTAGTGCCGTATCTAACAATACTCAAAGTCTCGAAATAAAACTCAAACGATACATGCATGCATGCATACCCAAAACGAGCAATACATTTCATACATCACTTGTTTAGTTATTTGTTACAATCATTATTGCACATGCACGGGAATAGTAGCTCGTAAAATCAAGAAAAGACTTGCATATATCATAATCATCGATCCGGTGTTTTTAGTTCTACAAGTTGTAGTAGGAGACATTTTACAAAATCTGTCTCAAGAGTAGAAGATGGCTAAAAACAATATGCAACAGTTCTCCAGCAAATTTATGGATTGCAGATCTAAAACCTATTGGTAAGAAAAAATAAATTGAACTGCATAGTCATATAGAGAAACAGTGTATTTATAATCTTGGAGATATTATTGTACGAGTATTTGTGGTAACTTATTTTTGTCGCTACTTTTGGTAACATAATTTTCTATATACGGTTATGCATGTCGTCCCTTGCAATATTAGAAAATGATCCTACTCAAAAAATGAAAAAAAACATTAGAAAATGATTGATTCCACATTTCATGTATTGTGGTAACATTGATGTTTTGTATATCCATCAATTTGAGTCACTCGTATCTTATATAAAACAGGAAAGAGAAAAAGAAGAAGAGTGTCATATGTATGATTTGTAACAAGAAGGAAAAGAAAAGGAGAAAAAGGAGGGAAAATCAAAATACCAAACAGAGAGAGCCAAAAAAAACAAACAAGCAAACAAAGAATGAACATAGACGTAAATCGCAATATTTACCAGATTACATGGACACTATGGACCCACACTTTTCGTCAGGCCTTTTTTTTTTACGCTACTAATTGATTTATTTAACATCAAATTTACCTACGTGGCTTTTCCAAGACCGTTGATCAGTTTTTATTTCAATATTGCAAAATTTGCAATCCACTAGTGTCAGAAAGTGACGTCAAATAAAAACCCAATAGGCTGGGAGAATAAAATCAGTTTCGACACGTGGCTTATCATAAGCCGTCAGATGTACAAAAACCTTATGGACACTCCGGTTTATCATATGAGTCGGTTATTGGGACCGGCTACTTGTTTGTCAGGTTCTGAGCTTCGTTGATTCACCGGCTCAAACCCGGTGATATTTTGATTATTATTTTTTTCCGATATTTTTGATAAACTCGTGCACAAACCCTTTCCATCGCGTTATATAAAGGTCATCGTCTCTCTCTCTCTCTCCACGTTCCACCAATAAAGTGAAGCGTCTGCGTCTGCCTCGTGCTTCACTTTCCGTATTTTCCCGAGAAAGTTTCTGCTTGCGAGAAATTTCTAGAAAATTTCGGTCGTAACTTGCGCTCTTTGAGGGTGAGTATTTCTTCATCTCCCTCTCGTTCGGCTCTCTAATTCGTTGAATCGAAGAATTCATCTCGAATTTTCATCGAATCTCGCGATGTTTAGCTTTCTGCGATCCGATTTGCATCTCTATTGATTCACTCGCGTGACGATGAGTGTTCCCCCAGTTTTTGTTTTCTCTGCATTTCCCAAGTATACTACCAACTCATTTTTGAATAATTTTGATTCCTTTTGACTCATTTCATTTCTCTTTTGATTTACAGGAAAGCGCGAATCAAGAAGGATTCGCCATTGTTGAAGGAAATAGCCTGTGTGTGTTTGAAAACTTTCCTCTGTTGACTTCAAACAGAAATTGTTCTTCCCATTATTCGAGCGATTTTCAAATTTCCAATGAGTGTGAAAGTAGCTTCCACTTCTCCCTTCCTTCAATGGGCGGCTCATCCTTCTTCTTCCCCTTCTCAAACCCTAGCTTCCGGAGCCATATCATCCCCTTCAAAACGACGGAGCACCACCGGACACGACGGGCGGTTTCTATCATGTCGTTTCGTGAACCGTTCGGCTCTCTTCGGAGCTCCGTCGACGAAGCTCCATCGCTCCAAGTCCTGCGAGCTATGGGAACCATCTAGACCGACCAAAACTCAGTCGATTCGAAGAGTTTGTAGCGCAAGCTTAGGTCCCTTCTCCGAGGAGGAGTTTTCGAAAAAGATCCAGGAGCTAGCTCTCAGATTCAATGTCTCGAGCCAAGAGGACGACGACGAGAGAGATACGAACAGCGATTCAGTGCCGATGATAATTCACTATCATAGTTACAGCGCAATGGAGAAACCTAATTTACTAATGCGAGATTCAATCGAGCCGCCATGGCACGAGATGGTGCACTTGTCGAGTATCGAAATGAAAGCAAACAGCGTCGATCTTCCTCTCTCGCTTCGGATCATAAAGAAGAAGCGACAGTGGGAGGAAGGAGTCAAACAAGCCGGCGAATCCGCGTGCGGCTCGATGAACAAAGCCTTTTCGTCATTGGTGTTCATGATTCGAGAACTCCAAAGCTTCACTCTGCATATGAGAGAGATTCTGTTATACGAAGACTTGCAAGGGATCCTGCAACGGGTGAGAGAAGAGATGGACGCATCGTTCGTTTGGTTGTTCCAACAAGTTTTCTCAGCGACGCCTACATTGATGGTTTACGTCATGATACTCCTCGCCAATTTCACGGTTTATTCGATCGGAAGCAACTCCGCTTTAGCCGCCGCTCCTCACCCTCCGACGACAACCGTAACAGAGCTAACAACCGCCGATGAAACAAACGAGAAGTTCGATTCCTCGATGGTTAAAACGTTCTTTGTATCGTCTCCCAACGGGAATACAACTTCCGTCGGCGGTAACAACAATGGTGGCGGAGGAAACATCCGGCCGGTGCAAAGCGGAACAGATGGTGATGGATTAGATGGATCGGAACAGTTCAGAACAATCATACCCGAAGGAGCTTCACAATTGTCATCATCATCAACATTCGGGTCAACGACTAATACAGAGCCAGAGACATCAGTGTCGGGACAAGATGAACTTAGGCTATGGAATTCGATAGTGGAGGAAGCAGAACAAATGCAGTATTCAAAGATAGACAATGCGTTGGATCACGATACGAGGAAGCGGTTCGTGTCTCCTGTGGAGGCACGAGTAGAGGCAGAAGAGCACATGGATTACTTGAAAACAGAGCTTTTGTACCAAACAGGACTGTCTCAGGAGCCTAATGATCCTCTCCTTCTCGCTAACTATGCTCAGTACCTCTACTTCGTCTCCAATGACTATGACAGGTAACTAAACATATTTAATAACGTTTTTTTCCGTTATATTATTATATTTCTTTAGCTTAAGTAGATTTGGTTCTTGAGTTAGGGTCGAATCTTCCTTTTGAGATCCTTGGGTTTGTGAGGCTGCAAGTTGATGCTAGCAGTCAAAAGTAGGCGCAGTCCTCTATGATTTTTCTATTCACTAGTGGGGCATATTTGTGAAAAATCATAATTATTTTTATAAGCTTAAATTGTCATAATCGCATCAGCAGAATATAACCGACCAATAGAGTTGAACCAATTCTTTTCCTCTTCGAGTAAGAAGAAGACATTACAAAAAAATATCTAACAGGGAATAAAAAAAAAAAAAAAAGGATTAGTTATCGCGCTAATGAGCTTTGAATCTTTTGGGGTGTTTATGATAGTGGAGTTTACGGTTGAAGACTCCCCACCAAAATCCAACAAGTAAAAGGTGGCTTTGTGCCTCACAATTTGTCTTCCAGATTTATTCTCCACCCAATCGAATTCAATTAACCCATGTTTTTGTCGTTGGCTCTATTTTATAGCTTAAGTAGTTTTGTTATGAAGGTGGAAATAAGTATTTGCTAAAAATGTAGCATTCCCTTGCAATTGGGTTAAACACTAGATTTTTAAGCATTATAGATTTTATTGATAGGGTCTCTACGCCATTATATTGTTAATGGTTTGATATCCTAATCCACTCTTTTTTTTTTTGTTTGTTGCTAATATGACTAATATTGGCTTATAAGGATTACACTATTTTCTTAGACGATTCTATCACATTCTATAACCACTATTCAATTCACATCATCATCATATGAAAGTTTAAGTTTCACAGGCAACCCTTTGGGCTTTTTTTATTCATCTCATCATTAAAACGTTCCAACATGACTTACTTATCATCATCTCTAATGATGAATTAGTAGTGTCTCACGTGATTCCATATGATATTTGTGTTGTAACAGAGCGGAAGAGTACTTCAAGAGAGCGGTAGGAGTGGAACCGAAAGACGCGGAAGCGCTGAGTAAATATGCGACGTTCTTGTGGAGAGCACGGGACGATCTTTGGGCGGCCGAGGAGACTTTCTTGGAAGCAATCGATGCCGATCCGACCAACTCTTTCTACGCCGCTAATTACGCCAATTTCTTGTGGAACACCGGCGGTGATGACACGTGCTTCCCTCTCGACGAGCCTCAAGAAGACACCATCTAGATAAGATGGTGCAACAATCAAGTTTCTCTGTATAAATATTATGGGATATATAACTAATGAATATATATATATCATATCATGTATGTATGTGCCTGTTTGTCATGGAATATGTCACAAAGTAAGGAAGGGTAAAAGGGTTAATAATCCCTGATGTGGTTACGATCAGTCTAGAGAAAAGGAAGAAAATATCTTTGGAGTTTGGTGGTAATTGAGCACGTGACTGAGTGAGATGGAGCACGTGAGATCGGAGCAGATCTCTGCCTTGGTTTATGGGTCTTTGTTAGGCCCTATATAACCAAGTGTCCTCTTTTTTTTTTCTTTTTCCTATATTCAGCTCATTTCTCTCGGTCCTACTTTATTTATTTGCCATATTTAATTCATATGGCGATATTTTTTGTAACTAATTGTACATTTTCCAGTGTAGCTTGTACCAGACCTATCAACAAAACAAACAAACTCCTCTAAATTCATGTGATTTGTTAAATAACCTTGATCACTTGGATCAAATGTTGGATTATGTAGCTAGAACTAAATCGAACCGGTCAAAATTTAAATATGATATACCATCAAATTGTTATGGAATTTAAATATCACAACTTTCTTGCACATGCATTCGCAAACCCATAGTTAATTTAGGCTCAAATTAAAAAGGCCTAATTATGTTGAGTTTTAATTTTTAAAGTGTTGAAACCGGTTCGAACAAAGTAATTTAAAAACAAGAAGGGGATCGGAAAATCTCGTTTTATTAGCAATCTCGGGTGAAGTACAAGGATCGATCAAAAGTGAGAATGAAAAAAGAAGAGATCTAAGAGTTAGGGTTCTTAGGTCTCTTGCGAAAAGTCCGCGTGCCGAGAATAGAGTATTTCTCGGCTATTTATAAGACCTTGAGTCGGTCCGATTTCCTTATTTCTCGGAGGTCAGGATATGGAAATATCATTTTTTTCCTCGGAATAGATAAGGAAATCTTCCATTTCCTTCGGGATTCCGCAGGAATGCGGTCTTCCTTTTTTCCAGGGTACGGCGATTACGCAATTGAACTGGTCATCTATTTGCAACGTGGTTGGGTTGCTCATCCTGGCGTCTGAGAGCGGGGTCGACAAGACTGTCGACTTCTTTGAGTACTTGACTGCGGTTAATATTAACCAGCAGAGGCCATGCTATTTTAATGCTAACATGAGGTCGGACCTTGACATCGTTTCTGGAAAGAAGACCAGTAAAGTGGGCGATTGGCAACGGTACTATTTCTTTGTGAGGAGGAACGAGTTGTCGGTGGGATGCTTTACTGGAACGGTGCACTCCGTGTGGTCCGGCGAGATCGGTAGATTTTCAACTATTTTGGTTTTGTTAAAAAACTGCTTCTAACTTGTCCTAATTTTGGTGTTGTTTCTTGTTAGGTCGCCATTTCGTAGTGAAAGAGCTTGTTGATAGCTATTCCGAGAGGATTGAGAGGCTTAAGACACTAAGTCGTCGTACGTGGCCGCAAGTTATCTGTGAAGCTCGTATTAACGCATGTCAGTGTTATTATGTATTTTTTATTGTTATGTTCCTCTTTTTTTTTTTTTTATCACCGATGAGTCAGTTTTTTTTGTCGTTCCGATAGCTCCTGCCGAGATGGGGAAGCTCAACCTGAGTGGTCTCTCTGACTACTTAGAGGATCTGAGGAAGCTGTTGCTACCTGTCCACAACAAGAAAACACAGTTTTTGTGACCAACTTTTGTGATTCTTTTTTTGGTCGCAAAAAAGTGGGACGAAAGTGTGACTAATTTGCGAGTACTCGCAATGCAGTGGCAAAACAGTCGCAAATTAACGATGAAACAGAGGAGTCACAAAAGAGTCGCAAATTTGTGACTGATTTGTAGTATGACTTTGTAGTCGCAAAAGTAGTCTCAAATTTGTGACTGATTTGCTTTGGTTTAGCAACTCCACTCGAATTTTTTAAAGAAATTCATCAATATATAATTATAAATATGTTAATTTATAAGTTTTAACATATAGTTGAACTGATATATACACATAATCATTGTAAAGTCATTTTCAAACCTTTTAGGTTCTTAAAGTTTAGGGTTTATGGTAAAGATTTTTTATTTTAAAAAAGTGTCACAAAAAGGTCTCAAATTTGCGACCGTTTAGCAACTCCACTCGATTTTTTTAATAGTAGTCACAAAATGGTCCCAAATTTGTGATTGTTTAGCAACTTCACTTGATTTTTTTTAATATTAGTCACAAAATGGTCCCAAATTTGCGACCGTTTTGCAACTCCATTCGATTTTTTTAAAAAAATCATCAATATTGAATTGTAAATATATTAATTTGTACGTTTTTACATAGATTTGAACTTCTATATACATTGAATCATGATAACAGAGAAAAAAACTTTTAAATTTCAATATTTTAAACTTATGTTCTCAAAAATATAGTAAGTGTATATGTGTTTTATATGGAATGATTTTGAAAGATAGAAATTTTTCAAAATTTATTTACCATATCTTAGTTTATTGTTTAAATAGAGAGTTGCAGTGTTAGAATTAGAATAATAATAATTATAAAATCATATTTTAAATAAGAATGATTGAAAGTTTAGGGTTTAGGATATAAGTTTGTGACTTACAAAATATAGTCATAAAACAGTCACAAAATTTACCAGTACTTTGTGACCATATGCTTAGAAAACATATTTTTTGAGCTCATAGAGTCACAATTTAGTATATTTGGCCAAATTTTTCAATCCACCGCTCAGGTTTTTTCTAAAATCATTCTCTTCTCTCTCGAATCCACCGCTCACTCCCACTTTTGATTCCTCTTTCTCTCTTTTTTCCTTTGCTGAAACCAAACCCACTACTCTTCTTCTTCCTCTTCTCCCTCGAGGTCTTTCTTCTTCTGCTCCAAAACAATTTCTTCCTTAATCGTCTTCTACTTTTCCCTCTGTTTCTTCTTCTCGATTTCCCAAACACCAAACCTGACAGATCCATCTTCTCCACAACTCTCTTCCTCCGTCGCTCCCCTTCGTGGGGATGCCGAATCTTCTTCACTTGTTATCTATACTCAAGCCATTAAGCTCGATCCTTCTAACGCTGCTCTTTACAGGTATTTCCCAGCCAATAACTTATAAGAAACGTCATGGATTTGGTGTTTTTATGCTTATATTAGATCGAAAGTCTCGACTTTTGTTTTTTGCTTTTTTCTCTGATAAAATAGTAAATACTAGTCAATCTGGTCGACACTTGTTGAGCATCTTGCTCTCATTTTCCCTAGTCTTTTGACTTGGATTGGTGCCCATGACTTAATCAACTGTTTGATTCGTCTGATCTCTGAACTCAAGCCTGTCATATTTGTGAAATCTAGTACAAGTCATTGAGCTTGTCTGTGGCTTGTAGTTTCTGAATCGTTGGGAAACTGTGGTCGGTGATGGGCAAAGCTTTGTGTGCTTGGGGAGATAAATTGATACCTTTTTACTTTTTTTCCTTGCAAGGAACTAAGCTGATGTTGATGCTCTTATGCTGGAGCTGGATGGGACCCTGAACAAGTCAGGACTAATGCTATATTAGGAGTATCATTAAGCGTTTGCAGGGCAGGTCCTGGAGCTAAAGGAGTGCCTTTATACAAACACAGTCAAGAACTATCGGGAACAAAGGAGCTTGTCATGCCAGTTCCTGCATTCAATGTGATCAACAGAGGCCTTTCAGATGGAAAGTGAAGGTAAGTTAGTGATATTTGAGTTTAACCTACTAGCACTTAAAATCATAGTGGTACCTGCTGTGTTACAGCTTTGATACAAAATCAGGAGATGATTGTTTCGAATTTAGGAGATTGCAGAGCATCTTGTGTTGAGGAGGAGTTGCTGAGGCTCTTACAAGTGATCATAGTGCGGGATGACGAACGCAAAAGAATGGAATTTTATTGTAATTTCAATTTCAATTTCTATTTTATTGTAATTTCAATTTATATTTTAATTTTGGAATTATGGAATTGGAATTTTCGAATTATGAAATTTTAATTTTTTTTTTTTTTGTTTTTACTGGTAGTCGCAAATTAGTCACTATATTATGACTGATAGTGGGAGTCCCATATCAGTCTCTAAATTACTACTATTAGTGGGAGTCATATATTAGTCCCAAATTTGCGATCGTTTTGCGACCATTTTATTTAGCGACCAAATATTTGCGACTATTTTTTTTAGTCCTAAAATGGTCGTAAATGGTCGGAAAAACTGTGTTTTTTTGTAGTGGTTGCCGGATCGGAGTCTACAAGTGCTAGGGCCAAGAAGGCCACCGGAGCTGCTATGACAAGTCGGACCGAAACTCGAGCCGTCTTGCCGGAGTAAACCCTCGAGGTCGGGTCCCGAGCTTCTTTGGCCATTGCACGGAACCTCGAGGCGGCAAATAACGTATAAAAGCAAATATATATGTGATGAAACTAAGTTATTATATAAAAGTAGATAACGTATAAAATACAATGAACCTATTTCACTAAATATTTGCATGGAAGTATGGAACGTATACAAGTTGGCAAATAATATTGTTGTGTTGCTACATGTTTACAAAATAATATTGTTGTGTTGCTACGTTAATCTTGTCATACCTACGAAATATAAATGCAATCATGTTTACAAAACATAATATATTTTTATAAATCAAGGATATATAATGTATGCGTCGCTGTGAGACTTTTTGTGGCATTCGTCAACAATTATGAGAGAGAAAGAGAATGGGTTATTCATAATTTGCTTTCGTCTTCTTCTGCATCGGAATTTATCACGAACAAAAGTAAATTATGAGAGTACTATATGCACGTTGCACAAACAAAGAGAATTACACGAGATGTGCATAGAAATAAATGAAGGGAGATTAAAATATCTTTTCTTATTTTAGTGCAATATATATATATATATACATATGTGTGTATAGTTTTATATTGGTAACAGTCGAGAGAAAATATGTTAAGTTACAAAATATTTATTTGTGAATATTTTGACTCTTTTTCTTTTGGTTGTCTAATCTTTTGTTTTCAGCTCTATCGTCTTCTATTTATTTTTATTCATCGTCCTAATTACCCTTTTTTGTTAAAGAGTCCTAATCATCCTTCCATTTGTACTATTCTGTCAATTTAATTTGTAATATAATTTGTTTCTTGCACACGCAACTACAAAATCTAAAATTGGTTTACCCGACTGATACGGACGATTGGATTGAAGATAAAGTATTTAACGAGAGAATCCGAACCTCAAACTAAAAAAGCATCAATTACTTACCATATTAAAAATAAAGAGCAAAAATTAACATACCTTTGTGTACTATACTAGATGTGTATAGGACATAAAGATAAATTAGTAAAATACAATGTTAAAATTATGTAGAAATTCTGTCAACCACTCATACCATATCCTCTCGTGTAAAAAAAAAGTTACTTTCTTCAAAACAAAAATCCTGCTGCTTCGTCATTAGTATATAGATCCTGACCCGACTCGTTTTATTCCTGCTGCTTCGTTCACCTTCGTCGACGTTAGATCTTCCTTTACTTGTGAGTTCTATCAAACCTTCTTCTTTCATTCTAGGATTCCTCTATCTAGGTTTTTTATTTTCTTTCTGCTTCTTGATCTGTACGTTGCTCTGAATTTTTAGGGTTTGTAATGTCTATTATACTTTTTGATGGATCTGTTTAACGTATAAAAGGCAAAAGGGAACTAATTTAGGATAGGTGATTTTATTTAATTTCTTATTTATAAACGTGTTCACAATTAGTTGCCTTTATAAACGTGTTTAAATTAAGTGATTTTTTTTTTTCTTATTTGTAAACGTGTTCACAAAAGACAACTAATTTAGGATAAGTGGTTTTTCTCATTTATAAACGTGTTCACAATTAGTTGCCTTTATAAACGTGTTCACAATTAGTTAATTTAAATTTCTTTTTGTGGTGCAGGGGATTTGACAAAGTAACCATGGATCCATTTGGTAATCAGCAGATAGTCGAATATTACACCAACGGTTTCAGCTTTGAACCCCGTAGAGCACTCTCCGTATATGGAGGTCGCATTTCACACGGCAAGTATTTCGTCCCATTGTCGGGCACGATATACTCACGAATCAGATTATCCAAAGCTATCATAGTTCTCATATCGAACATGTCACGGAGGATACGTTGATGACACCCAAGAGGAGCTTCGTCGATGTTTTCAATACGACCTTTCGGATTACCGTAACCAGAATTGGTTATCCCTTGCTACTAAAGGGGCTGCATTAGTATATGACCAAGGTTATGAAGGAGAACATTTCTGGGTGGAAGTTGAGGAAGCATGCAGTGTGTTAAGCGTGTGGGATGAAAGGGAGGGGGGATGATTCGTTTTGGAAAACTGAAGATAGTCAAGAGCAGTAGAATCCTGACACATGTGCTATATGTCAAGAAGATTTATCCGACGAAGTAGCTGCGCGTTTGGGAACGAGATGTTGCCAGTGGTGGATCCAGAAATTATTTTTACCGGAGTCATAAATACGATTGATGAAACCATAGCCAGCCCTGAGATTTAAAAGACTAGAAGCAAGAAAAAAAATTGATTGTGCACTAATTTTGAACATGAAATTTTGATCATTCGTCACATTTTACTTAACTAATATATGATCTATGTGTTCTTCATATCTTGTTTTTTTATTTTGTTGTTTTATCCTCCGTAGTCATCTGCTTGTGTTGTATTTATATTTTTTTTTGTTTTAAGCGTTATGTGTCCTTGTTTGATATTTCATCCGCTTGTCTTGTATCATTTTTGTTGTTTTAAGAACTATTTTCCGATTTGTTTAATCCTACAATGAGTTAGAGCTACGAGAGAGAGCAACGAGAGAGAGAAAAAACACTACAATGAGTGATTTTTAAGTGGTTGGTTGACTTCTCTATATAAGTTTATGATCTCCTCATATACGTTTTCTCACAATCGAAATTAAACAAAGAAAAGATAGATAGAGAGAGAGAGAGAGAGAGAGAGAGAGAGAGAGACGAGAAACGAGAGACAAGATGGAAGATGAAAACTCAGGTTTTACTTCAACTATAGTAATAGTTTACATTATCCTCAAAAGTGTCATTGTTTTATTCTAATTCTTCTTACGATTCTTTGGAAACAAGTGAAAATATCTGGTCTAGTCTGGTCATATATTTTTACCAGAAGATTAGTCCCTCACACCTCTTTGCCATTATGATCATCCTTGGCTTGTGTGATAATGTTGAAGAAGCTGCTAAGCATTATACTATTCTCAACCCTGCAAATGATTATGGTATGTTTTATTTCTATTTTTTATTTTAAAAGTATTTTAAGTTTCTCTGTTTTTCTTAAGATCTCTATTTTCATTTAACTTCTATTTATTAGTATATAACTAGAGTCTTGTAATTTTGAGATCTTGACTATTCTTTTAAAAAATTTATACCGTTGAAAAGGTGATAATAATTTTATGTTTTTTTTTTACGATGTCTTTAAGAACTAGTACCGGCACGGAACAACAACAACCTGACGCCAGATCAGTCAACTATATTTGGATATTTTGTGGAGAAACTCACTAAAGTTGGTGGCTTTTTTTTTTTTGATTACCATGAGGTTATGGGCCGAAGCCCGTAATCCCCCTAGGCACGGAACCACATAATGTAATATTAGTTTTTTCCCAAACGTCACTCGATCATATGACATCTAGGCTTTATCTAAGATACTTTTCCAGTCGAGCTAATGACACTTGGTGAGCTGGTGGCTTTTGTTACGATTGGATCACACCAGACAATATCATGACGTTCATGAGAAAAACTGGCTGGGGAGCTCAATACATCGACGTTGTCAAAGAGATTGCCGAGCGCCGCCGCATCAGGAACCAAAGCACTCGCGATTTGTTTAGACTATATTCTTCTTTTTTTTTACTTTTATATTTTCTTTCCAATCTAGTAATACAAAAAGGGAGTAGGTCAATTTTATTTGATTAAATTATTAAATTTGCTTATATAATTAAACTCCATACATAAATAATAGTGTAATTGATTTCAAATATGTGAGTTGTAGACAGTGGCGGAGCCAGAAAAAATGTTTACAGGGGCAATAATATTTTTTCGATTTATAAATAATAATTGCATAAACTTCATTGAAAAATAAAAATATCACCATTAATAAAAATCTTAAAGATGTACTCTATGCTCACTCATATCTTGGAATCGCTTTATCACAATTTCGTTTGTTACTATGTCAAATATGCGTTTTTCAATAAAACAAACTAGACAATCGCTTAAAAAGTCATCACCAATACTATTACGCGATGTCGTCTTCACAATATTTATTGCAGAGAAGCATCTTTCAATGTTCGCGGTCGCAACATGAAGAATCAAACATAGCTTCAAAAGACAATAAATCAAATGATGAGAAAAATGTTTCCTTGTCTCCACCAATACACGAGCAAGATCACCAAGACTTTCTAAATTAGCAAACTTTCCATCCTTTTGCACATTATTATCAAGATAAATGTCAAGTTGATGATCAAGAGATCTCCGCTCCACAACACTAAAGTCATCTGGATAAATTTAATAGGGTCAAAAATTATTGGGTTATACTTTTTTAACTTTATTAGGGGTCAAAGTTTATTTTGGACTAGGATCAATTTAAATTATTTAACAAAAAATACATTAGGTTTACAAATTTCACATGGGTCACTTGACCCCCTCCTTGTGAACCGCCTCCGCCACTGGATGTTGCCATGTTTTTCACAAAGAGTGCTTGGCTGAAGCGATTTGGAACAGACCTCGATGTCCTGTATACAGAGGTCCTATATGATTCCTGGTTTAATTAAGACTGGTTTAAGCTTGGTTTGATTTCCTTTAAAGTCGTAGCTACTGTATTAGTTTATGTGTGTTGCTGGTTTAATTTCTGTTTTATTAAGACTGGTTTGATTTCCTTTAAAGTCGTAGCTATTTGTGTATGTGTGTTGCTGGTTTAATCCTAGTTAAGACTGGTTTGATTTCTGTTTTAAAATAAAAGCTCTTTGGTATAATAAGTAACTTAACTGTTAATTTGCAAGCTAAGAAGTTACTTGTACCTGAAGCCAATATGGTTATATTCTTCTCCTTACATCCAAAATTTCAAGATTCAAAAATCATGTTTGATATTTGAATTAAATATTAAAACCCTAAAACAACACTGGGATGAAGATTTTTAGTCTCTGATTTCTTATAACCTTTATATTAGCAAACAAATTAATTAAGGCATCGATGATAATCAAACACAAAATCAACTTCCACACTCTGATGCCATTGTTAAAACATTAACGAGACTGTCTTCTTCTTCCTTAGTTGCTTTTTGAGGTCATCTATCATCTGATCCTTGGCTTTGAGTTTCTGCTTCAGTTCTTCAATTTCTTCACGTAGCTTCTCTGTTTGCTCCTCTTTCTTTTCTTCTCCTGTCTCCTCGCAATCATATTCCCTCTTCTGTTTCTTACAACTCACGCTCTTCTCATCTGGGTAACTTCTCTTTGTTGCAGGGATCTCCTCAACAGAATCATCTTCAACCATTTTACGAACGTGCAAGTATAACCTAGATCCTGAGCGTGAACTTGGTTTTAGAAAAACCTGCTTTTGTGGCAAACCTGATGAATCCTGCACGGAAACTTATTATATATCACTCATCTGTTTTAAATCCTGAAAATGACTAGAGAGATGATGCTAGAATGAATACCTTTCCCACCTCTCCAGCAATGTTTTCAAAAGCTTGATTTGCTTCTGCTGGACTATTAAAAACAACAATCGCACTATAGTAGCAACTTCCTTGTATTTTCGATGGCTTCCCAAACATAAAAAAGAACAAAACCTTGTGAAAAATATGTACGAGAACATGAGATTAGGATTTGAAAATCCATACCTTAACTATGGGTGTGAAATCCTTGGAAATAACTTCAATCAACTCTTCAGATGGAACATTAAGAGGGATTTTATGAAGGTAGAGTCTTGACTTCTCAGCTTCCAACATCTACATTGACAAAAGTATCTGCTTTTATAATTATTATATGGAACTAATAAAGTTTGTAAGAGCCTTACCTCTTTAGTTAGTGGAATGGAGGTCTCTACTCCTTTCTCTACTATAGCAAGTACAAGTTTCATAGCAGCTGCTGCGTCATCAACACAATTGTGGGGAACACCAGTCTTTCTGCACTGCATATCCCAATATATACTTGGGAAAGAAAAAAAACAAATGTGATATATCAGTCATTCATTCACAGTTTCCGGATTTAATTTCTCATCAAGAGGAGAGAAATAAAGCATTCACCTTGCACAGATAATTCAAAGAAGGTCTTCGAGTCTTTCTTGTACTGGGATACTTATACTTAAACACGAGTGAGGTATCAATTACCCTGGCATGATCTATCTTCAATACTGAGAGCAATCAAAGTAAACCGTAAGAAAGCAGGGTTAAGAGAAATTAGGAGCAACTGGACCATTTTTTTAACTTACCTTTCATATCATTGTTCAAACTTTGACCAACCAAAATAGTATCCTCAGAAAGGAATATCTGCAGTTTTTCCTGCAAAATTGTCCATTTAGATGGCATCAGGGCAATGAGTTGAAACCGCAAAGAAAAAACAACATATATATATATATACACAATGTACCTGTATATCTACCACAGATAGAGTAGTAGCATTTTCAAGATCCTCAGCAGTAAGTCCAGTAATATCGGTCCTGTAGTCAACAACTGGTTGATTCGGTTTCACGAATTCGTCAAGAATCACCTGATTCACGAATTAAGATCAGCACATGTCTGTAAAAAAAAAAAAAAAAAAAAGTGTTCACTGATCCAAATACAGATTAAGAAACCTTTAAATCACGGTCAACTGCAGCAACTCTAACAACAGCTTCACTGCCATCTTGACAAAGAACCATTTCACAATCAATAGCAATCATTTTGATTTTGGTCGATTCCATGGCTTCTGACTTCATCTTTCCAATCCCAGTTACGAACCAATCCTTGAAATTCAAAAGCTTAACTTTTTATCCATTCCCCATAAAAAGGATCAATTGGATGGAAACACAAACCTTAGCATTAGATGGGAACAAATAGTTTAAAGGGTAAGCATCATCCGCGATAGTCATTCGAACTAGCCTCTGCAATGCCAATAACAACAATTATGTTTAAACTAATTGCATTACGCAGCCAAAACTTATATTTCATCAACAAAATGTTCCTTTCTCACCTGCTCAGCAGTCTCATCTGGAGATTCATGTTTATGATAACGGTTGGGTTTCAGAACCCTAGCCAATAGCTGACAGTATAACAAAAATATTAAACAAATATCTAGACAAGATTAAGAGACTAATAACAGAGGAATCGTGTGTACCTGCATATCTTTTTTATTTTTGAGTGTCGCAAGGAAAGCGGCAAGGACATCTTTGGACCGCCTCCGAGGATCACTCAAGCTCGATCCTGCCTGTTTGTCGTAAACATTAAGAAATTCCTTCCATCCTCCTTTTTCGCCTTTCAAACCTCGCTTCTGCGCTAGTATCACAGCCACTACCAGCACCTACAGAACCAAAATTAGAACGAAATTGACAATACTACAAACGAATTGACGAGAGAAACCTACTTTTTTCTCAGCTATCGCTAGAATCTCCTCCATAGCCAATTCTAAAGATAATCTTTCGGCGGCTCTCTGAGATGCCGGGTAAGGGAAAACCTAGAAAATAATTAAAACGAGGCTTACGGTTTATATATTTACAGAGTCGGACTCTGGTTATTCGATTCTGTTTGAAATATGAAAAATATATGTATCTATATAATAATAGCAATCCAAAAAAACTATTTAGAGTTGAGTCTTTTACAGGGCCAGGCTCTGGGTTATTCGCATTGATATCTGTATGTATGCAATTTTACACAAGTTTCGTTGGGTATAATAATATTTCGGCGTAAACAAAAAAAATTAATGATTTTTTCTATTTTATTTATTTAGGAAATTACCTATGATTCCTATTTTACTTATTTCGAGTGCTTTGATCATGTTTTCTTATAAATAAGGACTAGGTGATTCGCCCTTTGCGGATGCGCGGGCATAAAGTATATATATAAAATATAATATTATAGATAATGAGTTCAAATGCTGAATAAGATGTTTCATGTTTTGATTGTTTAATTTATTGATCAAATTTATTATTAAATTTAGGCTTAACAACCTATTTCCCCCGGAAAAATATTACCTAATAACAGATTCACACGAAATTTCATCCTCGTCTGATTTCCCCATAATTTAAAAGTTAAAAACATATTTCTCCCCAATCCGAAAATTCGAAACATATTTATCCATATTCGTCGGTTTGAATGGTTTGTGAACTAAACCACTTATTTTAATACCGGACCAAATTTAAAACCTGACCCAATTGAAATCTAACCCGACCCGAACTGTTCTTATTCTTCTTCTTCTTCACCCGTAATCATCAATCAAAATCCAAATTCCCCAGAAAAAAAAAAATCGAAATTCACACTGAGACAATCAATTATGAGTCTCGATTTGGGTCATTGCAAAAAAAAAGAGATCGACAACACAGAAGAGCAAAATAAAACAAAACTAATAAAGGAAATATCTTCTTCTTCCTCCGTTTCTCCCTACTTTCTTTCTCTCTCTCTCTCATAGTCTCTCTTACATTCTTCCTCATCCTTCTCTCTCTCTCTCACTCCCTTAATAACGTCGCGCGTCTCGCCTTTTCAACAATCATACAACTCTTCTTCGTCTCTCAATCCGTTTCTCGAAAATTTGGAAAAACGTTAAAGGCAGAGTTTTCGTCGCCCGCTTTTATTCGGCTGCCGTTTTGAACAATCAGCTTCGCGGCAAATTTATTGGGCTGTATCACGTTTTGGAAGGCCTAATTTGAGCCCTTTAACGGCCCATATATAAACTTTTGAACGATCATCTATTACGAGTTTACTACATACGTTAGTTAAACCATCGATTCTCTTTGGCAATCGCGGAATAACAAAAAGTATTGAGAAAAGTGATAATACTATTTACGTGCAAACCAAACTCCTCCAAGACGTTTTAAACTTGTAGTTTTTCACAATTTACATACACAAAAAAAAAGTGAAGGAAATTTATATGATAAGATTTCACAATTAATTACTCGAATATCAGAATTACATCATCAAAATTTATGGATTAAAGATAGAAATCTAGGTGATCGATGTGTCAATAAACTTATATTTATTTACTCTCTCGTGTATAGAGATTAATATGGGCTCAAACTCACGGTGTTAGTCCGGCCATGTAGAAAAAAATTAAGTCATAAACCCTATATTTTATAATAGGGCTAAAAATGGTCAAATTTATAGGGATAAATTTTTTAGATATCGATATGACGTATATTTTTTTGATCTATTTGGTTCATTAAAGAATTACAAAAAAGGATATCCACATATAAATTGGTGATATATCATATGATACGTAGCCAAAAAATTAACCAATGTATAGATATATAAGAAAGGAAAATGAAGTAAGTTTTTGATAAATAATAGGTAGAAAGAAGATAAGAGATGATAAGAGTGGTGGCCTCTGTAATGTATCTCTCTTTTTGGTTCTCAAATTGGCTATAGCATCTTATCAAAAGCCACTATATTGCAAGTGATCTCTTCTTGGAATTCAGATTTGAGATTTGTACCGTTTTTTAAAGAAAATCTCGAACTTATGAGCTAGTGACACTTAATTGCGTGTGTGTATTATATACTTGCAAAATTATAATACTATGTATCGCAAATCGAGTGACCTTCCAAACGACCAGTATGCAATAGAACTCAGTGATTAAGTCGTTTTTCAACACATTAATTACCCTAATGTGTAGACTACCGCAATCATAATGGTTTGTCGTTTTAGTACTTAGGGATTGAATCCACATAGAGAAAGAACAGCACGATAAGAATACAAGAAACTACTTAAGCTAAGTTAAACGATTTTTTTTTGTTTTTATTCTAAGAACTAATTACGATAAAACCTAAAAATAAAAGACAGAGAATAAAAACATACATGACAACTAAAATTATCGCAAACTAGTTTTAAGAACACATAATTAAAGAAAACAAGACATTAAACTCGGTTTTAAACAAGAAAATAAAGATATGGATCGTAGGGAACGGTATTCGATTAGGAGTATTCGATGATTCACTAATGATGTTTCTAATCACTCAATGAGCTTATTCTATGGCAAGGAACACACAAATAGTTTAACTCACTCCCATGATGCTAAACCTTTCATTGATAATTTGAATTAGCTAATTTTCCAATTGCAACCAAATTATCAACAAACATAAAACATAAGTCCTTTAAAGCCAATTAATGATTCTTAGTCACGATTTCCACCTTGCTAAGCATCAAAAACATGTTTAGAAATCCTCTAGACAATTTACCAAACCTCTTCCAAGTGTAAATTGACTAGCTAGTTCAATCCTAACTTTAAGACCACTTCTAAACATGAGAACTTCTATAATCTTGCTCTAAACATCAAAAGATCATCATATATCCCTCTAAATCAACCATTCCCACAATCCATAATGAAACTACTCACACATAACTAAATTACAAAAAAAAACCGAACAAAAGCAAGACATAGCAAAAATAAGAAGATTGATGGAAAGAAATTAAGAAAATCTTCACTAAAATGGTGTAGATCTTGAATCCTTCATGAACATAAGAGGAGAGAAGAGATAAGTTCTCTAAAACAGTAAAAAGAAGCAGAAAATGATGATATTTTCGTCTGTGGAGAGTTGTTGAAACTCAACTACAAAGTGTTGAACTTATACAAAAGTGGAGGGGCCCAAAGTCAAGTGGAAAGTCACCAGATCAACACGTCTTCAATAAATCGGGTATAACACTTGAACCACAGATCGGAATGACTTGAAACCACTTCCATTAGAAAGCTAACTCAAATATCTATAACTTTCATGAAGACCGCTGAAGCTAAATCCAAATGGAAACCGTTCTTCTGAGTCGATCTTTAAAGCATTTCGGATGGTTTCGGTCGCGGATCTGGACGTCTCAAACTGATCCTGCATCTCTGTATTCCGCAATGGCCTTTTATATGGTTATTTTCACTCCTCCAACTCCTCTGACTCCAAGAACACCTGAAAATGGCTCAAACAAGCTAAAAAGAATGCAAAGACAACTTAGGACATCTAAAATGCAATGAGACTCAATTTGGACATAAATGCATTGTAAATACAATGAAAACAACATGAAACACATAGAAAACAAAGGAAAATATGAGACTCAAGATGGTAAAATACACGGTTATCAACTCCCCCGGACTTGCCTTTTGCTTGTCCTCAAGCGAATAAAGCAAAGTAAGCCAAGAAGAGAGGTTTGAAGGTGGGGATTCATATCCAAAAGGAAACACATGAAACTTTCAACTCAATGTCCTTAGGTAAAAATGTCATAATGCTAAAATCGCTTATACTCTTACGAACTTCTCCATACCTATCACACCTTGAATCTTTTTCTCTAGTGCCTAAGACTTAAGAATCCACAAGCATTCATATCAACCAACTCTTTAACATTCATTAATCTCGGTATAAGCGCGGTCTCGCAAAGGGAATCTCAATCATTCTCAATCGGTTTGGTGGGAAAGTCTTGAAAGCATAATGTATGAGGAGGTTACAGTTTTCGGGTAACTTACTCTCATGAAAACGTAATGCATGACAATACGAAAAAGCGAGGAAGGAATGGAACAAAGATGCAAAAAATACCTTCCATCCTAGCCTAGCTTTCTAATCTCTCATCTTAAGCTCATTGCCTTGCATCTCTTGTCCCATAAGTAAACCCAAAGCCCTTTTGGCTAAATATATACATTGTACATTCTTTTCCCTTCTTTCGACACTCTAGATAGATTTCTTCTCTTAGTCTAAACTCTTATTCCCCTTTTTTTTTTTTATTAGTCCAGAATTTAGACACTTTGAATTCTTGGTTATGATCTCTTGAAGACCAGTTTGACCTTTCTCTTTAAGCTCGGGTGTGAGAAGTGCTCTAACCATTTCAAATGGCTTTGACCTTCCCTTACACTTCACCTTATATTCAATCACACCATCTTCATATTTCCAAGGTGTGAGTGTCATGGAATGAAGCTCGTCAAGCGTGAATTTATCCCCATTTGGCTTGCTTGGTTCGTTGAAGACAATTGTGCGAGAGTGTTTGACTTTGGTTTTCTTCTTTTTGGCTTTAGTGCCCTTACCCTCCGTTTGAACCTTGATACTCTCAATCTCAGCCTCCATTGTGTTAGAGAAAAGAAGGTCCAAGCAAGCTCCATCTAATGCTTTAGCTTCTTCATCATTACCATAACCCAAAGCTATCTCTCCATGAGATACTTTCTTCTTTTCACAAGACTTTGGGGGTGAAGCTATAACCATCTTCTCAACACTACCCATGTACTCCACTTTCTCAACTTGAAATTCATCATTCTTATGAGTAATGGCACCACATAACTCGGTGGAGTAAGGCTTGACGGGATAGAAAATCTTGTCATCCACATACTTGAGCACTACCCTCTTATTCGGGAAATCTATGCTTGCACCGGTGGTGTTTAGAAAACGGGTTCCAAGAAGAAGATGGAGCTTGTAGTTTTGCCTCATCTTCATCACTAAGAAATCCGTTGGGACAAGACAATCTCCAATCTTGAGAGGATAGTCTTTGATGATTCCTAGTGGGCATTTTGAAGATGAATCTCCAAAAGTGATGGGAGATGTGTAGTGTGTCATGCTCTTGATCCCGAGATTCTTCACCATCTCAAGCGACATCACATTCACGCTTGATCCAGAATCGCACAAGGCATCATCAATATTCAAATGACCAAGGGAACAAGAAATGACAAATTTATCCGGCTTTCCAAGCTTGGGAATCGATTTGTGTATGAGTAGTGGAGGTTCCTTGCGAGATACTTCTTTCTTTTCAACCTCTAGAGCTTTCTCAACCTCCACTAGTGGCTCGTTCTTTGCAATAGGCTCAATACTGTCATCTTCAATGACCAACTCATTGACTCTTGAGGGAAGATCTTCATCATTTGGACCATAGAGTAGATCCATGAACTCTTCAATAGCATGTTCTTCCTCATCACATGAAAGGATAGCGTTACAAAACTCCTTTGGATTCTGCTCGGGTTTTCCGGGAAGTGTTCCCATAGGCCTCTTGGATGATGATGCCCCTTGAGCTGCTTGATGATCCAAGTGTTTGAACCTAGAAGATAAATCCTCAAATTTGGCATTGAGGTCATTGTAAGAACAATCAACCTTTGTGTGAATTTCCGCCATCTTCTTGTTCAATTCGATCGCTCCATTAACTTGTCCCGTTAACAATTGTTGGAGCATCCCTTTCACATCAAAATCTTGAGTCGTAGAGGAACTCCCTTGTCCTTGTGGCGCAAAACTGGGTGGTGCATAAGATTGCTTAGGTTGAAAACCACCTTGGCTCCCTTGAAAGTTGTTCTTGGGAATGAAGCTTTGTTGTTGGAAGTTCGACCCTTGAGCTTAGTTGGAAGACACAAAAGTCTTTTGTTGGACCCCTTGGTTTTGAGAGTTTTGTTGTGGATAGGCTTGGTCTTGAGGGTTCTCCACATTGGTGTTTCGGTATGAGAAGTTGGGGTGGTTCCTATAGTTGTTGTTGAAGCCTCTTTGATATCCTCCTTGGCCATTCAC
Organism: Eutrema heterophyllum; assembly: GCA_002933915.1. NCBI lineage: Eukaryota > Viridiplantae > Streptophyta > Magnoliopsida > Brassicales > Brassicaceae > Eutrema > Eutrema heterophyllum. The sequence goes on along the minus strand of PKMM01027584.1, from coordinate 333,410 downwards.
ATAGTTGACCTCTGCTTGCTTATCTTCACCTTCCCCATCAAATTGAAACCTTTGGTTTCCATCTTGACCTCCAACAAAGTTGACAGATTTTTGAGAAGCTTGCAAAAGCTTGTCCATCTTTTCATTTAGAGCTTTCATCTCCCTTTTTGTCTTTTGATCATCATACTCTCCACTTCCTCTTGAAGACCGGTCATAATCTTCACCGTAGTTCCCATCACTTTGAGCTAAGTTCTCTACAAGCTCCATTCCATCTTTGACTTCTTTGCCCAAAAAGTTTCCGTTGCTCGCGGTATCGAGAAGCATCCGGTATTTGGGCAGAACACCGCGATATAAAGTGCTCAAAAGCGACTCATCTGAAAACCCGTGGTGTGGGCACTGAATTGTGTACCCCTTGAACCGTTCGCATGCTTCACAAAAGCTCTCATTCCCCTTTTGAGTGAAGCTCGAGATCTCGTTTCTCAACCTTGACGTTCTTGTAGTAGAGAAGAACTTGGCGAGAAAGGCTTTCTTACATTGATCCCAAGAAGTGATGGATCTTTGAGGTAGGTTCTTCTCCCATTGGTGGGCTTTGTCTCCAAGAGATAATGGAAACAATCGAAGCTTGAACGCATCTTCGGAAACTCCGTTGATCTTGACCATTCCACAAATTCTATCGAATTGATCAAGGTGGTCTAAGGGATCCTCCACCACTAAACCGTGGAACTTGTTTCCTTGCACCATGGAAATGAGACTCGCCTTGATCTCAAAACTGTTATTCTCCACCGGTGGTGGATGTATACCGGCGCGATTTCCATGGGCGTTGGGAGCATCACCCGCTCCAATGACTCTCGGTGGCCTTGGAGGATAAAGAGGAAGTCCCCCAATGCCTACTCCTTGCACGTCTCCTTGGTGCTGCACGTCTCCACCAACAGCTGGTAGTACATGATCACCCATCTCAAATAGATTTGGTTGATCAGCTCTTTCTCTTTCCCGTCTTGCTCGTAAATTTTCTCTTTCGAACCTCCTGATGTCGGAAACTAGAGGAAACAGATTTAAGTGTCCTCCACTCCTCAAGTTCATACACCTTCAAGAAAGAGAATCAACAAGCGAACAATTAGATAACAAGAAAAATAAAAACTTAGTCTCAAATAGCATCCAAATCCTAATGGCTATTGCTAATTTCCCCGGCAACGGCGCCAAATTGATAGTGGACTTTTTCGCGGTCCGCACAATTACCCGTTGTTCACAATGCCTCAATCTAATGGCATGTCATTGCAGCACTTTGGGATCGAATCCACAGGGAAATAAGAACGACGCACTAAGAATACATGATGTTATCTAATCTAAGCAAATATCTAGTTTTGGTTTTTGATCGAACAAATTGAAACATACAAAATAGAGAAATGAACAAGTAGCGAAAGCTAAACACGTTTAATATCAAATCTAGACAAACGAATTCTCGGGTAAAGCAATCGACTCGGGTGATTCTCAATCTATTCTAGACACTCAAACATTCAATCAATTGCCTCCTTAGGCCCTAGATCACTACTAAAGATTAATCCATGTCAATGGTATTAACCCATTTCTTAGTCATCAATCGTCATAAACTTCCGTTCGCGATTCTATGACTAACAAGCAATAAGCACAAGTCTAATTAACCACAATTCACCCTAGACATCAATTTTCCGTTGGCTAAGATATGAAAAGCACTCATTGAATTCATTGGGGAATTTCATCGAACACCTTCCGGGCATGAAATTCCCTAGAGTTCTAAAGCAACTTTGTCAAGGTTAATCTAGCAATAAGAACACTCAATGAGAAAGGAAATCAAGTAATCTACCTCTTAAACATCAAGAACAAACCTAAAATCACCCTAATCTACTTTACCCAAGAATCCTAATAGAATTACTCACACATGACTAAATCACAAAAGAAAACCGAACAAAAGCAAGACATAGTGAAAATAAGAAGATTGATGGAGAAAAGTAAGGAAATCTTCACTAAAATAGTGTATATCTTCAATAATCCATGAAAAAAAGTGATAAGAGAGAAGAAGAAGACTTTAAACAGTAAAAAGAAGCTAAAGAGGACTAATTTTCGTCTACCGAGAGTTGTTGAGACTCCACCACTAAGTGTTGATTATATAGAAAAGTGAAGGGACCCAAAGTCAAGCCAAAAGTCTTAAACACAATTTGATCATTTTATCGGCCTGGTTTATCGGCCATATGGCCGATAGAACCTTCCCAGTGAGCCTTCAATCTTGGATGCATTCCCTTCGCGGCAGAGTTGACATATGTTCACTAAATCAAATGTAACTCCTTCAATACAGCTCCGAATGACTTGAAACCACTTCCATTGGAAATTTAACTCCATTGCCGACAACTTTGATGAAGAGATTGACAGCTAAATCCAAAGGTAAGGCTTCCTTAGGAGTCGATCTTCCAGACACATGTTCTCAATGCTTGATCTTTGGTTTTATCGGGCACATTGTATCGGCCAGGTGACCGATACAAACTCTCACAGGAGCTGGTACTCTTTAACACTAGGTGAGCCATTTTATCGGTCCTCTTTATCGACCATATGGCCGATAAAACTCTTCACAGGAGCATTGACAGGAGCGACGGCTTGGAAAACTTCATTTTACGATTCTATCGGCCCGTCTTATCGGCCATATGGCCGATAAAATCACTTATCAGTGTTTTCTTCATGTTTTCCTTGCCTTTCTTGCCCCATTGACCTTCCATGATGGTTACCCACACTCCTCTAACTCCAAGAACTCATGAAAATGGTTCAAAGAAGCCAAAAAGAGTGCAAAGACAACCTATGACATCTAAAATGCAATGAGACTCAATTGGACCCTAAATGCATGAAAACATCTCAAAACTATACAATGTGAGATCAAAACATATGAAAATAAAGCCCTAAAAACATGTAAAATATGGTATTATCACCCACGCTTCATAAAACGACTCATTGGTTCCTTGCTCGAAGCTTGTGATGTCGTTTCTTAGCTTTGCTGTCTTTTGTCTCGAGAAAAACTTCGCCAAGAACTGCTTCTTGCATTCCTCCCAAGTAGGTATGGTGGTAGTGACCACACTCTTCTCCCATTGAGCAGCCTTGTCTCCCAAAGAGAATGGGAAGAGGGTTAGCTTAACAACGTCCTCCGAGACTCCATTCATCTTTACCGTTCCACAAAGACGGTCGAACTAATCGATGTGATCCATCGGGTTCTCCAAAGCCATTCCTAAGAATCTTGAGTTCTGCACCATGTTAATGAGACTTGATTTAATCTCAAAGTTGTTGTTCGCAAATGGTGGTGGCCTTATCCCAGTTAGAACCCTTTGTGTAGTGGGTTCATCGAAGGCACCAATTCTTTGCGGTTGTCTAGGAGGATGGATTGGCTGCCTCGGTCCTTCGTTTTGTAAGCCCACTCCTTGGACTTCATCTAGTGGTGGTGGCGGTTGGTTCTCTCCTAGGTGAGGAGGATCATTTCGCTGAGCGTCCATGCTTAAACGCCTCATGTGCTCAGCACGTTCTATGGTTGCTCTTTGGTTGTCTCTTTCGAGTCTTCGAATATCTAGCACAAGTGGTTGCAAGTTCTCTTGTCCTTGACTTCTTGTGTGCATACACCTTCAAAAACATAGCAAACAAAACATAGTAGTTTAGTAGCAAAGTAAAGAAAGATACTTAGACTTAGATAGAATCCAAATCCTAATGGCTATTGCTATCTCCCCGGCAACGGCGCCAAATTGATTAAGTCGTTTTTCAACACATCAATTACCCTAATGTGTAGACTACCGCAATCATAACGGTTTGTCGTTTTAGTACTTAGGGATCGAATCCACAGAGAGATACATGAAACTACTTAAGCTAAGCTAAACGATTTTTTGGTTTTTGTTCTAAGAACTAATTACGATAAAACCTAAAAATAAAAGACAGAGAATAAAAACATACATGACAAGTAAAATTATTGCAAGCTAGTTTTAAGAACACATAATTAAAGAAAACAAGACACTAAACTCGGTTTTAAACAAGAAGATAAAGATATGGATCGTAGGGAACGATATTCGATTAGGAGTATTCGAAGATTCACTAATGATGTTTCTAATCACTCAATGAGCTTATTCTATGGCAAGGAACACACAAATAGTTTAACTCACTCCCATGATGCTAAACCTTTCATTGATAATTTGAATTAGCTAATTTTCCAATTGCAACCAAATTATCAACAAACATAAAACATAAGTCCTTTAAAACCAATTAATGATTCTTAGTCATGATTTCCACCTTGCTAAGCATCAAAAACATGTTTAGAAATCCTCTAGACAATTTACCAAACCTCTTCCAAGTGTAAATTGACCATGATCTAGAAATTGAGTAGCTAGCTCAATCCTAGCTTTAAGACCACTTCTAAACATGAAAACTTCTATAATCTTGCTCTAAACATCAAAAGATCATCATCTATCCCTCTAAATCAACTATTCCCACAATCCATAATGAAACTACTCACACATAACTAAATTACAAAACAAAACCGAACAAAAGCAAGACATAGCAAAAATAAGAAGATTGATGGAAAGAAATTAAGAAAATCTTCACTAAAATGGTGTAGATCTTGAATCCTTCATGAACATAAGAGGAGAGAAGAGATAAGTTCTTTAAAACAGTAAAAAGAAGCAGAAAATGATGATATTTTCGTCTGTGGAGAGTTGTTGAAACTCAACTACAAAGTGTTGAACTTATACAAAAGTGGAAGGGCCCAGAGTCAAGTGGAAAGTCACCACTTGTGTTGAACTTATACACGTCTTCACTAAATCGGGCATAACTATTGAACCACAGATCGGAATGACTTGAAACCACTTCCATTAGAAATCTAACTCAAATATCTACAACTTTCATGAAGACCGCTGAAGCCAAATCCAAATGGAAACCGTTCTTCTGAGTCGATATTTAAAGCATTTCGGATGGTTTCGGTCGCGGATCTGGATCGGTCGATCCAGAGGGGATCGATCGATCCCCCAAAAACATGAGATCGATCGATCTGACATTGTAGGTCGGTCTGGGAAATCTTCGATGTTTGGGATCGATCGATCCAAATTTGTGGATCGATCGATCTGGCTTGTTTCTCCACTCGCTCCTCTTGCTCGCCAGACTGGACCGTCGTCACAAAAATTGAAATAACGTTTGATCGCACAGTTGGTATGGCCTCAAACAACTTCCAAATGAAAGCTAATCCATTGGTCTAGCTTGTGTTAAAATATGAGCTCAATCCATCGGTGTAAAGTCTTTCATCCAATGCCAAATTTCTGACGTCTCAAACTGATCCTGCATCTCTGTATTCCGCAATGGCCTTTTATATGGTTATTTTCACTCCTCCAACTCCTCTGACTCCAAGAACACCTGAAAATGGCTCAAACAAGCCAAAAAGAATGCAAAGACAACCTATGACATCTAAAATTCAATGAGACTCAATTTGGACCTAAATGCATTGTAAATACAATGAAAACAACATGAAACACATAGAAAACAAAGGAAAATATGAGACTCAAGATGGTAAAATACACGGTTATCACTCAGTCAGCCCGGGCATAAAACCCGGACCCGTTAGACCCGACTCGAATCGACCCGACTCAAATCGACCCGAAAAATCGGGTTCAGGTCGGTTTTGGTTTTGCCCTAAAACCCGAACGGTTTTTGCCTAAATTTCTTTCGGTTCTCGGGTCGGTTCGGGTACCCGATTTTTTTTTCCCGAATGGTGGTGACTCGACAGAGATCTGCGGCGGATATGCTTCTCGTCAGAGATCTGCGGCGGCTCATAGATGCGATTACCTTCCAAAAACAACATTGCCTCGCCGCACACGAACCACGATCTTCAATCCGGCCAGGACTAGTCGCCGCCATCGATAAGCTGACCACATCGCCGAGAGGAATCGTCGAGAGGAACCGCCATAACCAAATCAAAACCCTAGCAACTTCTTCTCATCGCTTCTCTCAGGATTCAGAACTCGGAGACGAAGAAGATGACGGTAGAAGCAGTGAACCTTAAGGCGTCGCAGATCTCCGACTTTTTTTTGTCAACTTTTTGTGGTTTTTTTGGGTAATTTCGGGTTTTCGGGTTCAGAACCGAACCGACGCAAATTTATTTTCGGTTCCATTTTGGTTTTCAATAAAAAACATAAACCCGACCCGAACCGTATTCTTCTCGGGTCCAATTCGAGTCCTGACCTCTCCAACTTTGGTTGCCCGAAAACCGAAGACCTGACCCGAACCCAAACCCGACCCGCGGACCCGAATGCCCTGGGCTAGAACTGAGTACTCTTACACGCATACGAATGCCCATAGTATCTTCTTTTTCTCCCACCGCCCATCATATCAATCTTCATAAACCAAACCCCTTAATAATAATATCACATGGTGTATTCTACCATTTTCTGTTTGTTTCTATTTAACCTCCATACATACATTTTCGGACATTTAGTGTTTGATTTTCCGATTTGTCTTAATACTCTGGTCATTCTTGTCGCTGTCCACTAGCAATTACTTTCATCACTTACATAATTCATAACCAACTTATTTTCACCTTTTTGAATTGTATATTTCCCAAAAGACAAAACAAATAACCTCATACGTACTATCTCTCACTAGCTAGCTAGATACAAGAACATATATATTACTTAAATTGACGAGCCATGCTGAAAAGACGAGAATATTTTAATAGAAATAAGTGGATCCCGCATATTTAGCCTACCGTCCGACGATGGTCCACATCAAATTGTTATGAAAATGCTTTATCATTTAGAAAATGGTATAAGCAAATATTTCTATCATCACAGCAGCGATCTATTAGATAAGTAAACTTTTTATTAATAAGATAAGGATGAGTATGATTTCTTATGTGTCCTTAAGCAAAAATGATTTGTTCTGTTTCTATTCGAAAAAAGAAAAAAAAAACAAAAAACACAACTGCTCTTGATATGTTCTTATTTGACATCTACCATTCCTCTTCCGGCAATTCCAATCATACATTAAGTAAAGTTGGTCATATTCCATGTAACAAAAACAAATTAAATTCAGTTGTCTATATATATCGACTATGCTTAATTACTTCTCAAAAAATGAATGTATAAGTTCCTCCCAACTTCATGTTTCAACAACACATTTCACATCCGATATTCCTAAAACTAGTCACGAGGCGAGCTAACGTTACCTCGAAAATAGTATTAAAATATGGTTTTTTTGGGAAAGTAATCGGAAAAGTTTTGAGAATTTTTCGACCATCGTTTCTGGCGACTTTCCGATAAACAAATTTTTTGGATATTTTCCGACTAAATTCCCACCAAATTTGGTTTCCGAATCTCATATTCGAACCAAAATCATTTTATCAGAAAGTCATCGGAAACATTTTGGTGGGAAATTCACATTTTCCTCAATGGTCCAAATATAGATATAGTAAATAAAGAAAAGTGGTATGAAATCAGGACTGGACTAGATTCCACCGTACATGTTTTAAATGAAATTGAATAAACTTAGGGAATGATAAATCAATCAATGAAAGAACAATAAATATCAACCGTTAAGAATATATGAGCAAATACCAAACGAGAGCCGTCAATTCTTCATCTTCTTCTAATGTCGCTGTCTCAACGACGTCAACTTACGGCAAGTTGGTGCAGATCTTTCTCTCCTTCTCCACCGTCTATTTTTCACCCTTCTCAATTTGACCCGTTCCAATAAGATATCACCATGTCACTACCACTTGTGTTTTTTTTCTTGACATTCGGGTTTTCGGTTAGGTTTGGTTCAGATTTTGTTGGTTTTGTAAATTATGTCCGGAGTCCGACACAGAACCTACATAAATTCACTTGATTTTGATTCATTTCAGTTTTATTTTGGTTTTTGGTGTTTTAAATTATGTTTGATATGTAGTTGCTAACTATATTTTGGTATGTTTTTAAACATATTAGTTTTCAATAAAATTTTGATTTCGATTCGGTTGTACTTAATTCGGGGTTTTTCGTAAATAGTTAGTGCCGTATCTAACAATACTCGAAGTCTCGAAATAAAACTCAAACGATACATGCATGCATGCATACCCAAAACGAGCAATACATTTCATACATCACTTGTTTAGTTATTTGTTACAATCATTATTGCACATGCACGGGAATAGTAGCTCGTAAAATCAAGAAAAGACTTGCATATATCATAATCATCGATCCGGTGTTTTTAGTTCTACAAGTTGTAGTAGGAGACATTTTACAAAATCTGTCTCAAGAGTAGAAGATGGCTAAAAACAATATGCAACAGTTCTCCAGCAAATTTATGGATTGCAGATCTAAAACCTATTGGTAAGAAAAAATAAATTGAACTGCATAGTCATATAGAGAAACAGTGTATTTATAATCTTGGAGATATTATTGTACGAGTATTTGTGGTAACTTATTTTTGTCGCTACTTTTGGTAACATAATTTTCTATATACGGTTATGCATGTCGTCCCTTGCAATATTAGAAAATGATCCTACTCAAAAAATGAAAAAAAACATTAGAAAATGATTGATTCCACATTTCATGTATTGTGGTAACATTGATGTTTTGTATATCCATCAATTTGAGTCACTCGTATCTTATATAAAACAGGAAAGAGAAAAAGAAGAAGAGTGTCATATGTATGATTTGTAACAAGAAGGAAAAGAAAAGGAGAAAAAGGAGGGAAAATCAAAATACCAAACAGAGAGAGCCAAAAAAAACAAACAAGCAAACAAAGAATGAACATAGACGTAAATCGCAATATTTACCAGATTACATGGACACTATGGACCCACACTTTTCGTCAGGCCTTTTTTTTTTACGCTACTAATTGATTTATTTAACATCAAATTTACCTACGTGGCTTTTCCAAGACCGTTGATCAGTTTTTATTTCAATATTGCAAAATTTGCAATCCACTAGTGTCAGAAAGTGACGTCAAATAAAAACCCAATAGGCTGGGAGAATAAAATCAGTTTCGACACGTGGCTTATCATAAGCCGTCAGATGTACAAAAACCTTATGGACACTCCGGTTTATCATATGAGTCGGTTATTGGGACCGGCTACTTGTTTGTCAGGTTCTGAGCTTCGTTGATTCACCGGCTCAAACCCGGTGATATTTTGATTATTATTTTTTTCCGATATTTTTGATAAACTCGTGCACAAACCCTTTCCATCGCGTTATATAAAGGTCATCGTCTCTCTCTCTCTCTCCACGTTCCACCAATAAAGTGAAGCGTCTGCGTCTGCCTCGTGCTTCACTTTCCGTATTTTCCCGAGAAAGTTTCTGCTTGCGAGAAATTTCTAGAAAATTTCGGTCGTAACTTGCGCTCTTTGAGGGTGAGTATTTCTTCATCTCCCTCTCGTTCGGCTCTCTAATTCGTTGAATCGAAGAATTCATCTCGAATTTTCATCGAATCTCGCGATGTTTAGCTTTCTGCGATCCGATTTGCATCTCTATTGATTCACTCGCGTGACGATGAGTGTTCCCCCAGTTTTTGTTTTCTCTGCATTTCCCAAGTATACTACCAACTCATTTTTGAATAATTTTGATTCCTTTTGACTCATTTCATTTCTCTTTTGATTTACAGGAAAGCGCGAATCAAGAAGGATTCGCCATTGTTGAAGGAAATAGCCTGTGTGTGTTTGAAAACTTTCCTCTGTTGACTTCAAACAGAAATTGTTCTTCCCATTATTCGAGCGATTTTCAAATTTCCAATGAGTGTGAAAGTAGCTTCCACTTCTCCCTTCCTTCAATGGGCGGCTCATCCTTCTTCTTCCCCTTCTCAAACCCTAGCTTCCGGAGCCATATCATCCCCTTCAAAACGACGGAGCACCACCGGACACGACGGGCGGTTTCTATCATGTCGTTTCGTGAACCGTTCGGCTCTCTTCGGAGCTCCGTCGACGAAGCTCCATCGCTCCAAGTCCTGCGAGCTATGGGAACCATCTAGACCGACCAAAACTCAGTCGATTCGAAGAGTTTGTAGCGCAAGCTTAGGTCCCTTCTCCGAGGAGGAGTTTTCGAAAAAGATCCAGGAGCTAGCTCTCAGATTCAATGTCTCGAGCCAAGAGGACGACGACGAGAGAGATACGAACAGCGATTCAGTGCCGATGATAATTCACTATCATAGTTACAGCGCAATGGAGAAACCTAATTTACTAATGCGAGATTCAATCGAGCCGCCATGGCACGAGATGGTGCACTTGTCGAGTATCGAAATGAAAGCAAACAGCGTCGATCTTCCTCTCTCGCTTCGGATCATAAAGAAGAAGCGACAGTGGGAGGAAGGAGTCAAACAAGCCGGCGAATCCGCGTGCGGCTCGATGAACAAAGCCTTTTCGTCATTGGTGTTCATGATTCGAGAACTCCAAAGCTTCACTCTGCATATGAGAGAGATTCTGTTATACGAAGACTTGCAAGGGATCCTGCAACGGGTGAGAGAAGAGATGGACGCATCGTTCGTTTGGTTGTTCCAACAAGTTTTCTCAGCGACGCCTACATTGATGGTTTACGTCATGATACTCCTCGCCAATTTCACGGTTTATTCGATCGGAAGCAACTCCGCTTTAGCCGCCGCTCCTCACCCTCCGACGACAACCGTAACAGAGCTAACAACCGCCGATGAAATCCAAGACACGAATGAGAAGTTCGATTCCTCGATTGTTAAAACGTTCTTTGTGTCGTCTCCAAACGGGAATACAACATCCGTCGGCGGTAACAGCAATGGTGGCGGAGGAAACATCCGGCCGGTGTTAAGCGGAACAGATGGTGATGGATTAGATGGATCAGAACAGTTCAGAACAATCATACCCGAAGGAGCTTCACAATTGTCATCATCATCAACATTCGGGTCAACGACTAATACAGAGTCAGAGACATCAGTGTCGGGACAAGATGAACTTAGGCTATGGAATTCGATAGTGGAGGAAGCAGAACAAATGCAGTATTCAAAGATAGACAATGCGTTGGATCACGATACGAGGAAGCGGTTCGTGTCTCCTTTGGATGCTCGAGTAGACGCAGATGAGCACATGGATTACTTTAAAACAGACCTTTTGTACCAAACAGGACTATCTCAGGAGCCTAATAATCCTCTACTACTCGCTAACTATGCTCAGTTCCTCTACCTCGTCTCCAATGACTATGACAGGTAACTAAACATTTCACTCCCACACTTTAACCATGGGTTTTCGGTTAAATCTTAGATTTTTGTTTTAAGTTTAAGTAAACTTGGAGTTAGGGTCGAATCTTCCTTGTGAATTGTGAGGCTGCAAGTTGATGCTAACAGTCAAAAGTAGGCGCAGTACTCGAAGATTTTTCTATTCACTAGTGGGGCATATTTGTGGAAATGCAATAATTATTTCTCAAAGCTTAAATTGTCATCATAATTGCATCAGCAGAATATAACCGACCAATAGAGTTGAACCAATCTTTTCCTCTTCGTGTAATAAGACAGTACATAAAATATCTAACCGGGAATAAAATTAAGAAATAGGATTTGTTCTAACCAATGAGCTTTGAGTCTTTGGGGTTTTGATGAAAGTTGAGTTTACGGTGGAGTTTTGAAGACTCCCCACCAAAATCCAAACAAGTAAAAGGTGGCTGCCTCACTATTTGTCGTCTAGATTTATTCCCCACCCAATGGAATTAACCCAGGTGTGACTGTATTACATGGTGATTCGTTTGATTTTCTAACCAATCTTCTTTTTCTTTTTTTTTGTTAATATGACTAAAATTGGCTAGACAATTCTGTCACGTTCTAGTACCATTACGCAACTCACATCATCTCATCTTTAATACTTTCACACATGTCTTACTTATCTCTAATGAATAAGTGTCTCACGTGATTCCATATGACATTTTGTGGGGCAGAGCGGAAGAGTACTTCAAGAGAGCGGTAGGATTGGAACCGAAAGATGCGGAGGCCCTGAGCAAGTACGCGACGTTCTTATGGAGAGCACGGGACGATCTTTGGGCGGCTGAGGAGACTTTCTTGGAAGCAATCGATGCCGATCCGACCAACTCTTTCTACGCCGCTAATTACGCTAATTTCTTGTGGAACACCGGCGGTGATGAGACGTGTTTCCCTCTCGACGAGCCTCAGGAAGACACCACCATCTAGATAAGACTGTCCAACATCAAGTCTCTCTGAATAAACATTCCATACAACAAATGAATATATACATAGAAGTATGTGCATACCTTTGTATGTATTCATGTATATGCGTGTTTGTCGTGGGCTATGTCACAAAAGAACTGTGGGTAAAAAAAGTGTTAATCCTTATGGTTACGATCAGTCTAGTGAATGAAAAGGAAGAGAGTATCTTCGGGGTCTGGTTTGGTATGGACCGTATGGTAGTAGTTGAGCACGTGACTGAGTTAGATAGAGCACGTGAGATTGGAGCAGATCCCAACGCCTTGAGTTATGGGTCTTGAGTTGGGCCTATGTGTGGTGGAACCAAGTGTCCTCTGTTTTTTTATTGTTTGGTATATTCCCTGTTCTAAAAAGCAGTCGCCTAGGCGCTAGGCGGCCGGACACTTAGGAGATTAGTACACTTAGGAGATTAGTACCTAGGCGGCGGAGTTAGGCGTTGACCGGATTAATCCGATTTTGACCGGATTAATCCGATTTTGACCGGATTAATCCGATTTTTGGCTGATTTTTTCCGATTTTTTTTTTTTGATTTTTTGAAATTATGAAAAACTTTAAATTTTAAGTTGATGTGTTGTATTTATATACATATAATACAATATATTCAATAGCTATATTGGGTTTTTATTCAGTAGCTATAAAATACAATATATTAGTTTTATTAATACATATTTCTCCACATAATAATACATATTTTAATATCATATATTAATTTTTAATATAAATTAAATAAAATAATACGAAAAACTAATCTCCGATTAATCCCCGACTAATCTCCGATTTTTGGGCTAGGCGCTAGGCCCAACCCAACCGCCCGACTAGCGCCTAGCGCAATTTAGAACATTGGATATATTCAATACATTTGTTATATTGGTTTGCACATAGGGTACTACCAAAATACTACAATAGTAACGCAGCTTCGGCATGTTTCGGTCCTACTTCATTTATTTGCCATTTAACTATTTAAGCCTTATGGCGATATTTTTGTAAATAAATGTGCATTTCTATTTTCTAGAGTTGGCGTATTCTTATTGATTGTAATCATTTTATTGATAGGGTCTCTAAGCCATCATATTACTTAATATATATTATGGTAATTCGTTAGATTTTCTAACAAATCTTTTTTTATGTTAATATGACTAATATTGGCTAGACAATTCTATCACGTTCTATTACCAATACGCAATTCACATCATCATACGAATCGTTTGGTTTTTATTCATCTCATCTTTAACACGCGATTTCATATTACATTTTGTGTAACAGAGCGGAAGAGTACTTTAAGAGAGCGGTAGGACTGGAACCGAAAGACGCGGAGGCGTTGAGAAAGTATGTGGCGTTCTTATGAAGAGCACGTGACAATCTTTTGGCGGCTGAGGCGATTTTCTTGGAAGCAATCGATGCCAATCCGGATCCGACCAACTATATGAAATAAAATTTCAAATTTAAAATCAATAATAAGTCTTTAATTGAAATTTAATATTGAAGTTGTATTTTTTAAAATGATTTTCAGTTTTTTTTTGACATAAATGATTTTCAGTTAAAAGTTGTTTTTAATACTGAAATTAGTGTGATATATAGTTGATGATTTTTTTTTATTTTGTTTCTAAATCAAACAATTAATGTGCTGGCTACCATTCATTCCTAACCATTTATTCAAATTTTTTCTCTGCATTTTATTCTTCTAAATTACTTTAAAAAAGTTTATTCCATTTATTTTCCTTTTATATCTATTATTGCTCTATTGGTCACTGGTATAAGATATAGACAAAATATATGCAATTACATCTCATATATTTGTATTTACTTCCTGTATATTTTCCTTCCCTTCTTCGATTCTCCTCTCTTGTATAAAGCCTCTCCTACTCTCTGTTAATAATACTCATTCAATTCAAATATACATGAAGTAAATACAAATATATGAGATGTAATTGCATATATTTTGTCTATATCTTATAACTGCATGGAACCAAAATCTTAACAGATTACATACCATTTCTTACGGCTCATATAGAACACAATATAAATAGACACTAAGATCATATAAGAATATCAAAACACAATCATAAAACATATAGATCGATTTAAAAACTTAAAAATACATGGCAGCATCAAAGGTAACATTGATGATTCTTCTCGTCGCACTCCTTCTCTCATGTTTCTCTCTCTCTCTCTCTCTCACACACACACACACACACACTTACTTTGAAATTTGAATTGAGTGATTATATATTATATGATTGAATGTATATATGTAAATAGGTGTGTGGATATCAAATGCAAGGGAAGTGATGAAACATCCACGAGATGTGGAGTGTGTTGGAGCATGTCCACGGAAATTTAAAGATGAAGATTGCTCAAACAGTTGTTTCCAATCTTGCAAATCTCTAAAATGTGGTAATCATGAATGTGTCTGCGGACAATGTTAGAAACCATGCTATGCAATGCACCTTTTTAGGTTATAACAATTTTTTTTTATCTATTCTACTAAAACAGAAGCACTTTTAGTATCTGCATCCAAACAATCCATATTTTTTGAAAAAAATCTGTTCGAAAACTATTTTAACACTATTCCAGTTTGTTTTTACAAATATAAATATATAAAAATAAATATAATTCCGAATTTGGGATAATATATAAATTTAAATATAATATCTTCAGAAAATATTTGCAGGTGAGAGGTGGTGTTGAAAATTTGTAGTTTAAAAAATTTTATTAGACAACATACAAAAAAATTTCAAGATTTTTTTGGTTTATTATAGTAAAATTAAATAATGTTAAAGAAGAAATTAAAAAAAAATATTTAAAGAATTGGCAAACATGAATTTATAAAATAAATTATGTTAAGAAAATATTTTTCTAATAATAATATTAAATTTCCAAATATGAATTATTTTGTAGACAATAGAAAAAATCAGAAAATATATCGTATAACTTCGTATAATGTATGCTATACGAAGTTATTACGCCAAAAGTCTTAAACACAATTTGATCATTTTATCGGCCTGGTTTATCGGCCATATGGCCGATAGAACCTTCCCAGTGAGCCTTCAATCTTGGATGCATTCCCTTCGCGGCAGAGTTGACATATGTTCACTAAATCAAATGTAACTCCTTCAATACAGCTCCGAATGACTTGAAACCACTTCCATTGGAAATTTAACTCCATTGCCGACAACTTTGATGAAGAGATTGACAGCTAAATCCAAAGGTAAGGCTTCCTTAGGAGTCGATCTTCCAGACACATGTTCTCAATGCTTGATCTTTGGTTTTATCGGGCACATTGTATCGGCCAGGTGACCGATACAAACTCTCACAGGAGCTGGTACTCTTTAACACTAGGTGAGCCATTTTATCGGTCCTCTTTATCGACCATATGGCCGATAAAACTCTTCACAGGAGCATTGACAGGAGCGACGGCTTGGAAAACTTCATTTTACGATTCTATCGGCCCGTCTTATCGGCCATATGGCCGATAAAATCACTTATCAGTGTTTTCTTCATGTTTTCCTTGCCTTTCTTGCCCCATTGACCTTCCATGATGGTTACCCACACTCCTCTAACTCCAAGAACTCATGAAAATGGTTCAAAGAAGCCAAAAAGAGTGCAAAGACAACCTATGACATCTAAAATGCAATGAGACTCAATTGGACCCTAAATGCATGAAAACATCTCAAAACTATACAATGTGAGATCAAAACATATGAAAATAAAGCCCTAAAAACATGTAAAATATGGTATTATCACCCACGCTTCATAAAACGACTCATTGGTTCCTTGCTCGAAGCTTGTGATGTCGTTTCTTAGCTTTGCTGTCTTTTGTCTCGAGAAAAACTTCGCCAAGAACTGCTTCTTGCATTCCTCCCAAGTAGGTATGGTGGTAGTGACCACACTCTTCTCCCATTGAGCAGCCTTGTCTCCCAAAGAGAATGGGAAGAGGGTTAGCTTAACAACGTCCTCCGAGACTCCATTCATCTT
This sequence comes from Eutrema heterophyllum, assembly GCA_002933915.1. Taxonomy (NCBI): domain Eukaryota; kingdom Viridiplantae; phylum Streptophyta; class Magnoliopsida; order Brassicales; family Brassicaceae; genus Eutrema; species Eutrema heterophyllum. The sequence goes on along the minus strand of PKMM01027584.1, from coordinate 317,267 downwards.
TACCGTTCCACAAAGACGGTCGAACTAATCGATGTGATCCATCGGGTTCTCCAAAGCCATTCCTAAGAATCTTGAGTTCTGCACCATGTTAATGAGACTTGATTTAATCTCAAANTATATATATATAGTATGAAAACTAATAAATCTCTAAGATATGTTTGAAAAAATATGTTAAACTGATAAAGTAATTATTATTGTAGTTGATAAAGTATTATTCATAAACGAAAAAGATCATAAAATACCAGATTGTAAAATCAGAATGACTCAATAAGAACAATAAATTAACCATTTGTTTGCACTATAATTTTTTACTTAACCATGATTCATCCGGATCAACGATTATGTCCGGTTCACGGTTATTTGCTGAGTTTTTTTACAAATTTTACCATATTTTATAGTCTCGATGATGATGATGATGATGATGGGAAACACTTACACACTCTCTAATCCTTTTTCTTGTTGTTTTTTTTTTTGTTCTGGGCCGAAACCCGTAATCCCCCAGGCCCGGAACCACATTATGTAATATTAGTTTTTTCCCAAGTTTCATTCGATCATGTGACCTCTAGACTTTGCCTAAACTACTTTTCCAATTGAGCTAATGACACTTGGTTCTTCTAGGGATTTTGCTCATCACCTTACTAAAAAAACCTTCTCATCAAGCTAGAGTACTTCAAGAGAGCGGTATAGGAGTGGAACCGTAAGATGCGGAGGCGCTGAGCAAGTACGCGACGTTCTTATGGAGAGCACGGGACGATCTTTGGGCGGCTGATGAGGAGACTTTCTTGGAAGCAATGGATGCCGATCCGGATCCGACTAACTCTCTCTACGCTGCTAATACGCTAATTTCTTGTGGAACACCGGCGGTGATGAGACGTGTTTCCCTCTGGACGAGCCTCAGGAAGACACCATCTAGATATAAAAGTTGGTGTTACAACACAAGTCGCTCTATGTATTATATACAAATTATAATTGTGCATACCATGTATATGCGTGTATGTCATGGGGCTATGTCACAAAGTAACGGTGGGTAAAAGGGTTAATCTTTTTGGTTACGATTACTCTAGAGAAAAGTAAGAAAATATCTTAAGGGTTTAGTTTGGTGGTGGTAGTTGAGCACGTGACCGAGTGAGAGTGCCTTGGGTTAAGGTTCTTCGATTGGGCCTATGTTATGGAACCAAGAGTCCTCTCTTTTTTTTGGTTTTTTTCTTTTTCTTTTGTAATTCTTCAATACGCATTTCTTCTAATGGTTTGCACATACGGTATTGCCAAATAAACTAAAATAGTAACGCGGCTTCAGAGTACGTTTCCGTCTTAATTAGTTTTTTTTGCCATATAGTTCATATGGCGATATTTTCTGTAACTCACTGTGCATTCCTACTGTTGATAGTTCTACCTTTTTATGAGGTTTATGTGCAACATGTATAAGCTTGTATCAGACCTATCAATAAAACAAACAGTCAAACAAGTCCTCAAATTCATGTGATTGGGATAACAGGATAAATAGTAATAATGGTTGGTCTTTGGCTGTTTACTGTGCTCATGTCGATGGTAGGCTCAGCATTTGGCATCGGAAAGGGAAAGAGTAAGATTTCGCTGTCCTGTCCCTTAGGGTTGCCTTCATTCTAGCCATTGCTCGATCCGGTCACTTCCATTCATGGTTTTGCTATTCCTTGAATCGAATTTGAGTTTCCTTTTCCTTGTTCAACCAAAAAATGGTTGCTCTTCACATGTTACAAGTATCATTTTGTAAAGAGTCAGTATTTGCGCAATACTGATTTTAGGAAAGGCTTTTTTTGTTTTTTATAAAAAAATCGTGCTTGTTAGTCAAAAACACGTAAAGAGAAGAGGATGTGGTAAAGAAGTCAACAAAGGAGGCCATTGTTTTTTCAACATTTGTGGCTTTCACCAACCCCTTTAGCTTCTATAAATACCAACGTATTATGAGAAGAAGTAAACATCCCAAAATCCCAACAAGAGAAATAATATTTCTTTGTAAGAAAATTATATGTAATTTTCTTGACCTTTTATTCTTTTCACTCTGAGACTAAGTCCTCAAAAATTATTGATTCTTGAGTTGTGAAAGGATAAGTTTGGGTTCGTATGTGAGTTGAGAGTGTTGTAAAATTTCCAGATAATAATAAAAGATCTGCACCGGAGACGTAGGCAATATTAGCCGAACTCCGTTAACAAATTGTGTTTTTTTTTTTTTTTTTTGTAATTCTGATTTAGCGGAAATTTGACGATATTTCCTACCAGTGCTCTCCTCTCTAAAGGATATCAGTGGGAAAAGATGGGAAGTCGGATTATCTGCCTTAGTTGTACTTTATTTTTTGAAAATTTTAGGTATTAGATTTCAGGGTAATGGTGCGTGTTAATAGACTTGAGTTATCTGCTTCGATTAGTTTCTTTTGTTGTTTTTCGTCTTTAAACGTGAGAATGTTTAGGAGAACTTACTGAAATAGGAAGCTTCCTAAGTTATATTAGCTCATGTTTGATGGTCCATTGTCCATTCTAGTCTTTGAGTTCATTAATTCATAGGCTTGGTAATGAGTACCAAATCTAAAGTTCTTTTCTGGAGCCCAGATCATGTTCTGCATCTCTGGGAAAGGAACAAGTCAATACCCATCTGGTCATTTTTGAACTGTTCTAGTGCTTAGCTTCGTATAAGATAGTGTCTGAGATTCATGGGTTCAAAAGCATGTTATGAATATGACTTTGTATCTTGTTATGCTGATTAAACTTGGATATTCATCTAAACTACTGCTGGTTACGTACATGTCATTGCAGAGGAGAACAAGTGCATGTCATGTGCACCGTGAAGAGCTTATGCCATCTATTGGAATGTGGCATCATCTCAGCCAGTTGTGGGGAATCATCTAACGGATCTTCAAGTATATAAGTGTGCTTGATTCTAATGTTCTTATATGTTCGCATCAACATAAGCTTCATTTATCCTAGTAAAAAAAAAAAAAAGAGAAAGAAAACAGACAAGTCACATGAGGACATACCACATCACAAAATTTGATCCACAACATACCTCATAAACTTGGTAATTCAAGCAAAATGATTTAGATTACCTGGGAAGCTTTGAGATTTTCTCCACCACTGGCCATTGCAATCTTTGAATGTTTTAAATCGAGATGAATCTCATCTCCGAAAAACCGAGCCTGCTCACCATACAAAAATCTGGAAATTCAACGTAACATGCACGCGTGATAATACCAAAAACCATAAGAGGAAAACTGCGCGCATTTGTGTAAAATATGCTCATATATTCATTGATTATAGCATTTTAATATTTTACATAAAATGATAAGTGATTACATATGCTCGAACCTGAAAGGTATTTTTGTTTTAAATAGATTTTCACTTATTTCCATATTTTTTGCCGATCAATATTATACTTAAGCATTTGTCTAAATAAAGCCTACATTATATGTAACTATTTTGCAAATAAGTCCCAATACAAAAATACAACATACTAAAGGTTTTTTTTTTTTGTGAACCTTTAAAAACAAAAAAATTCCTCACTTCCGCCAACTTTAGAAGTCGTAAGTAGAAACTGAAATCTACAACCACTGACTAATTTTTTATTTTTTATCAGAATAGATTATAAGCATGGGTTAATCAGAAGAACGTTAGGAGAGAAAACAACAAGTTATCAAAAGTCTTGACTTCCACAAAAACATTTGCATATTCACAAGTCTCTCTTGATAATTAAGTGGATATTCCCAAATTATCATCAACATGGAGGAAAGAGCCACGGAAAATTTCGGATTGAAATCAATTGTACGTAATTGGATCATTATAATAAGACGGTGGTCCACTTATCATGTTTTGGTTGGTACATATATAAGTCAATGAATATAAGTCAAGAAAGATAATTTAAGACAATAAAAAAATTAAAATAAAAAATAAATTTAAGACAACATTTAAGGAGACAATACACAAAGCTTAAAGCTTCTAGTGTAGTAAGATAGACAGACAACCGTAGTTGTGAACCCCCAAAAAAAAAAAGTGAGTAAAACCTCCGTCGACGATGCCCACTTGTCTGCTGCTCCTCACCTCTGGTTCCTCTTGTGTATTCCCGGTTCGGTTCACCTGGTTCGAGCTCAAAACCGAACCGGAGCCACTACTCATCCTGACGATGGTCTCTTCTCTGTCGTTGAACACTTTGAAATAATTAATTACAAGTTGTTTGGTTTAAATAAACTGACGTTTTTGTTGTGGGATAAACAACAGCGCGAGCTTTGAACTCCATCTTCTCGGCTTGGAATATCCAGGCGGGGGAATATTGGAACATTAGCGGCGAACTTTGCTCCGGCCTCGCCATCGACGAGAGCATCACATCGATGACGAAGGCTACAACCCTTTCATCAAATGCCGATGCATTTTCGCTAACTCCACAATCTGTCGCATCACCGCCCTGTACACTACAGCCTCTCTTTCTCTTTCTTTTTTGTCTTAATTTGTGCATTCCATCAAATATTATAAAATAGAATATATGATTGAGTTGTGTGTAATATGAGATAATAAAATACATATAAATAGTGGTAACATTAATATAATGCTAACATTCATAAAATGTAAATTTTCCTAAAGACATAAATATGCTAAGAATATATCGACAACTATAATTTTTTTTATTCGGGCTTCACTTCATAGTCGGGTTTTGATGACCCAAAATACTTGGTCATATCTTGCTCCCCAAGATATTTCCAATACATTCACCCACTAAATGTTGCCATGTTGTTTCACTTCCATAGCAAGGTTTACGCGATGGATGTTGCAGGACCTATACCTCCTGAGCTCTGGACTTTGATCCACCTCACCAATCTGTATAGACTTCACCTTTTCCTTTTTTCTTTTTGTTATCATTATCATAAAAAAAGAGCCTGTAAATGCATTCATTGTACCTCAAAATCACATGCCTCTTTCTTTCAGGAACCTGGCTAAAAATTATCTTTCAGGCTCCATTTCTCCTGCAATTGGAAATTTGATTCGAATTGAATGGATGTAAGGCTGTTGATTGAATGAAATCTTCTTCTTCCTTTTTTTAAAAATAATCTCTCTTTCTTGTCTCTCACGCTCCAACTGTTTCTCAACTACTGTAGAGCTTTTGGGGTCAATGCCTTGTCTGGCCCCTTTCCCAAGGAAATAGGTTTGCTTACAGAATTGAAATCGCTGTAATTAAGCTTCTTCTTCATCATCTTCATTCTTCTTACTAAAAAAATATCATAAATTTCAGATTTTGATGCTTCCTTATTATTAAACCTATCTTGTATATATTTTCTGCATGCAGTGGTATTGGTTTAAATATTTTTTCTGGTTCTATACCAGCTGAGATTGGGAATTGTACAAAACTACTGAAAATGTGAGAATGTATGAAGTACTTTTATGTATTCATTTCTTCAGTGTTTTTAATTCAATTAGTAACCTTTCAAAATCATCTAGTGTTGTAAGCATTTCTTACATTTTATTGCAGATACCTAGGAGATTCTGGACTTGGAGGGGGATTAATACCTTTATCATTTGCTAATCTTGTAGAGCTGCAAGACGCGTAAGATTTTATTTTTATTGAATTCACATATAATTAAGTTTTATCGTTGGATTTCTACATTTTTGTATTACTTTACATTATTATTTTTTCGTTTTGCCGTGGGGTGATTTTTTCCTTAATGTTTGTACCAGTTGGATTCACAGTCAGGACCTTACTGGTCGGATACCGGAATTTATAGGAAAATGGACCAAACTTACTACCTTGTAAGAATGATTTCATTTTTTACAGAGTTATATTATATATCTAATGCATGTATTTGTTACATTGCTCTTGTTTTTTATATCTTTTTATCTTAATTTTTACTCTTTGTGGAAAATTCTTCATGGCGTTTAAACTTTGGGATTCAGCGATTGCTACCATGTTTTACTGCAGGACAATTCTCGGAACTGGTTTGAGTGGTCCGATACCGTCATCATTTTCCAACTTAACTTCTTTGAGAGAACTGTATGTGTTGTTGCATTGGTGTCAGAATCATTCTTGTTGACTATTTTCTCTTTCTTTCCCTCTCTCCTCTCCACATAATCATATCCTAAATGTAGGAGGCTTGGTGATATATCCAATGGAAGCTCTTCTCTTGAATTCATCAAAGACATGAAAAATCTAAGTATATTGTAAGGCAACAACTCTACTCCAATTCATCAACTGTTAATTTCCCTCTCCTCCTTACGTGTATATATTTAACATTGATGATATGTGTCGCAGAGTATTGAGGAACAGCAATCTCACTGGGACAATACCCTCTAATATCGGGGAATACTCAAGTCTGCAACAAGTGTAAGTACAACATACGTCCGCGTGTTTCGGAGTCTTTTCTGTAAAACAAGTGAGATGATTTGTGAAAGTCACCGCCAGAATACGAAGTAATAGTAACATTGCTGATAATATTATTTCCCCATTAACTGAACTTAATGTGTTACCGTGTAATTCGTGTCTTTTTTCCAGTGATTTAAGCTTCAACAAACTATATGGACCAATTCCGGCTTCACTTTTCAACATAAATCAACTTACTCACTTGTAAGTTTTCTACTTCTTTTGGGTATTTATGTCCGTATCTACCAGTGATAACTGTGGAAAAAACTTTGTTGTCTTCATATTAGGTTTCTGGGAAACAACACGTTGAATGGTTCTTTGCCCACTCAAAAGAGCAAGACTTTGAGCAATATGTGAGTTACAAAGTCCTTTATAATTGATCATCTTTGAAAGCCACAAAGTCCTGATATATATAGACTCAACTTTTGATCAGGAAACTGTTTTGGAATATATATAACATATTCTGTAGATCCTAATCATTCTTCTTTTATTCTTTCAGAGATGTTTCGTACAATGATTTGTCTGGTAGTCTTCCTTCATGGGTCAGCTTACCAAACTTGAAACTGTAAGTAAACAAAACACTATATCTCTACTTATATATATATTCACGGTGTTTTTCAATCTCAGGAAAATTTTCGCTTCCTTTTTTATAGGAAATAATTATTAGAATTAATCATAACAAAACTGTATGTAATTTGTGCAGCAACCTTGTTGCTAACAACTTCCCCTTGGAAGGTCTGGAGAAGAGGTGATTTTATTAAAGACATAATTGCAAACAGAAACTTTATTTTAGTTTCATTAGTTTTTTTAGTACTTTAGGTTTTTTTACTTTTTTTTTTCTTTTAGCATTTTAAGTTTCATTATGGCTAAATTGTCATGTACAGTACAGAAAGTGTTACTTTCTAATAACACTTTGGAGAAATGCTAAAAACTCTATGAAACTTAAAAGTGCCAAATTTTGCAAATCACCATTTATTAAATTTGTTCTTGTTGATGCCTGGAATTCCAAATTCATTTTTTCTTCTTTTTAAAACTGTTTTCATTTTGTTAAAAGGTTTTTACCAGGACTGAAGTGCCTGCAGAAGAACTTCCCCTGCAATCGAGGCAAAGGAATCTGTAAGTGTGACAGAGAGATATCATCATAACCGTTGTTCTCAACTGTGCTTGTATGTTCTGTTTGGAAAAAAGATTTGCTTAAGGTTTTCTCTATTGACCGGTGTCTAGATTCTGACTTTTCGATCAACTGCGGAGGCCCACAAATACGATCTGTTAGTGGAGCAGTATTTGAGAGGGGGGACGAGGATCTTGGACCAGCTTCATTTTACGTGAGCGATGTTCAGAGATGGGCAGTCAGTAGTGTTGGACTTTTTGTCGAGAGAATCAATAATATATGGGTTATCAACACTTTGGACGCAGGGCTTTTTCAGTCAGCAAGACATTCTTCATCTTCCCTAAGGTATTATGGGTTGGGGCTAGAAAATGGAGGCTAACCGTAACACTTCAGTTTGCTGAATTACAAATTCTTGATCCTAACTCTTGGAAAGGTTTAGGAAGACGACGTTTTGACATTTATGTCCAGGTCTACCCTATACCGCTTTACATGTTAACTTGTTGGTGTAATAATCTTCTTGCTGAATTCTGAGACCTAGCTCTGTGTTTCCAGGGAATACTTGTTGAAAAGGATTTTGATATACGCAGAACATCTACTGTTGTCCGAACAGTTGAGAGAAAATATAAAGCAAATGTATCAGAAAATTACCTTGAAATTCATCTTTTATGGGCTGGCAAAGGATCAATGAGTGTTCCTATTCTAGGTGTTTATGGGCCACTAATATCGGCCGTCAGTGCAAAACCAGGTATCACAACAACTGGCGAATTCTCTTCTTTTTTTCTTCTTTTATCTCCTGATGCCTAAGTGTTACATATTGTTGTTCAGATTTTACACCAACTGTAGCTAACAGGCCACCATTAAAGAAAAAGTATAGGACTGGTACTGTTGTGGGTGCTATTGTTGGCCTAGGACTTTTGAGCATATTTGCCGGCGTGGTTATAATCTTCATCATCCGAAAAAGCAGAAAGCGTTACACAGATGATGAAGGTATAGATGTCATAACAACACAAACAAGCCCTTGAGCTTGAATATCATCTTTCTAATTGGTTCATATTTTTATTTTTTTGGTTCAGAGCTGCTTAGTATGGACGTAAAGCCTTACACTTTTGCATACTCTGAACTTAAAAGTGCCACTCAAGATTTCGATCCCTCAAACAAGCTTGGAGAGGGAGGATTTGGGTCTGTTTATAAGGTAAGCCCCATATCAAAATGAACAAATTACACATGTGTTTTGTTATGATTTAACACATTCAACAGGGAAACCTGAGTGATGGAAGAGAGATCGCGGTGAAAGTGTTGTCGGTTGGATCCCGACACGGGAAGGGACAATTTGTTGCAGAAATCGTAACAATTTCTGCAGTTTTGCATCGCAACTTAGTAAAGCTTTACGGGTGCTGCTATGAAGGAGATCATCGTTTGCTCGTATATGAGTACCTCCCAAATGGAAGTCTCGATCATGCACTATTTGGTAATGATCACAGAAAGATGACTTATTTATTTTATATTCTCTGCCAAGCTGATTTGGATGTTACAGGAGGTGAAAAGACTTCACATCTTGATTGGTCAACCCGTTTTGAGATATGCCTGGGAGTAGCCAGACGTCTAGCCTACCTCCACGAGGAGGCGAGTGTTCGCATAGTACACAGGGATGTGAAGGCCAGCAACATTTTGCTCGACTTTAAGCTGCTCCCAAGAGTTTCTGATTTTGGGCTTGCAAAGCTATACGATGACAAGAAAACCCACATAAGTAACAGAGTGGCTGGGACCATGTACGTATCCTCAAACCCTCAACTTTTTCTTCTTAATTTGCAACGATGCTATAGGTTTATAACACATGATGTTGTACCAATGCAGTGGATATCTTGCGCCAGAGTATGCCATGCGTGGACACCTATCAGAGAAAACGGATGTGTATGCCTTTGGTGTTGTGGTTCTTGAGCTAGTGAGTGGAGGCCAAACTCTGTTGTGAGCCTGGGTGATGAAGAAAAATATCTTCTTGAATGGGTACGTCCTTGTTAGTTATATACATTTTGATTGGAAATGGTATAAGCCGATATAATCGTGGTGTATATAGGCATGGAATCTACACGAGAAAAACCGTGAAGTTGAACTAATCGATCATAAGCTGACTGAACTCAACATGGAAGAAGTGAAACGCATGATAGGCATTGCTCTGCTGTGCATTCAGGCATCTCATTCCTTGAGACCACCGATGTCAAGAGTGGTGGCCATGCTTTCAGGAGACGTTGAGGTCAGTGATGTAACCTGTAAGCCAGGCTACCTAACCGACTTGAGTTTTGATGACACCTCAAGCTCCTCTTTCAGCGCCTTTCAAACTAGAGACACATGCGCTTCTGCGTCCTACTCCACGAGCTTTGTGACGCCCAGAGACAGCGACTTTAAGCCAATGCTTGGAGTCAAGATCAATGAGGGGAGATGACAATGTCTCTTGTATCTATATAGACCTTTGTGTATGTGAGTATATGAGGATCACTATTTTCTTCTTTGGTTGGAGAAACATATTTCACTTTGATTCAATAATGTTTTAAGCACTTCATAATGAGTTTGTACGCTGGTGAAGTTGAATAATAGATTTTATGTGTTGGAAGAATTTGATGATGTCAATCGTTTTTGTCTCGTCATGATGGGCCTGTTATGTATATTATGCTAAATCAACTTCTACACCGTTAAATGGGCCTCCATTGGGCTCTATAGGCTAATTGAATTTCCAGACCGTCGTTAAATGGGCATGGCCTGTTGTATATGTTCCCTTTCGCCTGCTGAGTGAGAGAAGTTCCATGTATATTCGCTCGCTCATAGTTATATAGTTTTAGGGGATAGTTCAAAATTTCGCTAGGCGCTAGTCGGATGGTTGAGCTGGGCCTAGCGCCTAGTGAAAAATCAGAAATTAATCGGAAATTAGTTTTTGATATTTTTAATGTTTTTTTAACATGTTAATCTATTATAATTTATAGTTTTAATATAATATTGTGCTCAAAATTGGATAAAACACATAAAAACAAATATTATGTCAAATACATTATGATATTCATTAAAAATATGAACATAAGTTGGACTTATCACATTTTAGAACCAACTAAATTATTTTAATTTTTTTATAAAAAAAAATGGGATAGGCGGAAATTAATCGGCCTAGGCGAGGATTAATAGACCTAGGCGGGAATTAATCGGCCTAGACAGGAATTAATCGGTCTAGGCGAAGATTAATCAAACACCCGATTTATTGAACTAATTACCCATAAATCGCCACGGTCTGACACCGCATAGGCGGCTAGGCGGCCAAAATTTTTTAACGGGTTTTAGAGTTTTAGTTTCTCCTCCAAAATGGCTATGTATCTTCTCTACGAATCTTTTTCTGGCCTCCTTGAAGCCATAGCCAGAACACTGAGGCCGTCCGGAGCTCCGCTCCGATCTCAGTCGCTTTGGCCGTGTTGTCCAGCTCACCGCGTTTCATCCATTCGAGTCTGCGCTCGATGCCCTCAACCAAATTAACGCCGTTTCTGAAGGTATATTTTGTTTATTGTTATGTTGTTGTGTTTCTGGGAACTCGAACATCACTCTGCCTTATTATTTTTATGTACATTTTCTGCGTATATCTTATGATTTTTTCCTTAGATTTATAGCTAGAAAACGGACTTTCTGAAGTAGTTTATCGTGGCTTCGTTATTGATGTTGAAAGTTGAAAGTTGAAATCCCCTCCTTGTTTTTGCTTCATTTGAAAAATTGTTACATAGAAAACGCTTCAATTTATGGTTGATTGTATTTTGCTTTCTCATTTGAAGGTTCTGATTATATAATTGATCTTTTGGTGGCAGGGGTTATGACTGACGAGCTTAGAAGTTTCCTGGAGTTGAATCTTCCTAAAGTCAAAAAATTCAAACACGATATACATACAGCCATTACTACATAAATACCATCAACAGCCAAAAGAGCAACTAGTGAAAATCATTTTATTCCTTCAACAAATGCAAATAGAGCTACAACCACTTGTTTTTGTGAAGTCTTGATTATGTGATGCATCTTGATCTACTGAAACAGAAACTCAAAAACAAGCTTAACTTTAGCCTAGAACCGAGGGGGTATCCAGTAAGGAGCAAATATCTCCCTCTTGGGTAGATTGGGAATGGAGAAAGGATGGCCTAGTCCGGTTGCAATATGGTAAACTCCGACACCATAGCCGGCGTAGTATATAGAGTTAGGGACGAGGCCAGGGTACATGCTTGCCTTGAGACAGAATGTCTCGCTTTTACCAAAGAAAATGCAGAGATCCCCACGGTCCGTATAACAAGCAGTTCCTCGGTCTTGCTTAAATACCATGAATCTCTTGGTCTTTTCGAAAAGACATTTATTATCTCGTCCTCCTTCAGAAAACTCGCCGTACCACTTGACAATGAAACGTTCACCACAAGGCCGATTCCGCCAAGTGTTCGATCCGGAAACAAGAGTCTAACATCTCCCACTCGGACAATGACATCTCGGGTAAGTTGGTAAAACACAGCTTGTGGTACTTGGTGAGGTTTCCGTGGAGATCCCAAGCACCCAAGTATTGCCCTCCGGTAGTCAGCATGTAGAACATTTTATCGGTCTTGGAGTAAGTGACGTCGGAGTCGTAAAAGTGTTTTGCAGAGAATTCGATGTTGGTCCATTTAGAGTCTTGACCGGGCCTGCAAAGACTCATCTGGGACCCCGAGAACTTTACAGCCATTACGTAGTCGTCGTTTAGGTCAGGAGAAGAGGAGAGAGACACGTTTCTGATACCTCGGGTCAGGAAGCTATGGAAATCAACAAAGCCTGGGAGAGTTCTGACTTTGGGTGATGACTTAGACGACCATGGCAAAAGAGGTCGCTGAGATATAAAGAACCACTTTGGATGTTCAAGAAAGCAGACCAGCCTCGAGATGATCCGCTCAATGTTGTCGCTTCCCATACTTCCTTGGGAAATGTCTTGTCCGTAAGTGTCACCGTCTCTTCCTTCCTTGGATCAAATAACTTGTGGTTCTGGATTCGGTCGCCGTTTGGAGACACACTCACTCCCTCACCTCGCAGCAAGAGGTATAGGGTTTCTAGACAGGACGACAACAACCGACTATTCTTCCTCCTTACCTGTCATGAGATTTAAAAACAGAGCATTATTAATAAGCTACCCAAGGGCAACAAAATCGGGACTCAAATCCTATACCGCTATTCTACAACGTGAAATAGTTTCCAAAGATGGATGACTGGTATATATATAATTTACATACGAATAAATTTTGCATAATCAATTCCCACCCAACCGCACTCATGAACTTTGCTGTCTGGGTAATTGGGCTCGCAGTTGCAACATAGACCTCTCTTTTATTTTCCTCTCACGGTTAGGAAAGTAGAGAAAGAGAGTTAAAAGAGAAACAAGAAAGATAAATTATTATTCTTTCGGGTTAGTGGGTACTGGATTTAAATTGAATTGATTGATTTTAATGATTAAGAGGTTTGTTAAATTTGCATAGAGAATTTTTAGAATTTTTTTAAAAAAAATTTGCAGAGTTTTATGTATTTTAAAAATTTAACAAAGAATTCTTTTATAACAAATATTAGATTTCCAAAGAATATCCATAGTATTCTGACAATTATGTTATTATGAGTTAAATCGTTAAGAATTTATATTCCAAGTAACACTAGATTTTCAATATAACTACAAAACTATTAAAACCCAATATTTTTGAATAACAATGGATTTTGAATAAAATTTAAAAGTCATCAAACTAATAACAACAGTGGATTTTATAAAAAAAATTTGTTAGAATCCTTAAACCAATTAACAATAGAATCTATTAAGAATGTTAAAATTGATAAACAATAACTAAAAAATTTAACAATCATTAAAGATCCAACTCTATTGTTGATCCAACAATTCAGGTTAATCTACTGTTTCAAAAAAAAAAAAAATCGAATTAAACCGCTAGAAATAAATGAACAGTTTAAAAAGAAACCCAACATTAAAACATGAAAAAGGTAAACCGGCTCAAACCAAGAACCAGATTTCACAATGGTTTTTACTGTATTTCTCACGGCCTCGTTCTTTTTTCCTTTTGTTTTTGGCAACTGAACGGGAAAAAGAATTCATACAGATGGTTAAAAAGTGGGATATCACTAACATACATCTGATCTAATTCAAAATTTATACAAACCCAAAGATGAATGTATAGCTCTACATCTAAAGCCAAAACACATTCTCCGAATGACTCTAGGCTAAGTAGAAAATTTATCCGACAAAACCATTTTAAATCGGAAAGTTCGATTATAAAACAAGTCATACAACTGAAACCGTGTAATGAAAACTCGTAGAAATCCTATTAACAGAGAATACCTACGTGAAGGAGGGTCTCGCCTATTTATAAGATTTTGTGTCGGCTAAAACTTGACGATTTCCTTTTCTTTTTCGGACTAGGCTAATGGTAATTGTTTTTTTTCCTCGGCGAAGATTTCCTTTTTCCTCCGAGATTAGGAAATCTTCCGTAAATCAATGTGGGCTGAATCTCTTCCGAGTATGAACCATCGTTAATCAAGATCAATTGGATCGATCTCTGTTCATACCGGGTTAAACCGATGGGTGCGTAGCTTACCACCAACAACCAGGACGAACAAAAACTTCCATTTAAAGAATAGAAGTTTTCGGGTTTAATGTCTTTGATGGTTGTGGCGCAACGTAGAGAGCCAATCCTTTAACAAAAAAAAATAAACATAGAGAAAAAAAAGACCAGCAAAATTTGATTCTATTTTTTTTTTGGCCCACCAAAATTTGATTCTTAAAAAAAAATCTTAAGTAAATCCGTAAAAGCATAATCGTATGGTATCTCCTTCAATTCTTTAAAAAGGTTACTCTTTCATTTCTTAAAATAACTGCAAGATATGTTTCTTTTAACATTAACTTTCTAATTAAACCACTAAAATCGTCTTAAAGTTGTCTACCATTTCTTCCTTTAAACACAAGAAACAACAAAAAGAAGGATGAACTAGTGGTTCACACCTATGTTAGATTTGGTCTAGTGCTAATGTTTTTCAATCAACATCTATTAGATTCGAATTATGACAGAGATAAAATCTACATGCTACTAGACTTAAATTTTTCAGTTTCATTAACATACAATTTTTTTTAAATCACTAACAAAATTGACTGGGATTTGAACCATTGACATATTACCCAATAAATTTGAAATATCATTGCACTACAAAAAATTGTTTTGCACAAATAATGCACTGATTCATGGGGTTTATCTCATAATCAGTCCTATATACAAATATATAAAATGTCTTTATAAAATATACCATAACATATAAGTAAAACACACCGCTCAAAGCTCCTCATAACTTCCACATGCACAAAAGAACCCAAGTTACCATTGAAGTCGAACAGATATGCCGAGTCCTTGTGTTCACTGTCTTCGACCTCCGAAAGTTAAGTGTCAAAGTACTTGGCAGATCTGAACTTCTCAGAATGTACATCGAAATCAATGACCATGTAAATCTTTTCTTTGATATGGCTGCAACTGGATAAAAAGAGATGGCCATTTATGCATATCGGATCCTCATAGATAGGAAATGTCGTATGCAACAGTTGATCAATCTCAATGACCGTTCTCCAGTTCCCAATGTCAGACATTGATGTTCCTCCGATATTCCATCAACAATTGTCATGGACAAGACCTTGTAATTTTTGCCAATCAGATCATAACCAAAGTACATTTCCGCTCCAAACTCCCTTATCCAATCCCCAAAAAAGTTTAGAGCTCTAATATTTTTTTTAGGGTTCATCACTAAAAAAAAAGAAAAAAAAAATATATCTCATATATAGAAAAAAAGACGGGTTAGCAAACATATATACTTTTTTATTAGGGTGTTTATTACGACAACATTGAAGTCTGAATATCTCTTGTCCCATATGGTCTTTATGACTCCACCCAAGACCACTGACCAGTCCTTAGTCAATCCAAAAGACATCGATTTGGCAAGTCATTACTCGCAGGTTCAAGAGAGGAGCTATGGAGTCGTCATATAAAACAAAAAAAACATTTATTTTAATTAGTAATTTAGAAAAGGGTAAAATGCTAATTTTGAAGTAAGAGTTTTACTAAAAAAGATTTTTAGTGAGATGGACGAACCATTCTGGACTTATCCTGCATAAGAAAAAAGTGAGTATCTACTATTCAAATCTAGACAAACTGTTCAGACTTAGCCGACACTTCCACCGTAGTCTTGTTGACCACACTTTCTGCTATCTCTAATTGTTGTCCGTTCTAAAATGTCGTATACTTTATAAGTGAGTTCCAAACCTGATGGAGTAATGGTTTCTGAATTAGAAGCGGGAGCATTGATTGAAGTAGTAGGGCAACCTCCTGAACAGGAGTCTCAATCAATTTAGTAATGGGACAGCCTCAACTATGGCTGTAGATTTCGTAACAATAGCTGAAGTTGGAGTATTTGTGACAGATTATGTGGTCTGTAAGACAAATGCGCATGCTAGAAAAAGAGACCGTATCAACTGTTTGTGTAGAGGTAGCCAATCAAATCGTATTGTTTCTCTTTTTCTTTAAAAGTTACTCTTTGATTTCTTATAATAACTGCAAGAGATGTTTCTTTCAACATTAACTTTTCATAGTTTTCTCTACCATTTTCTTCCCATAAACACAGGAAAAAAGAAGAAGCATCAACTAGTGGTTAGGCCCTCTGTATGATTTGGTCTCGTGCTAATGTTTTTCAATAAACGTCTATTAGATTCGAATTTTGATATATCAGAAACTACTAGACTTAAATATTTCAGTAGGACGAAAATTTTAAATATCTTTGATTCTTTTTGGTCACATAACCTCTCAAAATATGCTTCGATCATATTGAAAGCCACCACAAAGATTTGATCATCTAAACCGTTCACACTTCACAATTACTTCTAAACCACCGATTAAACAAAAAAACCAAAAACCTTGCGAGTTTGTAACAAATATAAACACACACACACGATCACAACACTCGAATTCCGCTTACACAGTATACACTATCACAAAACAAGGAAGCACAGCCCTTGGATTAAACACGAGAAGCTCCTCATCGTCGATCCTTAAAAGGGCCCCACTCTTGTTCCCTGTCCCTTGCCCAACTAGAGAATCATACCCTCCATCGTTCTTGTCCACGTCATCATCATCCGGAATCAAATCACACCCGACCCGACCCGCTACGACCCGACAAACCAGCATCGCCCGTTTCACGTTCATAAACCCAAACTCTTCTTCCACCTCCTCAGGAACCGCCACGTGTCCTCTCCATCCCGTCGCAAGCGTCGCGATCCCGTCGAGCTTCGGCGAGAACCCGGATCCGATTATCCCGCAGATGCTGCAGTACTGATGGCCGCAGAGATTGGAATTACCGTTTTGCCCTAGGTTACACATGAAAGTCGAGCAGTAGAACCTCAGGAGCTCGTTCCCGTCGGCGACACACCGTTCGTCGTCCCACCGTCTTCCTCCGCCGTTGCTGCTGGTACGAGCGGCTTTCGCCTTGACGAACTCTCGATACTCCTCGAATCTCGTGAGAATCTTCGGGCTGTTGTGGACTTTCAGGATTCGGTGGATCTCCGGGATTTTGTTACCTTGATCGGGCCAACCCGATTTGAATATGATCTTCACGATGTTCGTGCTCGATTCGCCGTCGATTAGCTCCGACACGGCGTGTTTAACCGCGATGTGCTGCTCGAGGAGGTTGATTTTGGGGAAAACCTCGCCGCACGACGTGCAGGAGAAAATCTCGTTGCGCAGAGGGAGAAACAGAGAATATTCCGACGACGAGATCTCCGAGAACCCGTTTTCAATACTGGTTTCCGGGTCGGGTTGATTCGTCGTCTCATCCGGTTGGACGAGAGTGACGAGCGAGTTCTGAGACGATCTGGCGGATGTCAGAGTCGTTAACGGAGGACCGTTAGGGTGCGTTTGGTTGCGGGATTTAGATATCCTCGTCGTGGATAAGAAAACCCGTTTTAAGTAGGCCCAAGAAGAGGATAAACCGGAAGAAGCAGAAGGTGATGAAGAAACTGTTCTAAGCTTCTTCTTCCTCCTCTTCTGTCTACAGTCTCCTCCTCGTGGGAAGAAGAAACAGCCGAGGAAGAGGAAGAAGAGAGAGAAAAAATGCTGACGTAACAACGACCCGAGTTTTCGCGCCGCCATTCACGAGAGTTGAAGTTAGTATGCAGAGAGAGAGAGAGAGAGAGAGTCAGTATTTCGCAGTTTCAACCATTGGAGAGGTGTAAAGAAGAAGAAATGATGAAAAGAAGAGGATGAAGGAGTGTAAAGGTGTATGAAGACAGGAGAGATACTAAAGGTAGAAGAAGAGTAGGTGCGAAGCTATTTTATGTCTTTTTTTATTTTTCTAATTTTTGCCAGAATATTTGTCTCCCCTTTAATTTATTTTTTTTGCGAATCTTACGATGCATTGGTTAGTGTGTGCATGTAAGTCAGTGTACATTGTTTTTTTTTTCTTTCACTGAATTTACAGAATGTGCCATGACTTATCATGATGATCTTAGTTTGGCAGTAACATCGAATTCTCTTGCATTTTGAATGAAATTTTGTATCTGTAATCTCAAAAAGGTTTAACGAATTTGAATTGTGTTCCGTTAAACAAAACAAAACACACACACACACAAATTTTGAATGGTGTTAGATATCGGTGTTTAGCATTCCGACTAGATTTCGTTTTTTTGGGTTTCATCATTTAGATGACATTTCGCTGTGGAGGCATCTACTAAACTTGCTCTAGAACCTTTTTGGGTTTGGGGTTTGGTTTCAAGACGAAACAGTAATTTCGATCTTCGGTTCTTTTTTTGCGAGGAAGTGACCTTTTTTGTATGTAAGTGGTTAAAGCTGGTTTGCGACTATCCGCGTGTAACAATTAATGGTCCTCTTTGGTGTTTTTCCAGTTGGAGTTTCAAGGTGTATGTGCTTTGAACACATGTCTTCTCGAGTGTATCTTTATCTTTACAGAGGCCGAGTTTGAAGTAGTTTATGGCTCTGTTATCGTTTTGGTCTTGCGGTGCTGCTGTTGTTTTGAGCTTGGTTTGGATCATTCTTTGGTTTGGGTTCTTCTCGAGTCTCATGTTTTTGGTTCATCTCCAACGATTTTGGATTCTTTGAAATAAGTTGTCGGTGATATTCGGTTCAACAGTTCATTTTTAGTACTCTTTGATCATTAGTTGTTAATCCATTGGTTTTCTAGTATCGTTTTATATAGCCTCCTTGCAGGGCCGTGCTTACAGCCAAAACAAAAGAAACATTGGCCTATGGCAACAAAAAAATAAAATTTAAATTAGTGGCATTTTTTATTAGTTCGCCTACGGAAAAAAACATTTAAAAATTAAGGGCATTTTTTTTTGTTTTTTGTGCAATTTTCAGAACATTTTCTATTAGTTTAATGAACATTGGTTTAGGGCAACCATCAACGTTGGCACGGTTCTGCTTCCTTGTTTGAGTTTGAATTTCCCTATTTCGGGCTTGTGACTCCAGAGATTTCAATGTATTCGCCGGCTTATGTATTTCAAATCATGTATTTCACCCTGGTTTTAATATCATGACGAAAGGAAAAAAAAAAAACTCGAGATAATGATGGTATGGAATTTTCATGATGCATTTCCCTTCAGATTTTTTTTAAAAAAAAATAAGGGATCCCTTCAGATTTATTGCATATTAAAAAATAATATTATTGTGGTGTTAATGACTGATATCTCAATGTTATACTTTATAATACTTTGATTCTTTCTATTCAGGATCTATTTTCCGCTTTTCTCAATTATTTGTACGATGTTCTGTAATTACATTTATGTTATGGTATTTGCATATAGTAAATGTATTTACATAAGCCGAACTCGAAATTTTGCGGAGGAATCCAAGGCTACCGAATTATTCATATGAATATAAATATCTGGTTTCGCAAATTTTGTTGCTTAGGATATGGACGTAGACAGAGGAACACGTGCACATGTCTCATTTCTAATCTAAGCTCATCAATTCATATGTTTACCTACTTAGATCCATGCATATGATCATAACTAATTAGTAAAAAGGTAAATAAATGTATCTTATTTATAAATGTCAAAAATGTTTATTCAGGCAATCTAGGCTTTAGTGGTTATACAGAACATGACAAAAATATAGGTTAAGGTTTCGCTTTCACGAAAAGAAAAGATAAAAAACGAAATAGCCAAGTGGCAATTAAGCATGCTAAGTTATATCAAATGGTTTGATTCTTTTAGTAGTATATAAATAGCCGAAAACGTAGTTTTGTGAAATAAAAAAAAAAAAAAAATCAGCCGAAACGTAGTATATAAATGCCTATCACCTTCTTGTTTTATCTCAATCGATCGTGGTTTTGGCCGCACCGTTCTTACAAAAATATATATTGTAATTACTCTGAAAAATAATGGTCGAAAAAAAAATTACTCTGAAAAATAACCACAGATGAAACGTAGTCAAATTGGAGGCTTACATATGCCATGTAAACTTTGGAGTGACTTAAAAAAAACCTTTCAAAAATCAATTTGTAGACTCAACTATAAAAGATGACAATCATCAGCTTACTACCACTTGGTTGGATTAATTTAGAATTTGATTGAAATTGAACAATTATTTCATCATTTTGTATTTTTGTGATTTTTAAACGAAAAAAATGCAATTTTTCCCCTATACAAGCAAAATAAGAAAGTGTAATCTGGTAATATGTCGTTTAGCTAATAAATATATAAATAAAGTATAGGGGAAAAGGAAAGTTAGTGATGAATGATTGATGAAGGGTGACTGATAATTGAAGAAGTGGGCCACGTGAGGAAGTATGTACTTTTGAAAGCGGGCCATTACGAAACTCTTCCTGTCTCCATCCTCATGAAAGGCTTTGTTTCTTACGACCTAAGTTTGCGTTTTTTCTATTTATCTCTTGAATCCTTGCCTTCTTGTTTAGCGGTATACGGCCCAGATGTGTAACATGAGACTGACGTCGTGAGGTCTTTGAATTGATGAATACCAAAACTTAGGTTTTAGTTTACATCTAGGATATTACGTAAAACCAAACCTAGATCTACATGATCCGTGTAGCTGGATTGTGTTGGTTAGTGATATCGCTATTTGGTGAAAATCAGAAAATAGTTTTTTTTTTTTTTGGGTATGAATGTTAAATTTTATACAATTTTTTGATTTTTGACAGACGATTACATAGAAAGACCAAAAAGCTACTAGACAACAAATTAAAACACAACAACAAATCACAAAAACCACCGATCGAAACTATCATGAAGAGCACAATTATGTTAAAAGCAGAAAATAGTCAAGTATCGACGATTAGAACCACCAACACAAAGCACACGATCCCCAAGACCTCGAAGTTGCCGCAAGCATTCGCGATCTGAGGCCAGCCCTCAAACTTTAGACCAAGCCGAGAACACTCCTTTTTAACCAACCCAAAGACACCACCAGCGGCTTGAGAAATGAGCCGGAGCTGAGGCCTCGGAGAAGTTAAGAACTTCTAAGAACTAATATATCAGTTATACCACAAAACGTTAGAAGTTGGTAAATGTAATCGTATCAAAAGCAGGCGGTATTCACGGTATTATTAGCTCCGTCTAAATGGATAACGCATGCAAAAAAATGAATTATTTGAGGATACACAATAATAATGACGACTTAAAGAAAAAATAAAAATAAAATAAAAATGGTAGTCATAAAGCCTAAGCTAGGGAGCACTTGTGGTAGACAACAAGGGACACATTCGATGATTAATCTGCCGCACCACAATCTTGCATCATTCTCATCCCCTACTCTTGGACCGCCATTAATAAAAAAAGCCTAAGAATATTATTCTTCTAATTGTGATTTTGTTA
The DNA here is from genome assembly GCA_002933915.1 of Eutrema heterophyllum. Taxonomy (NCBI): domain Eukaryota; kingdom Viridiplantae; phylum Streptophyta; class Magnoliopsida; order Brassicales; family Brassicaceae; genus Eutrema; species Eutrema heterophyllum. Next base: position 295,880 of record PKMM01027584.1, on the reverse strand, counting down.
CAAGTTTAGATATTCTTTTATTCTATCTACATATGACTCAATTATTGTTTTTATACATTCATTATATTACACAACTTTAGGTCAGAGGGTGGAGATGTTGATATGGTTTTATTAGAAGCAAGTATATGGTTTGCACATATTACTACCATTTCGTTGTCATAATCTTATATTTACTACCATTAGTGTGATGAAACACATTGTCAACTTTGGCCTTATGAAATACATTTGGGTTTATTTTTATAAACGCAATTGGAATTAAGAAGACCCTACAGCAGATTTCTATTTAATTAATAATGGGATTAAATGTTCTTTAGCATCTTTATTAACGCAATTAGTGGGAGTTTTTTTTTTTTTTTTTTTTTTTTTTTTTTTTTTTTTTTTTTTTTTTTTGTTTTTTTGTAACAAGGGTTTGCAATTAGTGGGAGGTTGGTTCCACCTTTGGATCCTATCCCTTTATTCCACATAAAGTCTATCATTGTTCATATTCTTAAATATTATATTACGGATAGTAGATTATTGCTATTTAGCGTATTATTGTATTTCTTTTGTTTTGATATGCCTACTTCAAAATTCATAAACTTTTCATTTTCTGTGGGAAAGTGAAACAACAATTGATCTCGCAGTTTCTGGTCTGCATTTTTGTTGGAGTTTGATTTAACACGTTAAATCTGCCGGTCTATAAAATTCACTTAAAATTCAAACGATTAAATCAGAAAATACATTTAGAGTTGGGTCAAATTAGACACAACCGACCCAAATACAGGTTTCAACCCATCAATAGCTCGCAGCATCAACAAAGTATCACCTCGACTTCCAAACATGACGAACTCCGAGCTAATAAATATCCATTTGACCAAGTTAGTTGAATCAATCAAAGATATCTTCAAACAGTTCAGAGCCGTTCCGAATATCACAGAAAAAACGTGGTACAAAGGATCCTGAGATACATGGTAACAGTTTAGACCTAGAAGAGAACAATAAAAGGAGACTCGAGACTTAATTTTACATATCTGATTTTGGACCCTAATCACATTACGCTATTCAAGGTGTAATTCATTTATTCGAGATAAACTTGTATTCATTCCATTTATTAATACAAATTTAATTTATCGATACTCGTTTATACTAAGATCGTTACTCAAAATAAATCTGGTCCATCGTTATAATTCCCTTTCCTATAAACTATACACAAATTTCGAATGTGAGATTTGGGCCTCATATGGGCTTTATGTTAAGCTCAGATTACGTCCAATAATTCCGTTAATCGTTACTTCCCGTTAGATTATGACATCTTCGCCCAACCAATACTAGATCACCACGTGTCATCACGTCGGCCACGAACTTTGAAAAAAATCAGTTCCTCTCTCTTCAAGAAAACAAAAATGGAAAGAGGAAGAGTCAAGAGTGAGAAGAAGAAGAAGAAGAAGAAGAAGAAGAAGTGGAGAAAAAATATCTTTCTCGCCATGAACGCGAGAGCTCTGCTTTATTCTCCGAATCTCCACTCTCTCTACACTTCAAATCGTCCGCCTGAGACCTCTTCTCGCAACCGCCGGACTCTTAAATCGGATCCGAAGTCGTTACGGGTATGGATCTACCCGCGGAACAGGTCCGGCGTTTTCCGGGTGTTGGTTCGGAGCTCCGAAAAAAGAGAAAGTGGGAATTCGTATGAGGAGCTTTACGGTGATAAAGAGAGTGTGATTAGAAACGGCGTCGCTTCCGATTCGCCTAGCTCGGTCCCATGGTGGAAGGAGTTTCCGAAGCGTTGGGTGATAGTGCTTCTCTGTTTCTCAGCTTTTCTTCTCTGCAATATGGACAGAGTAAGTTTTCCTGTAGAAGAAATTGATATGAAATCGAAGGTTTATGGAATCGGGATTGCTCAATTAGGAATTGGAGTTACCAATTTTGGACAGATGGTGTTTTACAGGTGAACATGAGCATAGCAATACTTCCGATGTCGGCTGAGTATGGTTGGAATCCGGCAACAGTTGGTCTGATTCAGTCTTCCTTCTTCTGGGGTTACCTTCTCACTCAGGTAAGCTTCGTCTTCATTTCATAGATTCTGCAATTTACCATCATCTTATGTGGATTTCATATAATTCTGTTCTTGAGATAGAAATCATTTGCCTTTTTTTCCAGTTTTTGAAACCAACTTTTAGATGATCAATGTTTCAAATGATTACATTTGAATAAGTAAGAATGTATTTTCCAATCAGTGGCTTGTTGATACTACAGATAGCTGGTGGAATATGGGCAGACACGGTAGGTGGCAAAATGGTTCTTGGCTTCGGCGTAATCTGGTGGTCAATCGCCACGATTCTTACACCTATAGCAGCTAAACTCGGTCTCCCGTTCTTGCTCGTTGTTCGTGCTTTCATGGGAGTTGGGGAGGTTTGTGATTACTTTTAAGATGCTAGAATATCAATCAGTCTTGGTTTGTTTATGCCGGATAAGGAGAAGTAAATCTATCTCCTTGGTATCTCCAGGGTGTTGCAATGCCTGCTATGAACAATATACTGTCGAAGTGGGTGCCTGTGCAAGAGAGAAGCAGATCCCTCGCGTTTGTTTACAGCGGAATGTACCTTGGATCCGTCACTGGTTTAGCCTTTTCGCCTTTCTTGATTCATCAATTTGGATGGCCCTCTGTGTTTTACTCTTTTGGCTCTCTTGGAACTGTATGGCTGACTCTGTGGCTAACTAAGGTCAGACTTCTCTACTGCATTTTTAGACCCTGATACCATTAATGGACCCTAAGATCAAAAGGCTTGTGTTGTCACTAACTATAGGCAGAGAGTTCACCGGTTGAAGATCTGACGTTGCTCCCTGAAGAAAGAAAGCTAATTGCAGACAACTGTGCCAGCAAAGAGCCAGTGAAGTCGATACCGTGGAAGCTGATATTGTCGAAACCGCCGGTTTGGGCTCTCATCGGTTGCCACTTCTGTCACAACTGGGGAACATTCATTCTCTTAACCTGGATGCCAACCTATTACCATCAAGTCAGTTCTATTACTGTCTTTATATCTTGATGTTTTTTTGTTCTTCTGATTATTAGTTTAATCTCACGGACATCGGGTACAGGTGCTGAAGTTCAACCTAATGGAATCAGGGCTTCTCTCAGTATTCCCATGGATGACAATGGCGATTTCTGCAAATGCTGGAGGATGGATCGCTGATACCCTCGTCAGCCGAGGTTTCTCCGTCACGAATGTCCGCAAGGTAACCTGCATATTACTTCTTCAGTCCATTTCAATGCAATCTAGTAAAAGTAATTCATTCGATAATCCTTTTATCCTTTTCTACGATGAATTCAGATAATGCAAACAATTGGGTTTCTTGGACCAGCGTTCTTCCTAACACAGCTGAAACACATAGATTCTCCTGCAATGGCCGTTTTGTGCATGGCTTGTAGCCAGGGGACTGATGCGTTCTCGCAGTCTGGTCTATACTCTAACCATCAAGACATTGCTCCAAGATACTCTGTAAGTGTAATCAATTACTCTCAAGTATTTACCAACTCAAAAGCAAATGGATTAGCTCGTTAATGTTATTGTTGTGGTCAGGGCGTGTTACTTGGTTTGTCTAATACTGCTGGAGTACTTGCCGGAGTTCTTGGCACAGCCGCGACTGGTCACATCCTACAACACGGTTAGGACTCGCAGCACTAAGTTTTTTGTTATAAAAAAATCTGTGTTTCCAATGATATTAACATTGACAAGAAATGCCTCAGGTTCATGGGATGACGTTTTCACGATTTCGGTCGGTCTTTACCTTGTCGGGACTGTCGTTTGGAACTTATTTTCAACGGGAGAGAAGATTATCGATTGATCCATTTCGAGAATTGATTCGATTTATCAGTCAATAGTTCAGCTCCAAGACCTCATCAGGTGCAAGTGACTTCACCTCATGCCAGTCTCTGATCATTGCAGAGGCTGAGAGCTTGTCGGAATATTCCTTTTTTGCTAGGAAATTTTCAGGAAATTTCTGCTGGTTGATTTAGGGAAAATGCATAGGATTGATTCTATGTAGATGAAAAGTATACAGATAAATTTTGTACCTACACGAAGCAGGATTCTCAAGGTCACACTTATACATAGATCTCCTCTGCTCTATATATTTTCTTTTTTTATCTAAGATATCACATGCAATTCTCTAATATGCTATTGCGTAACCAACGAGTGACCAAGAAATAGAATCTTCGAAAATTTATGGGCGTGACTAAAAAACTTAAGAGGTACAGCCACTGGCAGAACTTGATCGTGTGAACGAGGTCGATGAGTTTATGAACTGTATGCAGTCTTCTATAGCCTCTGATCTACAGGTATCATTAGCGACAGATATGACCGAAGTCTGAGATCTACCGGTGGAAGAAGCCTTCGATGGCGGAGATCTCTTCTTCTTCTTCTTCTTCCTCATCACCACTAGACGTAACCCCTTGACCAATTTAGAGCTGAGATGCTTGATCAGTCTTGCTGCGGTGACTTCTGTTTTCCTCGGTAGCCTCAAGCCACAACTTGTTGTGCATCCCGGATTCTTACCATACGGTCCCTTGACTGAGGATTGCTTAGCAGAAGTTATCGGTCTAGTGTTTGCATTGAACATTTTTGTTCCTGTAGCCGACATATCAAAAGAGAGTGAGAGCAGTTTATGAGAACAAAGTTGAGGAGAGTGAGGAAATTATATATATAAAGAGATTGATGCTGAAACAATTGGCTGATAGAGTTCGGGTAGAGACCAGATAACCCATGATTATTAATAATGTATCAATAATGACATGATTACACTTGAGCAATAATAAAAAGTAGGTAGGTTCAATTTCAAACTTGTTTTAGATACTTTATGGGAAAAGACTTGTGATAACTAACATATATAAAGATATCAAAAACCTCTTGCGCCGAAATTTGGAAAAGAAAGCTAGCCAAAGAAGAAGACTTTGTTTAGTTTTTCACCTTTTCTACATTTCCATTCTGGAAAGCAAGTATGAGATGGTCGACCGTTGTTAAATTGATAACCCGCATAACATCTTTAATTGAATTCTATATTAAAACCTGTTTTTAGTTATTCATAAATTATGTTTTGTAAATCGCAATTAAGAAACTCAAAAACCTTGAAAAACAATTAATAAAATTCAAAATTGACTCAAATTGTCCAAAAATCTAATGACGAAAATTCAAACGTGTAAACTTTAAATATGCAAAACCAACTTTAAACTAAAACATAAATTTCTAAACACACAATAACAAACTATTATGAAAATAGTTAGTATCAATAAATAGAACGCAACAAATTATTACATTAACTATCATATGAAAAAAAAACATCAACATACGTTGTTGCTACATAATCACAAAGAGATGAAAAACGTGTATATAGATATTATTATTTTTCTTCAAATTTGTTGATTTCCTTGTCTGGGTGGTATTTTTCCTCTATAAGATTTGGATGAAAAAAATCCCAACTTTTTGACCCTTATCAAATTTCTCGTTGGATAAGTTCAATTAAAAAAACCCTAATTTATGTCTGCCCAAAGAGTCTCCATAGGTTGTAGAGATTTAATTAGCAGTCTGCCAGATGAGGTTCTTGGCAAAATCCTGTCATTGCTTCCGACAAAACTTGCTGCTTCCACATCGATTCTGTCCAAAAGGTGGACTAATCTGCTTGCACTTGTAGACAACCTTGATTTTAATGACGCAAGTGGTGATCCTCGTGGCTTCTCTGATTTCGTTGACAAAACACTCTCTCTCTTAACCAATCCTTCAATCATCAAGAGATTCTCTCTGAAGTGTGAACATAAGCATGAAAAATCTCGAGTGGGCAGCTGGATTCGCACTGTCCTTGAGCGCGGCTTCTTGGAACTTCACTTGGAGACAGTATGTAAGCATTCGAGAATGCATTTAATAGAAACCAAGTTCTTCACGAGCAACACACTGGTTAAGCTCACATTATCCAATGGGTTTCGTCCTGATGGTAGGCTTCCTCCCGGAGGCGTGTATTTCCCTGCGCTCAAAACACTTTCTCTCATTTCAGTTGGGTTTGTATATCATAAGATTTATGCGTTACTCATCTCTGGCTGCCCTGTTCTTGAGGGATTAGTCTTACATCATGGTGATCCCTTGGCTTGGAATGTGATCGCCTCGCGTCATTCCTTCGCTGTGTCGAGTCCTTCCATTAAGCGGCTGACCGTCTCGTACCATTTTCCTTACAATCAGGCTCCCGATAGTGCGTGGTTTTGGGCACCGAGCCTTGTGTACCTTGACTATTCTAGTTATGTCACGAAACAGTATGTTGTTGATTTGGGCTCGCTTGTTGAAGCTAGACTGGATCTTCGATCATGCGATGAGCGATGTTTTGTTGTGGATCTTCGATCACGCAAGGAGCAATTTTTAGTTGTGGATGAGGATGGTATTGATGATGATAGTGATGGTGGTGAGGATGATAATACAGAGGATGACAATGACAGTGGTTGTGGTCGTGGTGAGGAGGATAATGCAGAGGATGACAATTATAGTGGTTGTGGTGAGGATGATGATACAGAGGTTGATGATGATGATGATACAGAGGATGATGATGATTGTGATAGTGAGGATGTTTTGAGTGATGTTACGGATCTGGTTGCAGGGATAAGCAACGTTAAAACTCTTCACTTGTCTCCTAATTCTCTTGAGGTCAGTTTTGCTACTTGTTCTAAGATTTGAATGTTTCACTTTTAATTGCATGATAATCAAATCTAATGCTAGCTAGCAAACTCTCAATTTCTATATTTTTTTTTGGTTGTGATAATAAACCAGGTGTTTCACCTTTTCTGTAAATCAATGCCGGTCTTTCACAACCTACTTACTTTATCTTTTGAGAGTGACAAAGAAAGAGGCTGGGAAGTGGTGCCACTTCTCCTCAACAACTCTCCAAACCTAGAAACTTTAGTCATCAAGGTAAATAAATAAATATCAATTTCGTTTGATACAAACACACACAATTCGTTTGATTGCTAGATTATTAATTGTACATGAATTTTGCTTGCGTCGATATGCTTTCAGGGTCTTTTGCACCAAGTTACAGATAGATGCGGGGACGCCTGTGTTTGCATCCCGAAGAAGAAGAAGAAGAAGAAGAAGATGGAGGAGGAGGAAGTATGTTGTTGTTTATCGACATGTCATATGAAGGTGCTAAACATTTCAGGGTATCGAGGAACTCGTAGAGAGCTGAAACAGATGAGGCATTTCTTGGGAAATTTGAAATGTCTTGAAACAGTCAATGTTGGTGTTGAAGCTGAGAATCACCGAGAAGACAACCAGAGAATCACCAATGCTCTTATGAGGCTTCCTACAGTTTCATCAAAATGTCAAATCTATTTCTTCTGATTTCTCTCTTAGAAACCGTATTATTATGATAATCAAAAACCAAATTCATGCTTTGCTATTTATTTTGGGAAAAAATAAAGAAAAAAGTGGATCACTGAGATTTGTAATGTGTGTTTTTTTTTTTGGTTTCTTTGGTTTTTGCTTCCATTGCTCAAGAACTTGATTTGAACTCATGTTGAGGACGAAGACACTATCATGCTTCAATCAAAACCAAACACACTTATTTTGACGTAACAAATGAAACTGTACTCGAAAGTCTACATCAGAACCACCCTTCCACTTTCGAGACACTTATTAGAACATCACAAGGTTTGAAGAACACTGCACAACCAAAACTTCGAGTAATTACCGCGCCAAAAAGTAAAACACAACGCCTAACATGATCGATACAGAAAGAGCCGGTAAAGCCTTCTGATACACAGACAATAACATCAATGTGACCCCTAAACCGGCTATGATCGCCAAGTAACAAGCGTAAACCGTCATCAAATCATACATTGCAGCTCTTCCAACCAAAACACTATAGAAGATGAAATCCCCAAGCCCTAACTTGATAGCACCTGATGACACGGTAAAGCCTTCTGATACACAGACAATAACATCAATGTGATTCCTAAACCGGCTATTACTGTAGACATCAAACTTATTTTAGAAAAGAATTGTAATAACTATATCAAAAACTCTTAAACGCCGAAATTTAGAAAAGAAAGTTAGCTCAAGAGCAAAAGAAGAGACTTTGTTTAGTTTTTCTACATTTCCACTATGGAAAGTAAGTATAAGATGGTCCACAGAGGGAATAAGACCAATTGTTTAAGCAAATTAAAAGGTTCTTTCTATGAAGTAACCTTTCGGTATTGTCCCTATTTGATGATCACCCAGAAATGTGAACAATTTTTTTCTTCTTTTGACTCCTGGAAAGGCCGAGATAAACTAACCTTTTATAAATTGCAGATACCTTACTTGAGACTTGAGGCTACCAAAAAAAAAAAAAAAAGAGAAAAAAAGAGAGAGAGAAGAAGAAAGAAGTAAATGGTGGGCACAAGAATGTCAGCAAGCAGATGATAAGCAGGCATTTTCATGACATACATACATTATCAAACTAAGGAGAGTGATTTGTTACATGTGAGAACAATCCATTGAGATCAGAACAATAATCATTGAATGATTGATTAATCAGTGGTTAGATGCTAATGGCAGGTGATTGACAAAGATGGCAACAGGGCAATAAGGAATACAAAAACTAGTCCACTTTAGAGTGGAAAGTGAAAAGATATAGCATACCAGTCTAATCATAGACCTCAAAGAAAAGAGACATGAAGATCATTTGTTCCAATAACTCACGAGTGGAGCATATTCACTGAACTTTCTATAACGTGATCAACTCTGTTGGAATTGAAACTTCAAGAGACATTGTCACACTGGATCAGTATTCGATGATATACAGAGAGAAGTAAGAAAAATGTAACTCACGTTGTTGATCTTTAAGCATTGTTCACTAGCAAAATCTCTGCACCTGAAATCAGATTTTGATCCAAGAACCCCCTAACTTCATCTTCGTCTTTGAACGGCTTTGGCACAACGAGATCACTATCCAAGTTATACCAGACTCCATTGATTTTCCTCATCACAACCCAATGCCTGCTTCTCCAAAGTCCACCATATCGCTTGACCGGAACATTCAGCACGATACCCATTAGAGTATCTGAATCAAGATCAATGGAAGAAGCTCTATGACGCTTATCATGCCAAGCGACACTCTTGCCTTTTCCTTCAAGAGCTGCGATCATCACGTTTACGTCGTAGTTGCCAGTGAGCGTGTTGTGGTGAGGCTTGAGGAGCAAAGAGAGAGGTGTCCAAGTTTCTTTGTTCGGATCATCGGCAACGAGCTTCTCCGCGATTGAGTTCAAGCTTTCCCGCGTGAATGCGTCCTTGTCCTGAGCAAATAGCAAAACTCTCAATCGCTTACTTAAAACTAATTTCACATCAATCGGTGATTCTCTGGGTATCGAGAAAGTAGTTCGCAGGATGAAATCTATAACCTAAAAATGGATCACCTGAAATAGATTGTTAAGGGCGTGCAAGAGGCAAAATTGCAATCTTTGTCGCTCGTGATAGATCTGAGATTCGCATTCCGACATCTTCGGGCGACTTCCGGTGAAGAATTTAGGGTTTATCTTGAGAAACAAAGCGAAGGGGTTTGGATTATTATTCGATTTCGAGCAAAAAAGCTCATCTCTCATGGATTTTTCCAGATGAACAACGATAGGCTTGGATGAGTACCAAAACTGTGAGCCGTTTTGACATTTTAAATATAACATACGTGTCGTTTTGTCTTCACCAGCCGACTAAAGAACATCACATCGTCCCGGATTTTTATAGAAAACAGTGTGCCGTCTCGCCATTTTTACGGCCTTTTGTGTATCAATCATTTGCACATATTATATATATTCTCTGTAACCTGTTGAAATATTGGTGTTTCACAGACTCATGCTCTCGACAATTGTGTGATCGATCTTACAAGAAAATGAATAAAATGTTCTAAGAACTCGTAACATCCTGGCTGCAAAACCCTTTTCCGCATTTGGTATGTTCGTTTTACTTATGTTCTACTGCAATATAAAATCATCTTTTACGTGATGAATGGAAACGTTTTCACTTTTTTTTTTTTTGTTTATGAATGAGCAGAGAAAGCTGAACACTAAGAACAATATAGAAGATAATTTTCGTGTGGCTGATCTGCTTGTTCTGGTCGATGCCATTCCTCTCCTATGCATTGTGTAATGAAATGACAAAGGGTGTATTTACTTTATTTTCCCCTGCATCAGTCTAGCTTAATAAATGTCTATATACACGACATTTTTTTCCCCAGCAAGTTTTGTTTCAAAGTGGTCAACAGATCATCCCAAATTTCTTTGACAACCCTCAATGAAGCTGATAAAAATATCCTAACTATATGATCACCAAGGTCAAGATTTTTCTAGCTATAAATCTGATTTGTGTCGTAACACTGGAAAACAAACTAACAGAGGAGATTGATTTTGGCATTTTCCCTTTTAAGGTTCAAAAGATTTTGGCATTCTTTACTGTTAGTGACTTAGTGCATTAGTTGAGACTTTTTTTTTATGGCTGGAAGTCAGCGAAGCTGAATTTCTTAGCTCATGAGAATCAAACTGTGGGAAACCCTGGACCGAGACTCGGGAGAGCAGCAACAGTAGAAGCTTCTTCTCCTAAAGAAAGCTACAGAAAAGAAAAACAAAAACTGCACACTCCCTGCGCATGCATTACCCTGTTCAGGTTCAAAGGGACTTTCTCAGCCTAGTCCTGGATAGTCCGCTATTTTTCGCGGGCTATCCTGGTTCAAGCATCCCTGGTGCTTTTGCATGTCAATTCACCAGCCAAATCACATATAAAGTATTGAAAACATCAACTTAGCTTGTCTTTATTACTAACTCTGACTCGAAGGAACATACAGAAAACATAGAGGAAAGATAGTTCTACAAAGTAACAAGACATAAACACTACTAAAGCTTACCAACATTTTGTGCCTTATTCAGGTATAGTCCAACAGGCACCAACCAAGACTTGGGTAAGCAAGGTCTTTTTCGACCATTCCCTGAGGAAGCAGAAGAAAAAGAAAGATGACAAAAGACAGAGATCACAGTAAGGACACATTTGGCCATATGTAACAAGCTTATTCATGTAGAATTTAAGAAAAAATATACACCTGATGCTCGTAAACTAGTAAACGGTATCTAAAATGTTTGTTGAGCGAGCAATGTCTAAGCATACTGACCTTTTATTTATGAGCAGACTTGACATAGCTCTCTGGCAAATAGATTTCTCCGCCTATCTCACCGTGTTGCTCTCCGCTAATGGTTTTCTTTGCGACATTGAACTCTTCACTCATAGCCTCCATTCCTCGTCTGACGGCTTCTTCAGCAGTGCCATAACCATTCTCCTCTACATACTTTCGGATGTCTTCTGTTATCTTCATAGAGCAGAATTTTGGTCCACACATGGAGCAAAAGTGTGCAACCTTGGCTCCATTAGCTGGAAGTGTTTCATCATGGAAGGACATAACGGTTATGGGGTCCAACGACAGAGCAAACTGATCCATCCATCTAAACTCAAACCGTGCTTTGCTCAGCTGATCATCATCCCATGCTTGGGCATGTGGATGATGTTTGGCTAGATCAGCTGCATGAGCAGCAATCTTGTATGCTATAACCCCGGCCTTCACATCGTCCCTGTTTGGTAGCCCGAGGTGCTCTTTCGGTGTTACATAACAAAGAAGAGTTGTGCCCAAGGCTCCAATATTGGCAGCTCCAATGGCAGAGGTAATGTGATCATATCCAGGAGCAATATCAGTAGTCAAAGGACCAAGGGTGTAGAATGGTGCCTCATTACACCATTCCAACTGCTTCTGCATATTCTCTGGAATCTTGTGCATTGGGACATGTCCTGACCCTTCATTTATCACCTGAAAAAATAATCAAGCAGTATTGAGAATATGTATGCAAATACAAGATGGATTAGAAAAATGAATTAGATAAGTAGTTGTAGTATACCTGCACATCTTTTTCCCATGCTCGGCGAGTAAGTTCACCTTGAGTAAGGAACTCTGCAAACTAAGCAGTGTCGTTGGCATCATAGATCGAGCCAGGTCTCAGACCATCCCCAATTGAAAGAGCCACATCATACTGGTTACAGATGTCTAGAATATCATCCCAGTGCTCGTAAGCAAAGTTCTCCTTGTGGTAAGCTAAGCACCATTTAGCATGGATGGATCCTCCACGAGAAACGATCACGGTCATTCGCTTGGCTGTTAAAGGAATGTAGCGCAGCAAAACTCCAACATGGATTGTGAAATAGTCTACACCTTGCTCAGCTTGTTCAATCAGAGTCTCTCTGAACACTTCCCAGCTAAGATTCTCAGCGATTCCGTCCACTTTCTCAAGTGCTTGATAAATGGGCACTGTACCAACAGGAACAGCTGAGTTCCTTAGGATCCACTCACGTGTCTCGTGGATGTGACGGCCAGTTGAGAGATCCATGATGGTATCAGCTCCCCACATTGTTGCCCACTGAACCTTGTAGACTTCCTCTTCAATCGAGCTTGCCACAACTGAGTTTCCGATATTCGCATTGACCTTGACCAAGAATTTCCTACCGACAATCATCGGCTCAAGCTCCAAATGCTTCTTGTTGGAAGGGATAATCGCCCTCCCTCGAGCAACTTTTGATCTTACAAACTCAGGGTCTAGTTTCTCCCTTGTAGCACAGTAGAGCATTTCCTCGGTTATGATTTCTTGCTTAGCGTAGTACATTTGGGTGTATCTTGGTGTTCCCAGCTTCTTGCGGCGATGAATCCACTCCTTCCTTAGCTTAGCAAGCCCTGTTTGGTAAGTTGATAAGTCACATAGAAAGTAAAGTAGAATTGGTAAACACAAGCTTTGAATCACACATACCAACGTGTGGGTTAACATTTTGAGGACCGCTAGTGTCATATGTGTCAAAAGCAGGCTCACCACCAGACAAATGCACACGTCTAAAAGGAACTTTAAGGACATGGCCAGTTTCTTCATGAACGATTTCACTAAAACAATCAAAACCAAACCCAGTGAATCAACGAACAAGAAAAAAGAAAGAAAAATGTGAAATTGAGTGAAACAATAAATAAAAACCTGTGTTCTTTAGTGCTCTTAGGAAAGCATTCCTCAAAAGATGGGATTGGCTGAACATCAGGAGAAGAAGGATCGATGGTGTGTTTTCTCTGCTTGGCTCTCTCTAAGTTATTCGTTGGGGGATCAAACGTCAACATGGCTCGTGTGCTTGTTGTGTCCTTCTTGGACCGAACTGCAGCAGTTTGAACAGCCACATCGAATCCAGGTAATAAGGAGGAGTTTGGAAGTTTTGGCAAGGCAGAGTGGTTTTTGTTGTTGCACACGACCGACATCAAGGTACTGTGTACGGAAGCCATAGCTGCAGATTACTGAACAAAAACACAAGTAAGTGGCTGAAAAATTCTGGATGAGTCAGAATATATACATCACAATATACTTGGAGAAGAAGGAGACAATCTAAAACTTTCCTATTTACATGAAAGATGTATATGAATCAATCACCGTTTCAATGGAGTTATCGAAATCTCTAGAAGCATGAGAACAACAGAAATCGCACAATCTAAGGGGAAAAAAAAGAAAGACTTTTCGTAGCACATAATTTGAAGAATCAAATCAAATTTGTACATTTTGTATTATTTTGTATTCACACAAAATAACAGGAAATCACACAAATCTGACAAGTATTATTTTGTATTCTCATTTTGAATTACTCGCTAAGATATCAAAACTTAGCATGAGACTAGTACTGAGATTAAGAAGCTTGGTTTCTCATATAGGGATTTAATTATCTAACAAACAGAGCCGAATACTATTGACAGATTCGAGAGAAAACAGACATCGCGATTTAGCAGACAAATCTACAAGAGAATGCAAACACAAAAGATTGTAAACGATGAAGAAACCTGTAGATGAGAGCTTTGGCGGCGAGGCAAGAACCCTTATTTCCAGAGGAAGAGAAGCGAGAAAGAGGGATATCTCGATCCGCGTACACTGAGTCACTCACTACTCTGATGAAAAAAAAAAGAGAGAGAAATTTTTCGGTCCTTCAAAAATGAAACGAACCTCCTGAAGAATATTTTACTAATATTGTCGAATTTTGCGTATGTGTCTCTTCTCTTCCTCCCAGATATTTTGTCAGCCTGATAAGCTCAAATGTAATACCCTAAAATACTAACAGTTTTGTCGATTGTAGTATTTAGGGGTCGAATCCACAGAGATTCAAAAACCACATAATAGATTTTAAAGGTTCGAATTTAGCTAAGTGATCAATGTAATTGAAAGCAATAATCGTAAATTAAATGGTTGTAAATTCGATGGAGGAAAGATAGGTTCATGGTATTTCTCAGGAAATCAGAGAATGCAGATAAACTAACTGGTCAGGATTCAGGTTAAACTCGGTTCTTGAACTCAAATCACTAAGCTATAACTAACCAACTGTCGTTGCGAGAGTTATCTAAGTCTAAATATTAGAATTCCAAATCTCTTTGAAAATCCTAAAGACTAAACTAGCTTTAAGTCCATATTTGATCTGTTCACAAAACAACTAAACCAAATCTCTTTGCAGATAGTTATTTTGCTCACCCTAGATTCTATCAGATTATCAATTGCACTGTCGTGCCTAATCGATTAACCTAAGATCTAAGTTCCAGGTGATCAATCTAGAATTAGCTTTAAGAACAACCTAAGGTAAAAAACTAATTCAGATTATGAATCCTAACCAACTAATTAACCTAGCATTCAATGAAATCCCTTATGAGAACCCTAAACCTAACAGGAGATCTACTCAGACATGGAGATTGAAACAATAAACATAACTGAATAAATCTCTGAAATAAATAAATAAGATGAGAGTAAACAAGAGTTCGAAATCTTCTCTCGGACGAACAGAGTTTCAGACTTGTATCCCTCAGAAAGCTCTCTCACAGAAAACCAAAGTAAAATAAATTGTGTCCAACAAAAGTGGCTGAAAAACCTAATTATAATCCTAAAACACGTTCTGGGGCTTCTTGTAATTATTAAAGTCTTCTGGGCCAAGGTGCAATTTCATCAGACTTGTAAAAAGTTGCGATCCTTCTCTTCATGCGATGGGTATCGACCGACACCATAAGTGGTATCGATCGATACCAAGCTTTTGTGTCGACTCTTCAGGCTGGTGTCGGTCGACACCAGGACTTCAACTCGATCCTTCAGCTACATGATCCTTGCTTTGCTCCAAAATGCTCCAATTTCTCCAATTCATCTCCAAACGTACCTAAACCCGTAAAGACTCGAAAAGACTCCAAAATACTAGAAAGACTTTATAAATAAGACTTATATCACAGTTAAAAACGGGTAAAAACCATGATATATCAACTCCCCCAGACTTAGCATTTGCTTGCCCTCAAGCAAACAGAAAGCTAAACAAGAGAAAAATGTTTGAAAAACACGGAGACTCACATGTTCTTGAAACATTGCAATGACCCTTTTCCTTAGTGCTCCACATATCACGTAACCAGTTCCAAATCTAACCACCATGTACTTCTCCGTAGACATTCGCAGCTTCCCAGACTACACACATTATTTCTCAGCATTATCCAATAAAGCCCTCATCGCCAGTTTCATCGCTGTACCCAATACCAAGAACTTTCTAGATTCGTTCCATACAATATCATGACAAAAGAACCAACTGATTTTCACACTTTTGGTATTTTTTTCTCTCCCCCATACTTGTTTCTCATCATGTTCTTTCTCTTTTTTTTTTTTTTTTTTTTTGAGATCCGCATATACACATTAAGGTCTGAAACGCGAGTATTGATGGTGTTTGCCACCGAATCTCCGGTTCTTCCCTCTCTATGTATCAAACGCGTAGGCGAATAGTGGTATCACGGGAAATTTTCCTAACCTCGCTTCCAACCTTTGTGTGATCATTCCTTCACAAGTAGAATAATGGGATCGCTTGAAATTTTCCTAGCCCTATACTCATAAGAAAATCATTTCATCTTTTTATGCTCTTATTTATTAACTTATAACAGGGGAGAGAGATACCATTACTTTAAACACATGGGCTCATTTGTCAGATATGAATGAGGAATCAAGCTCTATGGACATCAACCACATCGATGAAGTGCAAAAATTTGGCTCAGGCTTTAATGGACTCTGCTGGAAACATGGGTGTCTTCTAGTTAACTGGTCAGCCTTTGGATTTTTCATTAGTCCGATTTAGAACTGATTCTGTAACAATGGTCGCTTAGAAGTAAAGTCAGAACAATAGATTCAAGAAAAAGATCATCATCTCCAACAAATTTTGACTCAATAAAACAACTTTTGACTCAAAAACGACTGACTCTAAGAAAAACAAAAACATTTTCAGCAACTACCTCCCCCAGACTTGAACAACACTGTCCCCAGTGTTATTTAGCCTAGAGTTGGTAAAAGAAACCAAAAGAACTGACTGGAATCGTGAAAAACAAGAAATTACCGGATTGGGGTAGGGGTGTCGATCGATACCAAGCGTAGGTCGACACATGTAACTCTTTTCATCGATTTTGTTGCTCTTAAGTGTCAGAAGGGATCCAATGGTGAAATGGTTAGCACGGATAGAACAGAGGACTAATCTCCATCAGAATCATCGTCGTCTCCAGCAGTGCGAGATGGTCCTGCCTGTGATGGAGAACGTGGACTAGATGGTCGAACGCAGCCACACCGAGACAAGGTAGAAATGGCACTCCAGATGCTCTGGAAACTCTCAACCACATACGCGGATCATGGGTAGATGCAATCTCTGTTCCTCCTTGTGTCGATCGATACTAGAATGGTATCGGTCGACACAACACATGTTCATCTGATTCACACAAAGACACAAGACACAAAAACGAAAAATGACAAAAATAAAAGACTTATATACAGACTCACCAGTGGGTTGCCTCCCACCAAGCGCTTGTTTTACGTCACTAGCTTGACTTTGCGTACGTTCAGGCGGTGGGTGCATCATCCAGAGGCATTATGTGTCCCCTTGGAATCTCGGCTTTCGCCCAGTAGTGTTTCACCCTTTGTCCATTGACAGTGAACTCTTCGCCTGTAGAACTCATCAGGACAACTGCACCATGTGGTCTGGCCTCCTTGATTGTGAAAGGACTTGACCAACGAGAACGCAATTTTCCAGGAAACAATTGCAAACGAGAGTTATACAGAAGTACCTGGTCATTGGGTTCAAAATGTCTGGAGATGATCTTTTTGTCATGATACGCCTTAGTCCTCTCCTTGTACAGCCTCGAGTTCTCATAGGTGTGGTGCCTAATCTCATCCAGCTCATTCAGCTGGATCAATCGCCTATCAGCAGCAGACTTGATGTCGAAATTCATCATCTTTGTAGCCCATGCTGCCTTATGCTCGATTTCCACTGGAAGGTGACACGTTTTCCCATACAGCAAGTGAAACGGTGTAGTCCCGAGTGGTATCTTGAAAGCAGTCCTGTAAGTCCACAGTGCATCATCTAGCTTTGCAGACCAATTATTCCTAGTAGTACCCACTGTCTTCTCCAGAATTTCCTTGATCTGCCTGTTGGAGACTTCAACCTGCCCACTAGTCTGAGGATGATAAGGAGTAGCCACGCGATGATTCACACCATGCTTCTTCAACAGGTTTTCGAAGACCTTGTTGATAAAATGAGTGCCACCATCATTGATAACAATTCTAGGTACTCCAAATCGAGGGAAGATGAAACTCTTGAAAAGCTTAAGGACCAATGAAGAATCATTGGTTGGACTAACAATCGCTTCCACCCACTTAGACACATAGTCCACAGCAACCAAGATGTACTTGTTCCCATATGATGAAGGAAAGGGACCCATGAAATCTATGTCCCAAAAATCAAAAACCTCAACCTCAAGGATGAAGTTATGTGGCATCGCATGTCTCTTACTGATCTTCCCCCTCCTCTGACAAACATCACACTGCGAGACAAAAGCATGAGCATCCTTAAACATAGTAGGCCACAAGAAGCCTGCTTGAAGAACCTTGGACACTGTCTTGAAAGTAGCAAAGTGTCCAGCATACTCAGACCCATGACAATGAAACAGAACGTCATGTACCTCAGATTCTGCAATGCATCTCCGGTACATCCCATCAGAGCAGTGTTTGTACAGATAAGGCTCGTCCCAAAAGAATCTCCTTATGTCACTCACAAACTTCTTCTTGTCATATTTCTTGAGATGCTTTGGCTCGATGTCTGCAGCAAGATAGTTGGCAATATCAGCATACCATGGTTGATCTGGAACAGCTACATCAGCTAGATACCCTTCAGAAACACCAGCGTGATCCACATACAAAATAAGTCCAAAAATTGCAGGGTATCGATCGATACTAGGTGAGTGTCGATCGATACCAACACAAGCAGTTCGTGAAAATAGCAGATTTTTGGCAGAAGCACTTTGACATCCAGTCTCGATGAAGTAGATGTTCTCCTCTGGTAAGAAGTCATCAATAGGCACGTCTTCATCGATCTTTATCTGCGAGAGATGGTCAGCTACCCCATTCTCTATGCCCTTCTTGTCCTTGACCTCAATATCAAAGTCTTGAAGCAAAAGGACCCAACAACAAAGGCGAGGTTTGAGATCCTTATTATGCAGCAGATATTTGAGAACAGCATGATCTGTATGAACAATCACTTTGCTCCCAATCAAGTATGACCAAAATTTCTCAAAGGAGAAAACGACTGTAAGTAATTCTTTCTCTGTGATGCTGTAGTTACGCTGAGCATCATCCAACGTCATGCTGGCATAGTAGATAACATGCAGCTTATTATCCTTCCTCTGACCCAAAACAGAACCAACTGCAAAGTCACTAGCGTCGCACATAATCTCGAAAGGCAGAGTCCAATCCGGAGGTTGCACAATAGGAGCACTCACCAACGCCTTCTTTATCTCCTCAAAAGCTACAAGGCACTCAGGGGTGAAGTCGAATTTGACCTCCTTGCACAATAGGGCGGTGAGTGGGCGGGTTAGTTTTGAGAAATCCTTGATGAATCTCCTGTAAAACCCAGCATGACCAAGGAAGCTTCGAATGTCCTTCACAGATGTTGGTGGTTGGAGGCTTGTCATGACTTGAATCTTGGCTTTGTCAACCTCTATCCCAGCCTCAGAAACCCTGTGCCCAAGAACGATGCCATCCTGAACCATAAAGTGACATTTTCCCAATTAAGGACCAAGTGTTTCTCTTCACACTTTTGTAGCACCTTGCACAAGTTATCCAGACAGCTCTTGAATGATGATCCATACACTGAAAAATCATCCATGAATACCTCCATGAAGTCCTCAATCATGTTTGTGAAGATAGACATCATGCATCTCTGAAAGGTGGCTGGAGCATTACATAATCCAAAGGGCATTATTCTGTAGGCGAATGTGCCATAAGAACATGTAAAAGTCGTCTTCCCTTGGTTATCTGGATGTATCGGAATCTGAAAGAAACCTGAGTATCCATCGAGAAAACAGTAGTATGGATGACTCGCCAACCTCTCCAGCATCTGATCAATGAATGGTAATGGGAAGTGATCTTTCCTTGTGGCTGCATTCAACTTCCTGTAGTCAATACACATTCGATGCCCAGTGATTGTCCTTGTAGGATCAGCTCATCCTTCTCATTCTTCACCACAGTGATCCCTCCTTTCTTAGGCACAACGTGAACTGGACTGACCCAAGAGCTGTCTGAAATGGCATAGATAACCCCTGCTTCCAAGAGCTTCATCACCTCCTTCTTGACCACTTCTTTCAGGTTCGGATTCAGTCTCCTCTGATGCTCAATCGAAGACTCTGACTCGTCCTCAAGGTGAATCCTATGCATGCACAAGTCTGGAGATATACCTGAAATGTCATCAAGAGAATAGCTAAGAGCTTTGCGATACTTGCGCAGCTTGCTCAGCAGTAAGGTAATCTCTGCGTTGTTTAAGGAAGCATTAATGATCATTGGGTATGTGGAATTCGGACCAAGAAAGACATACCTCAAATTGGTTGGAAGCGGTTTGAGTTCCACCTTAGGAGTCTTCTCCTCACTCCAATCACCAAGCACAACAGCCTTTGCAGAAGTTTCGGCCAACTTCTCTGGTGATCGCAGATGGTGTCGATTGATATATCATGGTTTTTACCCCTTTTAAGCCATGATATAAGTCCGTTTTATAGAGTTTTTCTACTATTTTGTAGTGTTTTAGAGTCTTTTACAGGTTTTAGCACGTTTGGAGCATAATTGGAGATATTGGAGATTTTTGGAGCATTTTGGAGCAAAGCCGAAGTTCGTGTAGCTGAGTACCCGATTTGAAGCCCCAGTATCGATCGACACTACCCTAGTATCGGTCGATACTCACTGCAGCAAGACACGAATCGCAACTTTTATGAAGAGTTGAAGAATTGCAAAATTGCCCAAAAGAATTTATTATTTACAATTTAGCTCAAAACGTGTTTTAGCACTATAATTAGGTTTTTCAGCCACTTTTGTTGGCAAAGCTTTATTTTACTCTGGTTTTTGGAGAGACAACTCTGAACTTCTGTTTCTTATTGATTTCTTTGATGATCTATTCAATCATGTTGTTTTCATTCTCCATGTCTGAGTAGATCCCTTGTTAGGTTCAGAGTTCTCATAAGGATTTTCTCTGAATGTTAGGTTAATTAGTTAATTAGGATTCACCATCTAAATTAGTTCTTCACCATAAGTTGTTCTCATAGCTAATTCTAGGTTGACGAATCTGAAACTTAGATCTTAGGATAATTGATTAGGCACGAGAGTGCGATTAATTACCTGATAGAACTTAAGGTGAGCAAAATAACTATTCGCAAAGAGATTTGGTTTAGTTGTTTTGTGAACAAATCAAACTTGAACTAAAAGCTGGTTTAGACTTTAGGATTCGCAAAGAGATTTGGAATTCTAGGATTTAGACTTAGATAGTTTTCGCAACGAGAGTTGGTTAGCTATACTTTAGTGATTTGAGTTCAAGAACCGCGCTAAATCTGAATCATGTTAGTTAGTTTATCTACATTCATTGAATTCCTGAGAAATACCATGAGCCTATCTTCTTTCCAATTGACTTACAACTTGTTTAATTTACGCACTCGCATTTAATTATATTGTTTGGTTTAGCTTAATTCGAATATATATAATCTATTGCGTGATATCTAGAGTTCTTGTGTTCGACCCCTACATATACTACAACAACTGCTTTAGTACTTATAGGGTATTAATTTGAGCATATCAAATTTGGCGCCGTTGCCGGGGACTCAATTTCGCCATTAGATTTTAGCTAAGAATTTCGTCTAAATCGTAGAGTATCGGTCGACACCCTAGTGGTATCGGTCGATACTCGTCACGTTTTTCAGTTACTTATGTTCTTGACTTTCGTGTTTCAGGTGCATGCCTCTTCGTGAAACCAGAAGGAATAAGAGCACTCAGCTAGTTAATCTTTCCAACGAGGAGCTAGCAAACTTGAAACGCACAATCAGGAAAGCAAAGAAGCCAGCAGATATGAACAACCCAATTGTTTTGATTCGTGATGAGGCTGGTACTTTCAGAGACCAAGAGGGTCATTTGTGCAATGAACGAGGGCAACGTCTTGACGAAGGAGGAAACGTCATTGCCCCTGAAGTTGTTGATGAGGCTGCCGCGCAAGTTGGGCGCGAGAATCTTGCGAATGCTGTGATTGATCGTGGTAGAACAATTGGAGAGTATAACAGGCCTGATCAGTTCTATGTCAATCCACCTGCTTTCCAGAGGAATGACTATGAGCTGAAACCTGCATACTTCACTCTTGTGGGTCAGCACCCTTTTCATGGTTTTCCTCATGAGCACCCCATGGATCATATTGAGAGGTTCGAGGACTTGGTCACTAGCATCAAGTACAATGGAGTGTCCAACGTTTACCTCCTCTGTAAGCTTTTCCCATACTCTCTTGGTGGGGATGCAGCTTATTGGCTTAAGCAGTTGCCGCCTGGATCACTAACTACTTGGGAAGAGACTAAGAATGTCTTCCTCAATAATTTCTATGATGATGCGAGATCCGAGGAGCTTAGGAACAAGATCTCCCAATTTTCTCAAGGACCGACTGAGGCGTTTAAGGCTGCTTGGATCAGATTCAGGTCGTATCAGAGGGACTGTCCACATCATGGGTTCACTAAGGTTCAGTTGTTGGGTATTTTCTTCAGAGGAATCGATTGGAGGTATCAGATGGCTCTGGACGCTGCGAGTAATGGGAATTTCAACACTAGGTATCCTGACGATGCTTATGTGCTGATTGAGAACTTGGCGTCTAGCAATAGCACCAAGAATGCAGACTTTGAGCGGAAGAAGCAGGCTGGGAATTTGGATGGATCGCAGATTGATGAGGTTCAAGCTAAGTTGGATTCAGTGCATAATCTCTTGATGGGTAAGACAAAGAAAGCTGTTCACTTTGCTGATGAGGATGAAGTGAAAGGTGTTAACTACATTGGTGGTGCTGGATTTCAAAGTTAAAGGTATCAATACCCACCTCCCCCACCCAAATCTCCAGAGAACAAGGTTGAATCCATGCTTGAACAGTTTCTTCAGGGACAGCAGAAGATGACAGTGGATTTCAATGGGAAGATGGATGCTATGTACACAGACCTAAATGGAAAGATTGAAGACATCAGAAGATGCTGGAAACTTAGGTCGCTCAGACTGCAGCAGCTGTGAAAAGGCAAGAAGGTTTTCTTCCAGGGAAAACAGTGAATCCAAGGGAATGCGTCAATGCAATCACCTTAAGAAGTGATGAAGAGGTCAATCCAGGAGTGAAAATTGGCCTAACTGCAAAGAATCTCGTCGATCTTGCTGAAGATGACGACGATGAGGCTCCCGAAATCGCCCCAATATCGATCGATACCACCCAGTATCAGTCGATACCCGTCCAAGGATCTGCCAAGAACGTTTCAAAACCAAGGGTGTCGATTGACACCACACCTCTATCGATCGACACCACACCCGAAGAGATGACGCAGAAGCCTTGTATCGATCGACACCAATCTGGTATCGATCGACACCTCTCGCAGACTGAGCCAGAAATTGAGAAAACACCCAAGATTGTCGAGGAAGGGGTTTACAAGCCTAAGGTACCATACCCTCGACCACCTAGACATCTCATGAACCCTATTACTGCGGAGAAGTTGCTCGCTTTTGAGAAGATGGTCAGGAGAACTCCCCACACTATATCTTTTGAAGAAGCTTTTGAAAACCGTCCTTTGGAGTGTTATTTCCAAAATTGCAGAGAAACTGAAGAAGAGATCAAGGCACTCTTTATCAAAGCCAGAAGTACACCACCTCCGATGAAACAGTTGATTAAGAGGGAAGACTTAGGAAAATTTTCAGTTCTATGTTCTATCTCTGGGGTTGAATTCAAAGAATCTCTCGTTGATTCAGGGTCTAGCGTCAATGTCATGTCAAGAGCAATTGCAGAGAGGTTGAGAATTGATATAAGATCTCCTGAGATGTCTCTTACATTCGCGAACTCTTCCACCTCAATTCCATATGGTATCATCCCTGATTTGCTGGTTAAAGTAGGAGATTGTCTGGTTCCTACTGATTTTCAGGTTGTGGAGATGAGTGCAAGATCTAGTACGCCTTTGATTCTTGGAAGACCATTCATGGCTATAGTTGGTGCAGTTATAGACACGCCCAGTAAGAGAAGCTCGTTCTCATACATTGACAAAGAGGTCTCATACAAAGCCATTCCCTCTAGAGGAGCTCCCAAACATATCTCTTGCATCACCGTTGTTATAGGAGAGACGTTGATGGTTGATCTTTTGGATGAGCCTTATGATGAGCCAAATGTCATAGACGTTTTAGATGGTCCTTCTATCATCACCAAGAGAGACATCAAAAAGGCTAAGGCAAAGAAGAAGGTAAAGAGCAAAAGAGTCGAGAGTGCTACCCATGTGACTTTAACCCCTCAGAAGTGTGATGGAGATTCGATTGAATATAAGGTGAAGTGGAAGGGGACTTCAAAACCATTCTCTAAGGCTAGAGTTATTCTTACTTCGGAGCTGAAAGAGAAAGGAAAGGATGTTGTGGAGAGCATGTTGAGCAGAACTCTGAAGCTGGAAGTGTCTAGTTGTAGAATTTTCCTGGGAGTAAGCTCTCAATTTTCTCCTGACTGATCACCTGAGCCAAAGTCAAGCTAATGACTAAAAACAAGCGCTTGGTGGGAGGCAACCCACTGGTAAGTCTGTATATAAGTCTTTTGTTTTTGTTTTTTTGGTTTTGTGTCTTGTGTTTCACGTGCAGCAGATTCAGAAGAGCAGTATTGATCGACACCCACCCGGTATCGATCGATACCATCCACACGACAAAGGAGCTGGGTATTTCTTAAGGGACCGTGAGCTACATATCGATCGAGGTCAAATTTGTATCGACCAATATCCCTCGTATCGATCGATACCATCACGAAATCGGTCGATACCCGCCACCCAGGTACGCCTCCTTCGATTTTCACCAATCCACTCAACTCTTCTGTTTTCTTTTACCAACTCTAGGCTAGATAACACTGGGGACAGTGTTGTTTAAGTCTGGGGGAGGTAGTCGCTGACATTGTGTTTGTTTTTCTTAGAGTCAGTCGTTCTTGAGTCAAAATTTGTTTTATTGAGTCAAAACCTGTTGAAGATTATGATCTTGTTCTTGAATCTACTGTTTTGACTTGGCTTTTGAGTGTCCATTGTTACAGAATCAGTTACAGATCGACTAATGAAAAATCCAAAGGCTGACCAGTTAACTAGAAGACACCCATGTTTCCAGCAAAGTTCATTCGAGCCTGAGCCAAATTTTTGCACTTCATCGATGTGGTTAGTGTTCATAGAGCTTGATTCCTCATTCATATCTGACAAAGGAACCCATGTGTTTAAAGTAATGGTATCTCTCTCCCCTGTTATAAGTTAATAAATAAGAGCATAAAAGATTATATGATTTTCTTCTAAGTAGAAGGTTATGAATGTTTCCAGCGATCCCATTATTCTACTTGGTGAGGAATGATCACACAAAGGTTGGAAGCGAGGTTAGAATTTTCCTATGATGCCATTATTCGCATACACCCTTTGATACATTGAGAGGGGAAGAACCGGAGATTCGGTGGCAAACACTATCAGTACTCGCGTCTCAAACCTTGATTTGTATATGCGAATAAATAAAAAAAATATAAAAAAAAGAGAAAGCATGAAATGAAATAAGTCTGGGGGAGAGGAAACAATACCAAAAAGTGTGAAAATTGGGTGGTTCTTTTGTCATGATATTGTATGGGAAAGAGTCTAGAAGGTTCTTGGCATTGATTACAGCGATGAAACTGACGATGAAGGCTTGGATGGATAATGTTGTGAAATAATGTGTGGAGTCTGGGAAGCTGTGAATGTCTACGGAGAAGTACATGGTGGTTAGATCTAGAACTGGTAAAGTGATGAGAAGACATTAGGAAAAAGGGTCATTGCAATGTTTCAAGAACATATGAGTATCCGTTGTTTTCAAACTTCTTTCTCTGGTTTGGTTTTCTGTTTGCTTGAGGGCAAGCAAAGGCTAAGTCTAGGGGAGTTGATATATCATGGTTTTTACCCCTTTTAAGCCATGATATAAGTCCGTTTTATAGTCTTTCTACTATTTTGTAGTGTTTTAGAGTCTTTTACAGGTTTTAGCACGTTTGGAGCATAATTGGAGATATTGGAGCTTTTTGGAATATTTTGGAGCAAAGCAGAAGTTCGTGTAGCTGAGTACCCGATTTGAAGCCCCAGTATCGATCGACACTACCCTAGTATCGGTCGATACTCACTGCAGCAAGACACGAATCGCGACTTTTATGAAGAGTTGAAGAATTGCAAAATTTCCCAGAAGACTTTATTATTTACAATTTAGCCCAAAACGTGTTTTAGCACTATAATTATGTTTTTCAGCCACTTTTGTTGGCAAAGCTTTATTTTACTCTGGTTTTTGGAGAGACAACTTTGAACTCCTGTTTCTTATTGATTTCTTTGATGATTTATTCAATCATATTGTTTTCATTCTCCATGTCTGAGTAGATCCCTTGTTAGGTTCATGGTTCTCATAAGGATTTTCTCTGAATGTTAGGTTAATTAGTTAATTAGGATTCACCATCTAAATTAGTTCTTCACCATAAGTTGTTCTCATAGCTAATTCTAGGTTGACGAATCTGAAACTTAGATCTTAGGATAATTGATTAGGCACGAGAGTGCGATTAATTACCTGATAGAACTTAAGGTGAGCAAAATAACTATTCGCAAAGAGATTTGGTTTAGTTGTTTTGTGAACAAATCAAACTTGAACTAAAAGCTGGTTTAGACTTTAGGATTCGCAAAGTGATTTGGAGTTCTAGAATTTAGACTTAGATAGTTTTCGCAACGAGAGTTGGTTAGCTATACTTTAGTGATTTGAGTTCAAGAACCGCGCTAAATCTGAATCTTGTTAGTTAGTTTATCTACATTCATTGAATTCCTGAGAAATACCATGAGCCTATCTTCTTTCCAATTGACTTACAACTTGTTTAATTTACGCACTCGTATTTAATTATATTGTTTGGTTTAACTTAATTTGAATCTATATAATCTATTACGTGATATCTAGAGTTCTTGTGTTCGACCCCTACTTATACTACAACAACTGCTTTAGTACTTATAGGGTATTAATTTGAGCATATATTCGAGCATCTTGGCATATCCAGCAGCAACATCACTCAAGTACACCTTTGAATCAACTGAACAGACCAACACCCTCTCTAATGGATCCTCAGGATGCATCTCCAGAAAATACTCTTCAGCTATGTCACTGAAGGTATCAACAAAGAAAGTCTGCCCATCGATGGTTGGTCTCTTCATCATCTTCTCCATGTTAAAAGTCATGACCAAATCACCGATGTTAAACGCTATCTTCCCATTCCTGCAATCAATCAAAGCACCAGTTGTTGCTAGGAATGGCCTTCCCAGAATAAGAGGATCTATGGGCTCTGCATCATACTCCACGACAATGAAGTCAATTGGGATCAAGCAATTCCCAATCTTAATTGGAACATCTTCGAGCAATCCTTCGGGAAGTCTAACTGAGCGGTCAGCAAGTATCAGTGATATCCTAGTGGACTTAAAGTCTGTCATCCCCATCCGTTGAGCAACTGAGTATGGCATGAGGTTCACACTTGAGCCAAGATCACATAGAGAACGCTCAAATCTTTCGGTGAAGATCGTACAATCCAACACAAAACTCCCTGGATCTGGTAGTTTCTTTGGGATCTTGTTGGTCAGAATCGCACTGCACTCATGATTAATCATCAAGACACCTTCCTCAAGGTTCACATTGCTTGATACCATCCTCTTGACATATCTCCTGAAGGCTGGGGAAGTCTTGATAGCATCGATAAAAGGAAGCTCAACAATCCACCTCATTCTTAGTCTTCCCAATAGGCCTAAGGTAAGGTATCCTCGGTTTGTAAACCCTCTCTGGCATCAACTCAGGTGTCTTCTCGACTGCATGGTCAGTGTCGATCGATACAGGGGTGGTATCGATCGATACACGGGGTTTTGAGATGTCCCGTGAAAGTATCTGCACTGGTGTCGATCGACATTGGGTGGTGTCGGTCGATACCCTAGGATTTTCTGAATCCTCATCGTCAAGATCGATGAAATTTTCTGCAGTTAGGCCAATTTTCACTCCTGGATTGACCTCTTTTCCATTCCTCAAGGTGATTGCATTGATGTGTGCCCTTGGATCTTCTGTTTTCCCTGGAAGAAAACCTTCTTGTCTCTTCACAGCACTTGCAGTTTGGGCAACCTGAGTTTCCAGCTTCTTCTGATGAATACTGAGAGCCACTCAGATATGTGTACATAGCATCCATCTTCCCATTGAAATCCACTGTTATCTTCTGTTGTCCTTGAATAAGCTGCTCAAGCATAGACTCAACCTTGCTCTCTAGGGTTTTAACAGGCAAATGTTGATAAGACGAACTCCCATAGTTCCTGGTATAGCCACTGCGCTGGAATGGTTTCTGGGCAAATTGATTTGACTCAAAACCAGTTGGATTGACGTCAGAATTGTACCCTCTTTGCTGAGCATTGTTGGTGAAGTTTCTGTTGTTGTTCTGGTGGTATTGATTTCTCTGACCTTGAAAACCAGAACCACCAATGTAGTTAACATCTTCATCTTCATTGAAAGTCTCAACCTCATCAGCAAAATGAACAGCCTTCATCGCCTTGCCCATCAAAAGATTGTGCACAAAATCCAACTTAGCTTGAACCTCAGCAATCTGCGATCCATCCGTGCTACCAGCTTGCTTCTTGCGCTCCATGTCTACATTCTTGGTGCTATTGCTAGACGCCAAGTTCTTAATAAGTACATAAGCATCATCAGGATACCTGGTGTTGAAATTTCCATTGCTCGCAGCATCCAAAGCCATCTGGTACCTCCAATCAATCCCTTTGAAGAAGAGACCCAGCAACTGAACTTTAGTGAAACCGTGATGTAGAAAATCCCTCTGATACGACCTGAATCTCACCCAAGCAGCCTTAAATGCCTCAGTCGTTCCCTGAGAAAACTGGGAGATCTTGTTCCTAAGCTCCTCGGATCTTGCATCATCATAGAAATTGTTCAAGAACGCATTTTTAGTCTCTTTCCAGGTAGTCAGTGATCCAGGAGGTAACTGCTTAAGCCAATAAGCTGCATCTCCACCAAGAGAGTATGGAAAAAACTTACAGAAGAGGTAATCGTTGGACACTCCATTATACTTCATGCTAGTGACCAAGTCCTCAAATCTCTCAATGTGATCCATAGGGTGTTCATGAGAAAGACCATGAAAAGGGTGCTGACCCACAAGAGCGAAGTATGCAGGTTTCAGCTCAAAGTCATCCCTCGGAAAACCAGGAGGGCAAATCGCTGATCGATTGGCATAGAACTGATCAGGCCTGTTGTACTCACCAATCGTCCTACCACGGTCAACCACATCATTCCCAACATTCCCAGCGACAATCTCCTCAACAACAGCTGGAGGGGGAATGATGTTTCCCTCTCCATCAAGTCGTTGCCCTCTCTCATTGCACAAATGACCCTCTTGGTCTCTGAAAGCTCCAGCATCATCACGAACCAAAACCACTGGATTGTTCATCTCTGCTGGCCTCTTTGCTTTCCTGTTTGTGCGTTCTAAAAGTGCTAGTTCCTCGTTGGAAAGATTAACTAGCTGAGTGCTCTTGTTTCTTCTGGTTTCGCGATTAGACATACACCTGAAACACAAAAGTCAAAGCAGATAAGTAACAAAAAATACGACGAGTATCGACCGACACCAGTTGGGTATCGATCGACACCGTCGAACTTAGTCGAAATTCTTAAGCTGAAATCTAATGGCGAATTTAGAGTCCCCGGCAACGGCGCCAAATTTGATAAGCTTAAATGTAATACCCTAAAGTACTAACATCTTTGTCGATTGTAGTATTTAGGGGTCGAATCCACAGGGACTCAAGAATCACACAATAGATTTTAAAGGTTTGAATTTAGCTAAGTGATCAATGTAATTGAAAGCAATAATCGTAAATTAAATGGTTGTAAATTCGATGGAGGAAATATAGGTTCAGTGTATTTCTCAGGAAATCAGAGAATGCAGATAAACTAACTGGTCAGAGTTCAGGTTAAGCTCGGTTCTTGAACTCAAATCACTAAGCTATAACTAACCAACTATCGTTGCGAGAGTTATCTAAGTCTAAATCTTAGAATTCCAAATCTCTTTGCAAATCCTAAAGACTAAACTAGTTTTAAGTCCATGTTTGATCTGTTCACAAAACAACTAAACCAAATCTCTTTGCAGATAGTTATTTTGCTCACCCTAGATTCCATCAGATTATCAATTGCACTGTCGTGCCTAATCGATTAACCTAAGATCTAAGTTCTAGGTGATCAATCTAGAATTAGCTTTAAGAACAACATAAGGTGAAGAACTAATTCAGATTATGAATCATAACCAACTAATTAACCTAGCATTCAATGAAATCCCTTATGAGAACCCTAAACCTAACCGGAGATCTACTCAGACATGGAGATTGAAACAATAAACATAACTGAATAAATCTCTGAAATAAATAAATAAGATGAGAGTAAACAAGGGTTCGAAATCTTCTCTCGGACGAACAGAGTTTCAGACTTGTATCCCTCAGAAAGCTCTCTCACAGAAAACCAAAGTAAAATAAATTGTGTCCAACAAAAGTGGCTGAAAAACCTAATTATAATCCTAAAACACGTTCTGGGGCTTATTGTAATTATTAAAGTCTTCTTGGCCAAGGTGCAATTTCATCAGACTTGTAAAAAGTCGCGATCCTTCTCTTCATGCGATGGGTATCGTCCGACACCATATGTGGTATCGATCGATACCAAGCTTCTGTGTCGACTCTTCAGGCTGGTGTCGGTCGACACCAGGACTTCAACTCGATCCTTCATCTGCATGATCCTTGCTTGGCTCCAAAATGCTCCAATTTCTCCAATTCAGCTCCAAACGTACCTAAATCTATAAAGACTCCAAAATATTAGAAAGACTCTATAAATAAGACTTATATCACGGTTAAAAACGGGTAAAAACCATAATATATCACAGCCTCCTCCTATGATAAGGTACCGGAGGAGGAGAGTAAATCACCTTTAAATGAAACCAATAAACAGTAGTACTAAATTTTATTAATTAACCTTTGCTAATATTTTATTTTTCATCATTGAATAACATCCGTTGGTTATCTAGGTGCTATTTTCATTTTTGTTTTGTTAAAGGATTAAAACAAATAAAATAATTGTTGCAATTATTTTGCTTTAACTTCTTTTTTTTTATTATTACTGATGACCACGAAAGAAATTAGTATGGTCAATTTTGTTCACATGTTGAATAAATCTGTTTTGTAATTTTCTCACAAAAGTGTAAGAAAAAAAGAAAAAAGACAATGTGAGCAAATTTTTTTTTTTATAATTTATTTGTCTCTAAACCTTAAAAACCTATACATGCAGCTTCGGATTTATTATCATCCGCTTATTAGAACAATATGTAAAAAAAAATATTATTAGAAAAATGTGAGATATAAATATGAAACTTATTAGCTTCAAATTTTTTTATTAAAGAAAGGTAAATGCTAACACCTAGATGATGGGCAATAAAACAAATTTAAGACCATGATAATTAAAAATGAGTAAATATCTATTGGACTCTTACGATTTTTTTTGCCCCCAATAATTTTAGAGCATCTCCAACCCAAAACCTCATTTTTTTAGAATAGTTCATCCTCAAAATGAAGATTTGAGGATGCATTGCTCCAATGGTAAAACTTTAAATCTATCTTTTTTTTTAAAAAATATTGCATTATAGAGATAGATTTTAAGGTAAATGCATTATTGCAATAAGGCAAAACCCAGATTGGGCAGTGACTTTACAACAACTTATTGTTTTCAAGGGAGATCGAAATGAAAAAATCTTTAACCGGTTAGTATTTCAGGTTACGATATACACAATATAGAGAGAACGAAATTCTCGGGTTCATCAAAGGGGTCACTCCTCGGTCAATCATATGATTCGTCACATTGATAAGCTTATGCGGAACAAGATTGCGTCTTTAGATTATGCAAAGGATCAACGTCTTCGAAACCTACTCCAACTTTGGTTTGAAATGTTCTCCATTTAAATCGAGCTCATCTTGTTCAATCTGATCCCTTTTTCAATTTTTGTTTAAATTTTTCAGCTCTTATCGTCTGTCTGTAACAAGATATAGTTTTTGCATTTCAACTTCTGTACATATTTCAGCGTTGATCAATAAATTAAACATTTCATCAAAAAAAAAAATATTGCATTATAGTCCACAATATAAATATCTGACCAACAAAAAAAGTTCTCAATATAAATAATAATTGATTATAATGATAAAACTTTCACATATATATATATAAAACATACATTGAATAAAATATTACATGAGATATTAATAAATAAAATATTATAAAATTACATATAAATAATAATAAATTACACACAATCTAAATTATAAAATTACATGTAAAATAACAAATTAATCAATAATATATCCATAATGCTCTCATATATGATCAATCAACGCATTTCGAAGTGATAAATTAGCTTCTTTATTTTGTATTCGTAGGTTACAAGCTAAAAATTGCTGAAATCGGGCATTTTTGTTTATTTCTTATGGACAATATTTTGGTGATCTTGGAGGTTCGGGATCAAATTTACCGGAATATTAGTATTGTAGTAAAAAAATAATTTGTGTAATATTTATGTCTTCATGTAATTTTAATTTTCATGTAAAATATTTATTATTATAGTGTGATTTTAAATTTGTGTTAAATTTTCTTAATGAAATATTATTATTATTATGTAAAATTAATTTTATATGTTGTATAATAATATTTCTTCTATATTAATAATTTTATTTTATTTTTAGTGTATTTATATGATTTTATATGTAATAATCAGATTTATAAGGATGTATTTGAAATATTTAATAATAGAGACTTACATCTAATTAGAAAAAAATTAATAAGGTTATTTGTAAGATGTACAAAATTGCAAAGACTAAAAAGAAAAACAAAAAATGTCAATAGGTTTTAAATAGTGAAACCTCAAATTTGAGATTTTACTATTCAAAACCTCAAAATTTGAGAATTTGATATTGGATTGGAAACTAAAAAAATCTCAAAATTTGAAGATTTGAGGTCGGGTTGGAGTGCTCTTACAGAGTTCATAAATCATACAGAATTAAGAATTGCCTTGGTTTCTCAATATATGTTGTTCACTCTTCCTGGAAGCAACATTGATATTTTGTTTTGTCTTTTTTTTTTTTTTTTTTTGAACATTTATATTTTTTTTTTGTCCATATATTGATATGCACATACGATTATGTAAGTCCATATATGTAGATTCACCTTCTTCTTTTTTTGTTTGACGTAAATGACTTAATTAGCATCAGGTTACTGAAACCAAAATGCAGTCGATATCCTTTACTAGAATCACGAATCAATTGTTTAATCATATTCATATCTCAAAAAATCAGAGAATGATTAAAAAGTAATCTTCTACGAAGGGAAGAATTATTCTTGAATAGAAAGATTATCTTACAAGTAACAACCATTGACGCATCTATATTTGTTATCTCTATCCATCCAACTGTATTCAGTATTCACAAAGAAATTATGTAACTGATCATCTATTCATATTTCGGTTAGAAATTCTCATGGGTATTTTTACCACTGGGCTTACACGTGAAAAGCCCCAAATTAAGAAATCTAAGAAATAAATGCAAAAACTGAGAAATAACAGGGGTTAACATGCAAATTAAAGTAAATATAATGATAACAATTCTATTTCATCGCCTGCATGGTTGAATTAGATGAAATAGAATTTAAACTACAAGACATGAACTGGAGACATTGTCACACTATGTGGGGTATTCAAGAAGTAAGAAAATGAAACTCGATCAAGTTGTAGATCTTAATTTAAGCATTGTTCACTAGCAAAATCTCTGCACCTAAACTCAGATTTTGATCCAAGAACCCCATGACTTCGTCTTCGTCTCTAAATGGCGGTGGCACAATAAGATCACAATCCAAGTTATACCAGACTCCATTGATTTTTCTCATTACAACCCAACGTCTGCTTCTCCAAAGTCCCCCATACCGTGTGACCGGAACATTCAACACGATACCCATTAGAGTATTATCTGCATGATCACACTACAACAGAACAGCCGATTCCCGACGGTCATATCGGTCGGGAAACCGTCGGAAAACAGCTTTCCGGACGGATTTCCGATCAATTTGTCCCGTCGGAACTAGAGCGTCGGGAAGCAAATTTCGTCGGAAATTGGTCGGGAATTTCCGACCAATTTCCGACCACCATATTTCCCGACCAGATTCCGACGAATATTAATAGTCGGGGAATTCCCGACGATTTCCCGACAGGAAAAATTCCCGACTAGTTCCCGATGGTAGTAAGCGTCGGAAATTACCGACGATATTCCGACTTAATTCCGAGGACAAATTTCCGACCAATTCCGGACCGCGTAATTTCCGACCAAATCCGGACCGGATATTCCCGACTATCCGACGGGTAATAAAAAACAGTATTTTTAAAATTCTTTAAATTAATGATTTTGTTTTAAATTAAATTAAATTAATAATTCGAAAATGAAAATGAAAATGAAAATGAAAATTAAAATATAATAATTCTTTTGAAATAAAATAAAATTGTTTTGAAATTACAAAAACATTAAAATTAAATTCCCGATCCTGTTCCTGTTTCCCTTCTTCCCCTTCCCGTGCCCGGGAAATCCGAGAACTTCGCTTTCATCCATTACGACAGGCTAGCGATTTCCGACCTTGCCTCGGTAAGCTTTCGGTGTCTTCCTTCGCCACCTCCAAAGCTGCTACTTTTGACTTCAACTCTTCATTCTGGTGGATGAGATCTTCAGAGAAATAAGGAGAACCCGAAGCCCCGGCTTCCATAACCGGGACCTTACCCAAACCCCCGCGACGCCGCCCTTTTTTATCAAGGGGAAATTCCTATAGAAATTAAAAATAAATTAGAACATTATAATTTTATAATGTAAAACTACATGAAAACAAAAAAAAAACTTACGTTGATAACGAGATGGTTGACCTCTTCCCGCGACATCTCGAAGGAAGAGGAGGAGTCGGCTTGTGACTGCTGGGTCAGCTCATCCTTCTTCTTCGTCACGTTCTCGTAGATCTCCCTCATGAGGGGATCCTGAATAACCCCGGTTGTCTTGTTCGTGTGGCACGCCTTTATCAATTCCAAGTGATTCGGATGCACACCTCCGGCCTCATTTGTCTAAAAAAACGAATAAATTTAAATATTAATAAATAATTTAACAATTAAATATAGAAAACAATGTAAATAATAAAAGATTACCATTTGTATTTCTCGGGTCCGGAAGCTGGTCGAACCGGAGTTGTGGACGTACTGTCCCTTACCGGAGCGATCACTCTTTCGGTTTCCCGAATTAGTCTTCGAGGTTTTCTCTGTCGCGGGGTTTTGCCAATATGGTTTGTAGTCTTCCTAAACCGAAGGATTCAAGCCTTTCGATTTGTCTTGGCCCTTCCTCCACTTTTGCTTCCACTCGTTCATGTTTCTCTTGAACTGCGTACGCGCCTCCTTCATAAACTCCGTTTCAACTATGGTCGTGTCGGAGTGATGCCATGTAAACTCTTGTTAAGAAAATAGAAATAAAAACTTATCAAAATATTTAAGAAACATATAAATATATAAAAAAATTTAGTAATTTACAACTTACCGCAAATTTTCTAAACCAAATTTGTTTCTCCTCATACGAGATATCTGAAAACTTCTTGTACGGTTTCTCGAGCATCGAATGCAACATCCTCAAAACGAACTTACTAATCCCGTTGTTCGATATACCAAACCTACAAAAAAAGAAAACTTATAAACAATTTGACATTAAAAAAATATATATATTAATTTTACCATGTCGATCTTCCAATTAGACGTGGATCGAGCCATATGTGCAAGTCCCGCCCCGGTTGTTGGACTAACTCCTCGATGGACATGATTGGAGGAGTTTGACTGTGCGACTCCGAGACATTTGGACTTTGTCTTGGACAGGTCTCTGATGGCGAACAACTATATTGATGTGGTTGCATGCCTTGAGACGAACCACCGCGGCGAATGTTATCGAAACCCTCGTACGACCTAGAAAAAAAAAACGAAAAAATTGTTAGTTGTTAGAATTATTAAAAATGTAGAAAATACAAAAAATATTTCCAAATAACAGAAAACAAATTATGGAAATTCTGCATTTGTTTATTTTGCCAAAAACGTTTTATATAACATTAACAAATTTCAAAATATTCAAAATGTTTTATATAACATACAAAATTTTCAAATACTTGTAAAATACAAAAAAATACTAATATTCTTACAAAAATTAAAAACACTTATAACATTTAAAATCACATGTAAAATGAAAAAAAAAATCACTTGTAAAAATATTTAAAATCACTTGTAAAATGAAAAAAAATCATTTAAAATCACTTGTAAAAATATTTAAAATCACTTGTAAAATGCAAAAAAAAAATTCTAATATTCTAAAAAAAAATAAAAATCACTTGTGAAAGACTTAAAACTATTTTTGAATTAACACAAAAATATTTTCTTAATTTTTTCAAGAAATTTGTTCTAAAATATTCAAACACAATATCTACAATATGAATTCCAACTAATTCCATCGAATTTTAATTTAACTAAATTCCATATAACAACAATCTAACCTATATTCTAAACTTTCATATTTAACCAACAATCTAACCTAAAATCTAACAAACCTAACAAATCTAACAAAGTTAATTAACTAATTTAACAAAATGAATTAGGAAAAAAAAAAAATCTTACATTGCTACTGGTGGGCAGCGGCGTGGAGGAATTATGGCGATAAGCCTTCAACGGCGGCGGCGGCGACCTAAAGAAGAAGAGAGAGGAGTTAGCAAGGAGAAGAGAAGAGAAGAGGAATAGAAGAAGAAGAAGAAAAGAGAGAAGAAAAGATACCTACTTCTTTGGACGGCGGCGGCGAGGGGAAGGCGGCGACAGACGGCGGCGGCGACGAGTTAGGAGAGAAGAGATCTAAAGAAGAAGAGAAGATGAAAGGAAAGGAAATGAGGAAGAAGAAGAACAGTTTTCGATTTAATGAAATTGATTCCCGACCGACCCAAACGGTCGGGATCTAGTCAGAAATTTTTAATAAACCGCTAAATGAATTCCATCCAATTTTTGTTTGGCGCGGTATATTTCCCGGTTTTTTTTTTAGTATGGTCGGAAATTGGTCGGAAATTTCCGACCAGTATACAAATTGCATGTCGTTTGATTGGGCAATAAACATGTGTTACTGTCGTAAAATTTAATGATCGTCGGAAATTGATCGGAAATTCCGACCAATTTCCGACCATTTAGGGTTTAGGGTATGAAATTCTAAATTTTAATACCGTATAGGCTTTAAAAATATCTAAATATCTTATGTCTTAAAACTATCTGGCAAAGTAAACATAAAATAAAGTATATGATAATTTTTATGAATCGATAGGAGAACAGGTTTAACCTCGCTTAACGAAACATAGAACTTATACTTACATTTTTCGTTTTCTTGTAAGGTTTTGATTAAATGCTCAAAAATATTGATTTTTAAGATAGTTAGACATTGAATTATTTCAAAATATCATATCAAACCCTAAAAAACATACATGTAATAAAAAATTTGCGGTTTGAGGTTTCAAAACCCCAAATAGTCGGAAATTTCCGACCAGCATTAAAAATTATTCCACAACACGTTTATTGTGTGTACGATGAAACATTTTACAAACGGTCGGAAATTGGTCTGAAATTTCTGACCAATTTCCGACCACGCATAGTATATCTAGTCGGAAAACGGTCGGAAAAACGGAATTAAAAAAAATTATTCTGATTAATTAATATATGCGCGGAAAATTAATTATGATTCTAAAAAAAATTATTCTGATTCTGAATAATTCTTACAATTAATTAATGCATATGGAAAAGTTTATAAAATGTTTTATTTAAAAATAAATGCATATAAAAAAATTGTTACAAAATTATTCTGAGTCCGATGAATAATCTGAAGTAGCCGAATCGGAATCATCATCAAATTCTCCTCTCTCTTCTTCAGAATCCTCAAATACTTCGTAATCCCTGCTCAAACCGGTGAAGTCAACCACAAGGTCAACCTCAAGAGAAAGCTCGATTTCACCTAAGTTACCAATTGGAGATTCCTGTAAAGGGTCATGCTCGGAAACACCAGATATCATTCCTCTTGGTTGTATCGACGTTACTGCAATCCACGAGTCTTGCTTATTCCTAACCCGGGGGTATCGAATGTAGGAAACATGGTCCGCTTTTGAAGCAAGAATAAATGGATCGTATTTCCGATGTCGCTTTCCAGAGTGAATAGATGTTACACCGAATTCATCCTGACATAGGCCTTCCACTGGATCATACCAATCGCAATAGAACACAATGCACCTCAAACCAACCATTCATGGATATTTGACTTCTAATATTTCGCGGAGTACACCGTAGTAGACAAATTCTCCGGATGTAGACGATATACCGTAATTGCATGTTGTCCTTGAGCTCCCTTCACGATAAGCCTTAAAAGCATACCCACAAGTGCAATACATCGGATAAACACTTGGAACAAAAGTAGGGCCACGCACCATCTCAACTAACCACGTGGGAAATTCTACCCCGGTAGTAGTCATCTGATCAACCTGTACAAAGTGTGGACAATCGTAAACAATATGTAATAATGTAAGCATGTGAAATTTAGTTAAATTGAGGGAGATCGAGCAGTTACGTAATATTGCAACCAACCCGAGAATTCATTCTGTTTACGGATCGCAAGCTCATCCTTTGTGCAATTTGGAAACCAATTACAAATTTGGTCCATGTATATCATGTGAATAAAACAAATACATTATGCAAAAATACTATCAAGGATTTTTGATAATTACTAAACATCAAAATTAGATACGTACCTCTCATATTCCAAAACGTCGTCGCAGTTTGTCAGAATATATGTATGCAAATGTCTTTGTTCCTCCTCTGTTAGTCGCCGAGGCCTCCCTTTTCCACTAAACCAGATACGACGATTTTTCTCCTCCATCATCATGCCGTGCAGGTCGTCTACTTTTAGTCTTCACCGAAGATGGAAAGTAGTAGCTCGCAAAGTTGGATGCTTTTTCATTAATGATCTGTGCAACAATAGAACCCTCGACACTTGCAAGATTTTTCACCTTCTTCTTTAGGTGGAACATATACCGCTCAAAAGGATACATCCATCGATATTGAACTAGCCCACCAAGTGCTGCTTCCCTAGGGAGATGAATAGGAAGATGTTCCATTACATCAAAAAATGCTGGTGGAAATATTTTCTCGAGGTTGCATAAGAGAACCGGTATCTTCTCCTCCAGGTTTCGGATACCGTCTGATGTAAGTGATCTCGTACATAGATCCCGGAAGAAAGCACCGANATATATATATATCAAACTATATATAATTTTGTAAATGTACCTGCAATAACTCCATGGACGTTTCTAGGAAGAAGACCGGCAAAGGCAAATAGAAGGAGGCGTTGCATGACAACGTGACAATCATGACTCTTCATCCCTGAAAACTTCCCTTCTCCAATATTAACGCAATTACGAAGGTTAGATGCGTATCCGTCTGGGAATTGAACATTATGCGTAATCCAGTCGAAGAACTCCTCCTTTGAAGGCTCATCCAAACGGAAAACGGGGGGCATTGATTTTCCGTTCATCATTACATGGAGGTCCTTCCGCGAACAAATATCTGGCAAGTCCAATCTGGCCTTGAAATTATCTTTCGTCTTCCCTTGCACATTTAGAATAGTATTCATGATGTTGTCAAAAAAAAAAAATTCAATGTGTATGACATCTAGATTATGGCGCAGCAGATGGTTCTTCCAATATGGCAAATCCCAAAAAATACTCCTCCTGTTCCAGTTGTGGTACTCGCCACAACCGTCTACGGGAAAATGACCATTACCACCACATAAAACCGTCTTCTCAGCACCAAAATCTCTCAACTGAGTGATGATGTTATTCCCATCCGGCTCAGGAGGTGGACCATCAAATACTTTTTTACCCTTTTTAAAAAATGTCGTGCTCAGACGATATGGATGATCATGCGGTAGAAATCGTCGATGACAGTCGAACCAAGAAGTCTTTCGACCGTGCTTTAACTGGAACGCATCAGTGTTATCTTGACAATAAGGGCACGCCAACCTTCCATGAGTCGACCATCCAGATAGCATATCATATGCTAGAAAATCACTTATGGTCCACATAAGTACCGCACGCATCGTGAAATTCTGTTGGAGAGAAACATCGAACGCTTGAACACTATCTTTCCATAACATTTTCAACTCATAAATTAATGGCTGCAAAAAAATATCAAGGGATCTCTTAGGGTGCTCCGGTCCGGGGACGAGAATCGTGAGGAACAAAAACTCTCGTTTCATGCACAAACTAGGCGGCAAATTGTAAGGTGTGACGATTACTGGCCACAATGAATATTGCCTCCCATGTTTCCCAAAAGGGTTGAATCCATCTGTTGATAACCCGAGGTATACGTTCCTTGGCTCATACGCAAAACTAGGATAGACCTCTTAAAAATGTTTCCACGCTTAACATGAGCGATGAGCAATCTCTCCATCTGAGTTATGCTCTGCATGCCATCTCATAGGTCTTGCCGTGCGCTCGGATTGATATAACCTCTTCAACCTCTATGTTACCGGCAAATACCACATCCGTTTATGTGGAACTGGTACTCTGCCACCTGTTTCCTGATACCGAGGTTTATGACAAAAACGACACCTGAGACGGTTTTCGTCCTTTCTCCAGTAAATCATACAATTGTCGATGCACACATCTATTATCTGATACGGCAATCCAAGACCAGCTACAAGTTTCTGAACCTCGTAGTATGAAGCCGGTGAGATATTATCTTCAGGTAAAATATCTTTCACAAAATCAGCTATCGCATCCACACAATCCTCCGCCAAGTTGAAATCGGTCTTTATAGTCATCAACCTGCTTGCAATTGATAGAGGCGATATTCCCTCTCTACATCCTTCGTATAATGGATGCTTAGCTGCATCTAACATATCAATAAACTTCTGAGCTGCCAAATTAGGTTCCTCTATTCCAATACTATCCTGAACATACGATGGTACGTTTTCACGAAACGCATCATTCACCATCTGAACGTTTGCATCTACTTCCGGTGTTGGTTCCTCTATCCTACCCGAATAATTAAAACTACTACAATAATTTGTAGTGTCAAGATCAATCGAAGAAGCTCCATTACGCTTATCATGCCAAACAACACTCTTGCCTCTTCCTTGA
Source organism: Eutrema heterophyllum (assembly GCA_002933915.1). Classification (NCBI taxonomy): domain Eukaryota; kingdom Viridiplantae; phylum Streptophyta; class Magnoliopsida; order Brassicales; family Brassicaceae; genus Eutrema; species Eutrema heterophyllum. The sequence continues at coordinate 254,947 of PKMM01027584.1, read as the reverse complement.
AAAGCTGCGATCATCACGTTTACGTCGTAGTTTCCAGTGAGTGTGTTGTGGTGAGGCTTGAGGAGCAAAGAGAGAGGTGTCCACATTTCTTTGTTCGGATCATCGAGCTTCTCCGAGATTGAGTTCAAGCTTTCCTGATTTCAAACGATCGATAGATATTTCAAAACTATTAATCGCTACTTAACTAATTTCACACCATCGTTGATTCTTTTCTATATATGGACATCGAGAAAGTATTTGGCAGGATGAAATTAAAAAAATGGATCACCTGAAATAGAATGTTAAGGGAGTGCAAGAGGCAGAATTGCAATCGTTGTCGCTCGTGATATATTAGAGATTCTTCGGGCGACTTTCGGTGAAGAAATTAGGGTTTATCTTGAGAAAAAAGATTTGATTCCACATCAAGGCTCTCAATCTTATTATATATAGAGTGCATCATATACATATGATAATCATAACTCACTAAATTTTGAGATGTGTTATTTTTAACTTTTCATATAAAATATAAATTTTCCTTTTATTAATTATTTAACAAAAAAAGACAAAATAGTAAAAAGGAAAATATTAGTTTTCTAAAACGTTTCTTTATTATTTCTATTTCTATATAATTGGTTCTGTTATCTTTCCATTTTCCTTCAAGTATTTAAATTATAATTAATAAGTGTTGAAAACAACCAAAGATATGCAATTTTAACGTTTGAAACATAGCATACATGCTGTTTTATGTTTAACAACAGTGTATATGAATATGATTCCCTTTTTTTTCCAGTCGGCATCTAGATGTATTGATCTTTAAAAAACAGTACATAACAAGGAAGACAATCTACCATCGGTATGCAAGGGTGTCGTAGAAGCCTCTCGACACTACACGCGGAGCTAAACGGTCTATTATGGGCATTGTATGCCTAAAAGAAAAGAGAATTTTATCGGTTAGGATCGAGACGAATTATTCAAACATGATAAAAATGATCGATAATCCAACGGATTAGCCAACTTTAGAGCAAGCTTGATTTAGTTAAGGGAGTGCAAGAGGCAGAATTGCAAACGATGATATTTAAAAAATATGATTTATATTTTTACCGTTTAGTGGTTTTTTTTTTTTCTGGTCTCTTTTGTATATTGTAAAACTCAAAACCTAAAAATATTTCAATATGAAAACATTTTAACAAAAAAAAAAGTATCCCCTAAAGTAAACATATTAATTTACTTTACTTTTCTTTACTACTACTCCCTAAAGTAAACATTTTTGTCTTATGGAAAATTAAATTAAAAAATCACTACGAAGAGAAGAATTTTATTCTTGAACAGAAAGATAATCTTACAAGTAACAATCATTGACGCATTTTTTTGTCGGCTCAATGACGCATTTATATTTTGTATATTTAAATAAACTAATTATATTTATCTATATCCATCCAACTGTATTAAAAAAGAAATGATGTATTCATACGTATTTCGATTAGAATTTGTCATGGGTCTTACCGCTGGGCTTACATATCTAAAAGCCCAAAATTAAGAAAGCTGAGAAATAAATGCAAAAACTGAGAAATAACAGGGGTTAACCTGCAAATTAAAGTAAATATAATGATCAGAAAATCAAAGTGTGTAAGAAGAAAAAAGAAGAATCTTTCAAAACATGTATGCAACTAACTCCCTCGTTTTCTATTTTGTCTTCCCCGCACGATTCGATCCGTACATAAAACATTCCCTCCCGACCATACCGAAGTTACTAAAAAAGAAAACCCAAAAAAAAAAAAGAGGAAATTTCTAAATCTGCAAAAAAAAAAAAAAAAACCCCAAAAATCAAACTACTTTTTGACTGGTTATCGTTTCAAAGGTAAGCTTGACCTCTCTTATTTGACTTCTTCTTTCTTTCTTTTCATCAAGTTTTGATTTTTTTTTTTCTTTCAATAGTTTGGATTAATGATTCTGAGTTTCAGGGTTGTTTGAGCAGTAGAAGAAGAAGAAGAAGAAGAAACAATGGGAATTGATGGTAAAGATGTCTGTGTGATCGTCTGGAAAATTATAAGATATTCGACGAATACAACTTACAGATACGTGAAGAGATATCCAGTTGCTTCTGGTGTTTCGGCGTTTATGATCCTCTTGTACACTTTTCTTCCTTGGGTTTTCTATCTCATGCTCTGTTCTTCTCCGCTGATAGCTTGTGCTGTGTTTTATCTCCGGAATCATCTGTGTGGTGATTCCTCGGAGGAGGAAAAGAGAACGGATCGTGGGTTATCCTCGGATTCGCGAGAGGGATCTGTTTCGGGTGAGGGAAGAACAGAGACGGCTGAGTTAAAGCACCAACGAAGTGTTCGACGAAATGCCAGAAGGAAAGTTGAGGAGGTTGGCAAAGATTGGGATTCGTCTCAGGCTAGCGAGGACGAGAGAGGAAAGGTTATTCTGACAACTCTCTACGGGGAATTACCGGAGACAATCACTCCTGATCTGGAGACATTCAAGAGAGCAAGGACATTGCTTGTAGCAGAAGAAAGCTTTGTTGAGTCTAACCTTGACAACGAAGGATATGTTGTTGTCGTAGATCCATTGGAGAGGATAACAAGTGTTGGTGGTGATGGTGAAACTAAATTAGAATGTTCATCATCTTCATCAGAAGAAGAGGAGGAAGAAGAAAAAGAAACAAACACGGTCATAGTAGCGTGGACAGAGGATGATCAGAAGAATTTGATGGATCTTGGGACATCTGAGATCGAAAGAAACAAGAGGCTAGAGCATTTGATTTCTAGAAGACGATCAAGGAGATTGTTCCTACTTGCAGCTGAGAGAAGCCTGATGGATATGGAGGTTCCTCGGATTTGTATTGGTCGAAACTATTACGGTTTGGATAAAGAAAACTACGAAATCGATGGACTTCTCATGCCGGGCTCTGCACCTTCCGTTCTATTACCGAGAAGTAACCCATTTGACCTTCCTTATGATCCACATGAAGAGAAGCCGAACCTGACAGGAGATAGTTTCCAGCAAGAGTTTGCAGAGGCTAACCCGAAGGACATTTTCTTTTGCCGCCACGAGAGCTTCCATCACAGAATCTTCCCATCAGAATCTCAAAAGGATTCCAAATTGGCGTCGTTGTGGAAAAAGACAGTTGATGGTAGGCCTAGGCCACTGCAAGGTATATGCTCATTCTTTCTTTTCCATTTACTCTTCTTCTATTAATGGTTAGATTTTAACTGAAACAGAGGGACTAGCTCTGCTTTTATTGCGCCAATAGGCCTCTTGGAAGAAGCTTCTGTGACTGTTTTTACTAGTTTTGTTATTGCAAATGTAGATCAAGATTATGAATTCTGTATTTCATAGTGATTTTCTTGCTGATGTAGGTACCGACGATCAACTTCCTCTAATGAAAGAAAGAGATCTTACAAGAGGAAAAGGGAATGATATGGAGGCAGGGGAGGTACGGATAGAGACTGATTCCATCAGAAACGATGATAGTGACTCGAACACGACGCTTTCTCCGCGAGAAAGAGAAAAGGATTTCAATGTCTCTGACCAATCAGATGCTTCTGAAACTTTCTACAAACGAAACGATCGTGTTGGAAAATCTCTTGCGGGTTTAGTGCCTAGAAGCAGTGGTTCGAGCTCACTTGCAACTGCAAGGCAAAGATACATGGAGCATTTCGGTTACAGCACAAGAAAATGTCATATGGTGACACATTCCGTTGACTCTGATCTTCAAGTTGAGGTTTCTGAAATTGGATCACCTCCCACTTCAGTTGATGGGAATGACTCCTCTGATGAAGAGAGATCGTTGTTTATTTACGAATCGGAGATGGGAAAGGACATGGGTTTTAATGGTGGGGTATCTGAAATGTTACCTGTGGAGAAAATCGATCAAGATCTAAATGAAACAGATTCTTTAGCATCTCCAGAAAATGAAGAAGCAAGAAAATTGGAGCCCATGGTTCCTCACCCTGATGAAGTTCTCTCCCAAAGAGCTGAGGTCAGTTCATGTTTCTTAAATCTGGTTTCGTGGAAATGGCTAAGTGTTACGACTTTGAACATAACTTTGCAAAAAAATTTCTCAGGAGTTAAAGAAACTTCCTGAATACTCAGCTGATGAGATAAAGATTAGTTATGACTCTGACGAACCTGAACCATCCGAGAGGACTGATCAAGAATCTGAAGAACCTTGTGAGAGAATTGACGAGGAAGAAGTGCAACAAGTTGCGGAAGCTGAAGCTTCTGATGTAAATCGTGGAAACTCTGAAGAATCTGCTACTTCTCCAACATCAGTATTATCAGACATGCTGCCTCAAAACCAAACTCATTCTGAGGATCTGGATCATACATCAGATGGACAGCTGCGGAATGTGGATCCATCTGCAGAATCATCTCATAATGAATTAGAAGTAAGTTTCAATTCCGTAAACCAAAGTACACTTCCTTTATAAGTACATACATGTACTTTGGTTTGACACACGGACTTGTTTACTTTAGCGCAGGAACATTCTGAGCCAACTGAGGAAACTATAGTAGAAACATTCATCAATGATGAGTCTAAATCTGCAGCAGACCACAGATCACTGTCCATTGATCCATCGGCTGAAGAACTCAAAATCAATCAAACCGATGATGGAATCAATTGATGAAACGGTAAGCTCAGGCTAAGCTTCAGATCATTTCCTAAAAATTATTTTGAAACTCAAGAGGGTTCTTATAAGCTTTGGTTCTAACTGCTACAAGGAACACAAAGCATCTGAATTTTTCCTCTGTTCTCCAGATTTGATGCAGAGACTTCATCGCATTCTTACGGAAAAGTCAACAAAGAGGACCAATTCATCGTGGTTTAAAGAATCAAACACCAATTATAGCTACAGAAACCACTTTTACAGGTGCTACTGTGAGTATAAAGTACAAACAAATGGTAAAATGCAATAATACAATCTTGTGTAGATAGGAACTTTATGTTTGTGTCGTATCATCGAATGTATGTTTTATACAGAAGTATAGTGAGAGAGTGTATAGGTTTCTTGTGTGTTTTGCTTTCTTAGAGCGCACGGCAGTTGAGGAGATCCTCTTAAACATGTTTTGTATTCTTCGGCTACATATATTTTCGCGTGCTTAATTAATTACAAAGGTGATTTGTCTTTAACTATAAGGTAAATAAAGTAAATCGGTATATGTAAGACTTTATTCTAAACTCAACTTCACTGTAAGTTAAAATAAGAAGATTATAAGCATGATGGTTGTTTGATTATCATTGAATTTCATAGTTTTATCCTAGATTAGATCCGCGTGATACGATTCATAAATTATAAAATCTATATAAGATTCATAATATATAAAATTAGGGATTTGATTTATTTCCCCAGAAGTTTCATATAGCCTCGTTCTATTTTCTCCATCAATTTAAAGTTCTAAACGTATTTACACACGAAATGAAAGTTCGAAACCTGTATACACATATAGTCATACTTTAAAAAAAGATTTCCATATTTTAAGAAACCGCCCCTCTCTCTGAAGGCGATCGACAAGGCGATGGATCTATAGTGATCCATTTGACTTTTCAAATATGGTTTATTACAGATAAAGATAATTGTTTGGTTTCTTCTTCATCAAACGAACAACTGGAGGAAGATTTGCGACATTTTCGAATCGAGAGAGCCATGGATTATTGAAAACGCATGTCGTCGAAATCAACCGCTTCACTTTATTGGCGTTTTATTTTTCGCCGGTATCAAGCTTTCCTCTCCGTAATTATACTTTTGTTTGTTCTCAAACCGATCGAAGACGATCCGGCAACCATTATATGTGAGCCGATTAGCCATCAGTTTTATTTATATTTCGTCCGATCTCAAATCGGGATTATTGAAGCAACGATTGGAGTGAGATGTTGTATCGTCTACATCCAATATGTTATCTCCGACGTGGTCACCATGTCCACGATCGATGGCCGATCAAAAATGTGTTCGAAAGAAGTTTTGGGGATTATCCCAAAACTAGTAAGGCGGTATCGTAATCGGCTTTTTATCTTCTTTTTATTAATGGAAGATAATTCGACGAAGAAGCTACAAGATGAGATGATAGTGTTCTGTCACTTCTAGCCATTGAAATATGATGTCGAGGTCTTAAGGGCCAGAGGAAGAACTTTTTGGATCTGAGGATTCTCGGTCGATTTTTTTTTTTGGAGATCTTATTTTGCTAGATATAGCATTTCTATGGAAACAAACACCACAGAAACCGCCATGGAGTAGACGATGGTTTGGAGCAAACAATATACCCTCTTTGTTGTATGAGGACATTTGTATAGTCGTTGAAAATCGGCAGTCCCAATTTATATTTCTATCGAAAGAATAAGTAGGTTGAGTTCTTATTCGAAGAACATCTTTAGTTCTTAATTGGGAATCAGTCAATGTAATACATCAGGGGAAAGGATGGACAACAGCCAAAGATTAAGATCACATCATATCGAAGCGAATAGTAGAAAGGTAAGAGTGGACACTCTAGTTGCAAGCAAATTTTGTCGAAGAAAAGAATTGTTAAATTCACTTTCTTTGTTTTCTTGTATTGTATTTTTTCAATTTTATGTAATTTGAAAAGAATGCAAAGTTTTTCATAAACTGTAATGATGATATATAGTTGTTTGGTAAATTATTTTGAAAAGTTATTTTCAAGTAGTTATTATATGATATAGTTGTTTGGTAAACTTTGCGTGTATAGTTATTACAGTTTTGAAAAGTTTTCCCATTGGATTATTTTGCAAAGTTACTTCTACACAATTATTGCATTTATAAATAGATTTTTGGTAAAGTTTTCTCGTAAATTTATTCTGAAAAGTTAATTTTGTAAAATCATAACATAGTATAGTTGTTTGGTAAAGTTTTCATGCATATTTATTTTGAAAATTTATTTAACAAATCTAGATTTGAGAATCGTTATGTTAAATTTTTTGTAGAGTTGTTTAAATAATTTTTAATCGAACTTTTATATACAAGAATATGCCACATACATACACAGTTTTGGATGATTGGGTGTTGAATAATATATGACACTTTTCGGTCGATCAAACCAAAGGTAAAAAATTACTATTTTAGTGGATGATATGTTTGTGTGTTGGATTAGCAGATGGTTAAAGATGAATACGAGCTAGATAGTTCAATGTTTGATATTCAACTCAGTAATCTATTGCATGAGATAATGTTGGAGAATAAGCAAAATGAAGCACATCTTGTGTTTCTAACAAGTGATCGACAAGTGGAGAGTTTTATTTAAATTTACAAATCTAACTCCGTCCGACTATGTGTTTTGATGAAAAAAATAAAGGCCAATTAATTTCGGTACATTGGCGGATCGATTCCGATCTAGTCGGTCGATGTAGATGGTTGTTCATACAAAGAGTGAAAGACAAATGTTTTATCGTTTAGGGTTAACACAGAGATTGGGGAAAGTTTTTGTTGTTTTTTTAAATTTAATTGATTTCAAATAGTTAGTTGTTAAATTTATAAAGACTTAATCGACATTTTATATTAAAAGACTAATATTTTAATTTAATAAGATTTGGCCTATTTTTTAAATTTTCTATAAAATTTGGCCTATTTTATTAATTATCTCTTTTAATTATATGATAAGGTTAGAATTAAAAAGATGGAACAATGAATAAATATGTATTATGATGAGCTTTTTTCATACTTATCTTATTTATATAAGGAATAATTATGTAACTTATGAGTAATTATGTTAAATCTAGTCTATATTTTTAATTTTAAAAGATATGACCAATTTATTAAAAAACAAAATTCATAATTGTTCCTATATATATACCTCTATATATATATATATATATGGGTCAAGTCAAACAAATAGTATATTACCTTTTTATATTATTCTTATAGTCAAACTTTCTTAAACTTTCTTCACCGATCTTTTATATATATATGAAAGTTCTGGCACACAACATCTAATACAAACAATTTTTATTTATTTATTCACCCAAACACAGATCTCAGCTATACACAACTCATACCCTCAAAACTAATTTCTTTTTAAATGTTCTTAAAAATGAAACTAAAACAAACCAAAGTGATGTTTTTCTTGTTAGCCCTAATCTCGGCATTGGTTTTGCGACAATCGGAAGCTGCTCAGCCGAATTATTGTCCGACAGATAATATAGAAAGCATACCGGGATGTTTCAATGCGTTGAAATTAGCATCGGATAAAGATTACAGATGGCTATCAAAAAATTGTTGTAGAGCGGTGTTCTCAATACTTTCTGATACTTGTCTCTTACTTGTCTATCCTAGGAGAGCTTACCCTATTAAGATGTTCAAAAACATTTGTCTTAATAATGTCCCTTCTCAATCACCTCTATTATAAGATGTTTATGTATCTTTTAATGATATAATAAAAAATTAATCAAATTGTATTGTTAAAATGAATGATAATTCTATTTTCCTACATTTTAAAATGCATTTTACATTTATGTGTCAAACAAAGAATTTTATAAAAAAAAAATTTAATAAAAAAACAAAAGTTTTAGTCATGCAGGGAAAGAGATCATGTTGGATGATGAGTTATGTAGATGTAATATGAACATAATGACGTGGACATATTTTAGAAATATATTAAACAAAGCGAAGAAAAAATATCACCAAGGTTTAACCGAAAACTCAATTCAAATCCAATACTAGTCAATATAAACAAACATGAGGCATGTTGAACATTTAGCAACAAACACATGTTCCATATGCGCGAGAAATATATGCGTATCTATTTAGCCGCGAACACATGTAACATATACAATAGTCTAGTCAAATGTTCAACATATGACCAATTTTCTATTTTTTAAAAAAAAAATTCTCCCTATATAGCAAAATGGATTTTGAAATGTTGGAAAAATAGAATTATCCTTCATTTTAGCCAAAAAAATGTTTTAAGTTTTTCACAATATAATAAATTACAAAACAAAACAACTATGTGATAATATTTATTTTATTCAGATTTTTATTTTTTTACTCATCCACTACCTTCAATCCAACGAACACTTTGAGACATATTGACTCTGACAGATTGACCAGCTTTTATGTCAGAATTAGACTATTTCCATCTTCTTAGAGAGATATTCAGAGAATTTAGTTTATTTTTTATCCTTCGTATTCTAAATGTCTATGCCGATATTTTTGTAAAAAAGGGTTCGGATACTAGAATTTATATTTTCCATGTAGTTGAAAAAAAAAAATCCACCGAACACACGGGCCCAATCTCGGATTTACAAAAAATGAATAGTTGAAAAATTGACCCATTAGAAAAAATCATAAATCACTCAACAAACAATGATGGAGAAAATTCGGGAGTATCTGCAACTCAGCGAAGACGTTGACGACGCTGAGACACCGCGAGTGGAGGGACTAGGGAAAGGAAGAAGCTTCTATGAGGACTTCAGCCTCAGAGGAATCCGAGTCAACCGAGTCGACCCGGGTTTCATTTCCTGCACTTTCAAGGTTCCTCTTCGTTTGACGGTTCGTCTTTCTCAATTCTATTACTCCTTGATTTGCTATGGCTTTAGATTCGACCTGATATCATTGCGTCTTGGGAATTTTCGATTTAAAAAAGCAGAGTCGATGAAAAACCCAGATTACGATAGGGTTTTGGAAATAAAGTAATTTGAGGTTTAATGGCATGGATCTAGCCATTAATATGGTCTTCAAAGACCTGTTATCCTTGTGAGATGTTTGAAGATAAGAATCGGGGATAGTATGATCCAAGTTGGTTTCTCCACTTAGCCATTGGTTTTTTTTTGTTTTTTATGTTTTAAAGTGGTTCTTGGAAACTTGAGCAGAATCAAGAAGATATCTCCTTGAGGGTAGATACAGTACTTTTGGAATTAATTTTTGTTTTGTTTGTGAGACGGTGTTGATCTATTAAGGTTTGATAATGGCAGGACAGAGACGGGAATCTGGCAAATGGTGCGATTGCGAATCTTGTGGATGAGGTTGGTGGAGCAGTTGTACATGTAGAAGGTTTACCGATGAATGTTTCAGTGGACATGTCCATTGCTTTCCTTTCAAAAGCTAGGCTTGGTGTAAGTTTTTCAATCTTTACTTGAGACTGCTTGTTGCTAAACTCATATATGATTTGCTGAAAACTTACTTATAGAAAAAGAGAGAGATGATTTTTGAAATGGAAATATATTTTTGCAGGAGGAGCTGGAGATAACATCGAGAGTGATGGGAGAGCGAGGAGGTTATAAAGGAACAATCGTTGTAGTGAGAAACAAGATGACCGGAGAGATTATAGCTGAAGGTCGACATTCTTTGTTTGGCAGACAAGCTAGTAAGCTCTGAGTCGAATCTTTCTTTTGGTATTGTAAAAGATGATCTTAAAGTTGTTTCACTCTGACCAAACTATTAAATAAATAGTTGTTTCACTATTATGGTTAGGTAAATTTGGTTAGGGATTTGTTAGGTCATTTCTGTGAAACTAAAACCTTTGTAGATATTTTATAAGAGATAAAACCGTTGTGGATTTGTTCGGTCATCTTCAATGTAGATGTTGAGTTACCAAAATTATACAGTCAACAAGAACTGTAAAAGTTATCTTCTCTTCTCTTACTTCCATCATAAAATTTAACACAAACACATTGCTAGAGTAAGAATTGTCGATACATTGAAAACTAATTAAACAGCAGAAGCAAAAATTCAGAAGGCAAAATAATCAGAAATTTTCAGTACATCTTTAACTGACAAAAGTTTCTACTGAGACGAACCAGTAACAGCAGCCTCAGCAGATGGCTGAGTGGAGGATCCTGAAGGAGCTCCAGACACAGAGTCAGGTGGTGGAGCAGAGACTGAGCTTGGAGGAGGAGGATTAGGCCTTGAATCGGGACCTGGTTGTTGCGGATAAGGATGAGCAGCTTGCGGTGGGCCATGGTGGTAAGGAGGATACTGTTGGTAAGGTGGTTGCATATATCCTCCATATGGCTGTGGCGGGTATGGCTGGTGCTGATAGTGACCATGTGGTTGCATCGGGTAAGAAGAAGAAGAAGCTCCCCTGTTGTCGCTGGTGCTTGAACCACTGTCTTGGGACGAAATGACTGCACCCATTCTCTGAGGGTCCATTGATGGGTAAAAGGGTCTGTCTTGATGAGGAGGTTGTGGTGGGGGTGGGTGCATATAGTACTGCTGCATTGGTGGAGGTTGATTATGCTGCTGAGATATCACGGCTCGAGGTAGCAATCCACTGTGAGCAACACCACCTTGTTGCTGTGAGCCGCCCTCTGGATCGGTTTTGGGAACTTGAGGTCTTCCCCAAGTGAGTTTAAGCCTCTGACCATTGACAACTAGCTTGTTGCTGAGCTCTTCCGCAGCCTTCTCTGCTCCTTCTCGAGTTGTGTACGTGACAAACGCACATGCTTTCTCGGCCAAGATTCTGATGGATTCGATTTCTCCATAGGCATAGAATTGATCTCGTATGTCTTGCTCAAGGACTCTCGAGTTAAGCCCACCAACATAAAGCGTTTTGATGCTTTGATCTTCCGGAGATTCCAAAGTGCCCATCTCACCAGCCTTTCCAAGTAACTTCAATGCTACTGGATCGTTTACACTGCAAAATGTGAAGAATAAGATGAGAAAACAGTTCCAAAATCACCAACATGTTCGGAGATACCAAAGCAAGAAATTGTGGGGTAACTCAAAGTGATCATACTCAAGCATAATAGAAGAAAATGAAAGTCAGTAGCTTGCTTACCCATAGTAACGGTCTTTTATGTTCTGCTGGGATAACTCTCCTGTTTCAGGCATCTCATGCCGGTATGGACACTCGGCACCTCTTGTACACTCTCCCCTAATGAAGAAACTACAAATATGCGCTCTATTCCTTTTGTAGTATGGTGTTGTCCTTTGAAGCATACGGATGGTATCATTAGGCCGAATCTTCCCAAAAGAAGATTCATAATCTAGTCCAGCTCTCGTCTGCATAAGAAAGCAACATCATTTCCACAAGCTACAACAATCTAGCCTTTCAACATGATCCCATAACAGTATTACCAAAACTCAAACCAATCAATACTAAAACAATAACTAGTAAGATTGAAGCTTGGACATAGAGTCATACCTTTCGATCATGCTCTTCAGCAAAGAACTCCCTGTTCACATCGCTTTTCGGTATAGAGTCATGAGTACTAATGTTGAGCGCCGTGTCTCTGACCTGAACTGGAAGACCATACTCAAGATCCAAGAGACAGACTTGGCACACATTCTTCAGTTTGCAGCATGTCTGACAAACTTCGGTTTTCTTGTACCTAGCATCCCGGCCAGGTCGCCACCTGAAAACCGTGAATGGTCGGGTACAGATCTTGCACTCCTTATCATAATCCGCCTTTGTCTACATACAAAAAAAACCCACAATGCATCAATCCAACAGGTACAGATATTGAACATCTTATCATAATCCGTCTTTGTCTGCATATCATAAAGCCACAATGCATCAATCAAACAGGAAGCACATCAAGACCGGACATAACATGAGACACACAGTAATCAATCGGAACCGTAAGCAATAAATTACATAATCTGGAAGCAAACGCAGGATCTTAACATGATTAACAGACGCAAGCGATGAGAACCAACCGCAGATATCAATTTGAAACCATAAGACCATAAATTCGGAGATAAACTAAGGGTTAGGACTTGTACTCAAAATCGCCTAAACCCTAATCTTAAATCACTAAATTTTACAGCTGCAACACTCCCGAAAATGGATGAAGAAAGGAGATCCTAATGAAGATTCAGGAATCGCTAAAAACAAAACAAACTAAAGCTAAAAAAAGGAATTCTTCGAGGAGATAAAAGCGGAGAAATACCATTCGCACGTAAGGATTGTCACCGAGACAAGACTCGCAGATGATTGGGAAATCAGAGCGTTCCCATCCATCAGCGTCGTGATCTCTCAGTATTCTATGCGCCATGCCTTAACTCCTCTTCCTTGATTTCTCGATATCAGTCTCGAACACGAAGGTGAGCACGAAGAATATCGTAGGGCAAAGAGCAGATTTGCTTTCGTTTTCTTTTTTTTCTCGGGAATATTAAATATCGTCAAAAATATCTTCTTCTTTTTTTTTTTGACGTAAAGTAATCGTATTTTTAATCCGAAATTGGTGACCGACGAAGGTACATAAACCGAACCGAAGTAATCCAATTCAATTAAAAATAAACTGATTTAAAAAACCAATTAGAAAGTTTGAGACATGAGAATTTGAAACCGAATCGAACCAAACTGACAAGAAAAAATACCAATTTTAAGATGTATTATGACAATTACAAAAAGATACTGAATCTAGACCAAATTCAAAACCGAACTAAACCGGTCACAACCGACCTTTACACCAGATTTTTTGTTTTTAAAATCTTCGGCCTTGATATATATATCCCCTGCCACGGTTCAGACCCGGGTTCGATTACCAGCTCTTCTCCCACGGACCGAGTTATTCCAATTCAATTCAAAATATGAGATATGCAATTCAATTCATAAACCGAATTAATCCAATTCAATTCAATTCATAAACCGATTTAAAAACTTACTCGAAATTGAATAGAAATAAACCGGAAAAAAAAAAAATCAAACTTAAGATAATTGAGACCAAAGTAAAACCACACTCAATACGGAAAATGACTAAAATATCCTATTGACATATTTTGAATTTTTGCCCGATTTATTATTATTTATACCGACAATAAAAAGAAAACCAAAAACCAAAATGACTAAAATACCCCGTACAACCTAATAATTTACCTCGTCGTCCTTGTTTGCCCGCCAAATTTCATCCTCTTTGAAACTGCCAAATCCCTCTCCCTTGGATTCGCTTTTGTGCTTCGCAGAATCCGTGAGTTTAGATTTCCGATCTCCTTTGAAACCTTGTTGTTTGCTTCTCTGGAATTCTTTGTTTAATTTGGGTTGAAATTGTTCCAACCATAGGATTTCTCACGCCTTTTATCCGTGTTTGTGTGATCAATTTATGAAATTTTTTGAATTGGGTTTTGGTAGCTGGGAGGTTGTTTTTCTTTCCGCAGTTGGCTAAACCCCCAACCGAGAACGACAACTCTCAGTTTCAACATTAATCGTTTCTTTGTTTTTTGGGTGCTCGTTTCTTTGACACAAGATTCGATACATATCTTTTTTTTTTATTACAACTGTCTCTTGTTTTGCTTTGCGTCTCCAAAACATCAACTTCTCCTTCGTTGATCACTGAATTTTTAGATCTAAGATCCCCTTTTAATTTGTAAAATTGACTTGTGTAGCATGATGAATCACTTGCAAAAGGAGAATTGCGGCCTACTGATGAACATGATATTAAAAGTTTCTATCTAGACTAGTATGAGAAACACATCAAAGCCATCGCTCCCTCTTCCACAAGTGGAAGGGTCAATAAAGATAGGTTTGTACGATTTGCGTTTTCTCTATGCTTATATTATACATCTAGCTATTTCTTTCTCCACTTTTAGACGTACATTACATTTCTTGTATTTTACAAAGGCATTGGGAACTTACACGGAAATGCCAAACTGCTCGTGTTCTCTACAAAGTCTTGGAGGTTCTTTGGGAGGATGTGCAACTACCTCCTGAGGTGAAGCTGATCATATATATCTTTGGGAGAAATATAATTAATGTTGCGAGTCAAAAATACATATGTTCACATGTTTCCGTTTTCTTTTCTTTTTTGGCTCTATAGGTTTTGGAAGTCCATACTGAGGTGAAACAACTATCCTGAATCTATCAGCCTTACAACTTGATTCCCCTTTATCTTTATACTTAGATGACCTGAGAGAGAGATTTCATGAGGTTATTCCAGAGATATACTCCTTTATCTGTTTAGTTACAAGTTGAATCTAAAGAAAACATATATATTTGCATACTGTTGTTTTGCAGGCAAGAGCTCAGCAATTGGTTTAGCAACCGCTAGAAGCCTGCCCGCCATGGAAATCGATTATTATTATATATCTTCAAGTTGAGTTGTTTTGGCATCTTCAAGCTAAGCAGTCAAAGCTACGGGTTTGTAGAACTGTAACTGTAGCTTGCTTTCTTTTGAGTTTTTAGTGTGTTTATGATTTGCATTTTGTTTGATTTGGAATTTGGCCCCTTTGTAAAAACTTGAACCTTGATTTTCTTCATGAAGGTGTTGAACAAATCCTTTTCTATTACCCTAGTAAATAGGGAATGATCCATTATTCAATCTCTTGTTGAAGTCGATCTCTATACTAGTGGTGGCTATGTGGTAAGCACCTTCCGGAAGCAAAACGATGCAGCTACACTTAAGTTTCTACTTGGGTAAGCTCACCGGATCCAAGACGAGCTTAATCCAATCCAATTCAAAATATGAGATATGCAATTCAATTCATTAACCGAATTATGAGATATGCAATTCAATTCATAACCCCAATTAATCCAATTCATTTCAAAATAAACTGATTTAAAAACTTACTCGAAATTTGAGATAAGCGAAATGCTAAATTGAATAGAAATAAACTGAAAATATAGAAAAAAACAAACTAAGAATCTAGACCCAAGTTTAACCGCACTAAACCGGTCGCAACCGACCCTTGGACCTAAAAATCTCTCCGTTAATTTTTTATAGACTGGATTTGGGCCAAATGTTGGCGTGGCCCATTCCACACCCATAAAACGAAGGCTTTAAGTGGTGTGTACCGAAATTGCAATACTGGCTCACACATGTGATTACAATCAACATCTATTAGATTCGAATTATGACAAAGATAAAAACTACTATATTAGAAACTACTAGACTTAAATTTTTCAGTTTCATTAACATACTTTTTTTTTTAAATCACTAACAAAGTTGATTGGGATTTGAACCATTGACATATTACCCAATAAATTTGAAAATATCATTGACTACAAAAATTGTTTTGCACAAATAATGCACTAAAAAATTTATATAAACTTTGGCACCTAAAACTAGTGATTCATGGGGTTTATCCCATAGTCGGTCCTATATACAAGTATATAAAATGTTTTTATAAAATATACCATAACATATAAGTAACACTACAAGAAAACATGGAGTTTTCCGACGGCATTTCCGACGGCTATAAATCCGTCGGAAATTTCCGACGGATTCCGACGGGAATTGGACGAAAGTAACATCCGTCGGAAAACAGGACCCGTCGGAAATTTCCGACGGATTTCCGACGCCAATAATCCGTCGGACAAATACCGATGGATTTCCGACGGATTTTCGATAGATGAAATAGCCGTTTGATGTTGCTGACGGATTTCCGACGACTCTCATCCGTCGGATAAATTCCGACGAATTTCCGACGGATGTCCGACGGATTGTAGCCGTTTGAAATAATATATACGTTACATAGCCGTTTGAATATAGCCGTTATAAAAACGTATTCATCCTCTCATTTTACAATCACAAAAAAAAACCTCTCATCTACAATTCTTTACAAAAATGTCTTCTTCAGATCCTTATAATTATTTTCGATCATGGATGGAAAAGCCTCATCAAATTCCGGACACGGGCCTAGTTACAGAAGAATTCAGAGAAGGTCTGCAGGAATTCATGGC
Source organism: Eutrema heterophyllum (assembly GCA_002933915.1). NCBI lineage: Eukaryota > Viridiplantae > Streptophyta > Magnoliopsida > Brassicales > Brassicaceae > Eutrema > Eutrema heterophyllum. Next base: position 238,399 of record PKMM01027584.1, on the reverse strand, counting down.
ATTTGCGGCTAAGCAGAAGAAAGCGAAAAAACCGGTAAAATCTACTGCCCTTGTACGAATTGTCGGAATCGTAGATTAATCGTGATAGATGAAGTATGGTCACACCTTTATTGTCATGGGTTTGTGCCGGGTTACAAGATTTGGTATTATCATGGAGAAAATGATACAATGGTTGATAATTATGCTAGTACTAGTGAACAGTATATTGGGGATAGCGCTAGCTTAGAAGAACCTGCAATGGAAGTAGAAAGTACTGTAGGTCACATTCAGATGGTGAACGATGCATTCCATGAAAGTATGCCATTGGTTGCTGAGTATGGAGATAGAGGGGAAGAACCTAACGCAGAAGCTCGGAAAATCTTTGATTTGTTAGACGCTGCTAAAAATCCTTTATATGATGGGTGTAGAGGTGAACATTCCCCTTTATCAGCTGCAACTAGGATGATGGGTATAAAGACGGATTTCAATTTGAGTGAGGAATGCGTGGATGCAATCGCTGATTTTGTGAAAGACATTTTGCCAGAAGATAATCTTGCACCAGCATCATACTATGAGATACAGAAACTTGTTGCTGGGCTAGGATTGCCGTATCAGATGATAGATGTATGCATCGACAACTGTATGCTCTACTGGAGAGAGGACGCAGACCGTTCGTCATGCCGTTTTTGTCGCAAACCTCGGTATAAGGAAACAGGTGGAAGAGTGTCAGTGCCATATAAACGGATGTGGTATTTGCCGTTAACAGAGAAATTGAAGAGGTTATATCAGTCATAGCGCACAACGGGATCAATGAGATGGCATGCAGAGCATACAACGGATGGAGAAATTGCCCATCCGTCATACGCAGGAGCATGGAAACATTTTCAATCTATGTATCCCAACTTTGCGTATGAGGCGAGGAACGTATACCTTGGATTATGTACTGATGGTTTCAACCCTTTTGGGAAGCACGGCAGACAATATTCGTTATGGCCAGTAATTGTAACACCTTACAATTTGCCGCCATCTTTGTGCATGCGAAGGGAGTTCTTGTTCCTTAGCATTCTCGTTCCTGGACCAGAGCATCCGAAGAGATCACTCGATGTGTTTTTGCAGCCATTGATTTATGAGCTGCGAATGTTATGGGACCAAGGTGTTGAGACGTTTGATGTTTCTTGTCAGCAGAATTTCATCATGCGGTTGGTACTTATGTGGACCATTAGCGATTTTCCAGCATATGGCATGTTATCAGGATGGACAACTCACGGAAGGTTATCGTGCCCGTACTGTCAAGATAACACTGATGCGTTTCAATTGAAGCACGGACGCAAAACCTCTTGGTTTGATTGTCATAGGGGATTCCTACCTAGCGATCATCCTTATCGTCGTAGCACCACATTGTTTAGGAAGAACCAGAAAGTATTTGATGATCCACCTCCTGAGTTAGACGGAGACTATTTGTTGACTCAGTTAAGAGATTTTGGTGCAGAGAGGACCGTTGATTGTGGTGGTAAGGGGCATCATCCAGTTGATGGTTGTGGCAACGTACATAATTGGCACAAGAGGAGTATTTTATGGGATTTGCCTTATTGGAAGGACCATCTTTTGAGGCATAATCTAGATGTAATGCACATTGAGAAGAATTTTTTCGAGAACATTATGAACACCGTTCTCAATGTCCAAGGGAAGACGAAGGACAATCTGAAGTCTAGATTGGACTTGCCAGACATTTGTTCTCGAAGAGCACTACATGTGACAGGGAGCAGGAAGCCTTCGGTCCCGGCTTTTTGTTTGGATGAACCTTCAAAGGCCGCATTTTTTGACTGGATTACCGAAAGTGTTAGATTCCCGGACGGAGACGCATCTAACCTTCGGAACTGCGTTGATCATGGAGAAGAGAAGTTTACTGGGATGAAGAGTCATGATTGTTATGTGGTGATGCAACGCCTACTTCCATTTGCCTTTGCATGTATTCTACCACGTAATGTCCACGAAGCAATTGCAGGTACAATCATTAAATTATTTTGTTAATACTTTACACAATATATACTTTAGTATTTAATTATTCATTTGTTATCCATATTTTGCAGGGATTGGTGCCTTTTTCTGAGATATATGTTCTCGCTCTCTTACATCAGACGGTATCCGTAATCTTGCGGATAATATACATGTAATCCTTTGCAATTTAGAGAAGATATTTCCCCCTTCCTTCTTTGATGTTATGGAACATCTAACAATTCATCTCCCTCGAGAAGCAGAGCTTGGAGGTCCGGTTCAGTACCGTTGGATGTATCCTTTCGAACGGTATATGTTTCATCTAAAGAAAAAAGTGAAAAATTTAAGCTGAGTGGAGGGTTCTATTGTCGCACAGAGTATCAATGAAGAAACTTCACATTTTGCCGAGTTCTACTTTTCATCACAAGTCAAAACGAAGAGTCGTAGAGCATCTCGACATGATGACGGCGGCATACTACCTTTCTTTCCGGTCGATGTTCCTCATATATTTTTAGAGATTGGACGACTTAGTGGAAAAGGCAAGAAGCGGAGACTTTCATCGCAGGAGCGGGATCATTTGCATATGTATATTCTCACAAACTGCGACGAAATTGAAGAATATAAGAGGTATTAAATTGAACCAAATTATTAATTACTTATTAGGTCCTTGCTTATATATATATTAACCTGATGATCGCTTCAATGTCACAGCTTGTATATGGCTTATCAACGTTTTTCATTTCCGAACAAAACAGAGGACGAGCTAATCGAGCTCAAACAGGAAGAGTTCCGACGTTGGTTAAGAGATTATGTAAGTATTTTAATTGCCGTGTTTAAACTTTCATATATAATAAATGATTTCTTTTACTCATTTTTAATTTATTCTTCCAGGTGACGACAGAGAAGGCTAACGGACAAAGGTTTCCCACGTGGTTAGAAGAAATTTCGCGCTTTCCACTAGCAAACGTGCAGTCACATGTTATGTATAGCACACGGGGGTACGCTTTTAAGATTCTTCGGGATGATAGGAGTGCGACAACTTCAGATTACGGTTTATCTACTCAGTCCGGTGATCTTGTATACTATGGTGTCGTACGTGAGATTTTCGATGTTCAGTACCCGGGAATGCTCGGTTTGAAATGCGTTGCATTTTTATGCGACTGGAACGACCCATTAGTAGGAAGCGGTGGCGACACGACCAATTTGGTGTTACATCATTACATAGCAGAAGGCGACTCCAGAAATACGAGCCATTCGTACTTGCTTCACAAGCAGACCAAGTTAGTTTTATTATTTTATGTTAATTTATTTGTTAGTATATATTTTTGCATTATCGTGTCTAAATTGTTATATGACTTTATTACATAGTGTAGGTATGCTACATTCCCTATCCTCGGGTGACAAACAAGCAAGACCCGTGGATTACAGTCACATCGATAAACCCGAGAGGTAGGGTTCATGGGATGTCCGATCATGAACCCCTCCAGCAAAACACTGTTGGTTTAAGTTCGATCGATCATTCCCTTGAAGTCGACCTTGTTGTTGATTTCACAGTACATGCCAATGACAGGGTATATGAGGATTCAGAGGAAGAATTTGACGAATTTGGTGAAACTTCCGATTCAGCAGAATCAGATTACTCATCATCAGATTCGGAGTAGTTCACATTATAAACTTTCCATTGTAAAATATGTAGTTGTATTTGAAGTGTAATGTGTAATATATTAGTTATGTGGAACTAGAAACTTAGACATTTGATTTACTAAGTGTAAAAAATCCGAAAATCAAAAAAAAAAAATTGCTAAGTATGAATGAAAACTGAAAAGATTCCGATTAGCTTAAATTCTAATATAGTGATGACGAAAAAATGACCACCTCTGCTTTGGTCTACACCTTTTTTTTTATTTTTTTTTATCCCAACTCGATTTTTAATCTCATCAAAACTCAGTCAATTAAAATGAATTTTCATAACTGACCACCGACTGCTTTGGTTTTGTTTTTGTTTTTTTGGTTATTTGAGGATTTTTTTTAGCCGAAAACCCATATTTTTGTATAGGATCGAATTCCTTTCCAAGCAAGGACCAAACTATGGTCGCAGCTGTTTTTTTAAAGATAGCTCCTCGCTTGTTCGGTGAAAAGCTCCCGAGGATCCTGCAAATTTAAAATTTAACCAAAGGATCAGTGGAGTTTAATACAAACCACCGATCAAATTTCTAGAAAACATTAAACAATGCTCACCGTCTCATAACCATTAATCTTTGAAAACATGAACTCATTCAGAAAACTAAAGCTTTCATTTTTTTCACTTTCTCCGCCCAAAACTTTCAAGTGCATTCATTCATTCATTCACAGTATTCTTGGGTTTGAATCATATGATTCGGAAGAAAATATGTGTTTTACTTTCTCACGGTCCATTATTGGTAGATTTTCCATATTTTCACGGGCTTGGGCTTTTACAAAGCGGTGCATAGCCAAGCCCATTATTTGAATATACAAAAGTCTTGTATTACCTAAAAAGCATGAGTTAAAAAGAAAAGGCCACATCTTTTGTCGACGTTTCGTGGTTTCGGATCACACATATAATCACAAGACCGTTGATCTTTTAATACGGACATCAAATAACATCCATACGTAATGATGTAACACGACAAAGCATTGAA
>PKMM01027584.1:174668-231649 GCA_002933915.1 Eutrema heterophyllum | reverse complement strand
CCGGAAGAGCGAACGAGGAGGGAAGGGGATGTACATTCACAACGGCGGCGCAAAGACCGTCGAACGGGATGCAATGGAAATGGTAAGTCTAATTTCAATTTTTAATTATTATTTTCGTTTTTATTATTATTTACTTAACAACATTTTACAGGCGAAGAGAGACGGCGTAGCTCCCGACTACCTTAGACTGATCGAGCAGAGGCACACCAACAAAAAAACTGGTGTGATCCAGGATCCCGGCATGCGTGACCTTGTTGAGACGTGCAAGAAGAAGAAGGTGGATCGGGAACGAGAAGTTGGACTCTCGCAGCTCACTCTCGAGGGGTCGTCGTCCTCGAACGAGTTACCCCGGGAAGTGATCAACGACATTGTCCTCAATGTAAGTTTCTAATTGTTTTCAATTATTATTTTTTTCAAAATTTCATTACTAACATTATTTTGATGTTTTATTTTCATAGGAAACTCGGAAAGTCAAAGGGCGATTCGCTGGGTTAGGCGGACTTCCAACCCAGGAATCGTCTTCTTCCATTCCTCGATTTCCTTCAGGGTACAGAGACGAGATCGAGAGGCTCACCCAAACGGTGAAAGAACGTGATGCGGAGGTCGATGAGCTAAAGTCCGCACACACCTCAACCCAGACCCAGCTGAACTCTTTGCAGAAGATCATGCAAGGCGCCTTTCCTCAACCCGGCAACCCCGACGATCCCGACAACTCTTCGATCGTCTGAATTTCTTTTTTTTTTTTTGAACATTAAAATATTATGTTTAATGAATTATTTTTTATTATGATAATGAATTTTTATTAATTAATTTCTTTTTTTAAAAATAATTTCATTTAATTATATATAATAATAATTTAATAAATCTCCAAAAAAAAAATTATAATCAAATCAAAATCTGTCGGAAATTACATCCGTCGGAAATCCGTCGGTAATATTTCCGACAGATTTCCGACCAATTTCCGACGTTAACTTCCGATCAAAAACCGTCGGAATATCCGTCGGAAATTTGTTACGTCGGAATACCGTCGGAAATATATCTGACGGGTTTCCGACGGATTTCCGACGTTTTGTCCCGACCTATCATCTGTCGGAATATCCGTCGGAAACATCGCCGTCGGTAATCCGTCGGAATATTCCGACCCTTTTCCGACGACTATGTTCCGTCGGAATAATCCGACGGATTTTCGACGGATATTAATTTCCGACGAACTGGAACCGACAGACAACATCCGTCGGAAACCACCCTTTTCCGACGGACTTCCGACGGAAATGGCCGTCGGAAATCGCCGGTATTCTTGTAGTGTAAAACACACCGCTCAAAGCTCCTCATATCTTCCACATGCACAAAAGAACCCAAGTTACCATTGAAGTCGAACAAGTATGCCGAGTCCTTGTGTTCACTGTCTTCGACCTCCGAAAGTTAAGTGTCAAAATACTTGGCAGATCCGAACTTTTTGCGTGCAATGAAGACAAAGAATGGCAGCCCCTTTATCGAGGTAGAATTCCTAAATTCTGAAACTGTTTTAATATTCATGTATGTTGTTGATCGTATAAATCACACAAGGATAAAAAGAGTTGAAAGATCGATCGGTATCTCGTTTTTATTAAATCGAACTCGTCGGAGTTTACAAAAATATGCTTAAGTCGACAGTGAGATCGAAATCGGATTTCGAGCTCTCACTTTCTCTCTCTAAAATGTCTTTTTTCTCCCCCTTTTAATGTAATCGGGACTTCGTTATTTATAAGCCTCCTCGGCGGCTTCGACAAGTTCCCCGAATCTGGGAAAAGCTCCATGAATCCCGGATTATAAAACTAATCAATCTTCCTTTTCCGTGTTTTCCGTAAAGTTCCGCGAATCCCGGAAGTGGGTTCTGATTACGACAGGTCGATACCTACGAGCTCGGCACATCGCAGGTCGGTAGTAGCATGATGTCTTTTTCTTTACCGATCTCGAGCCGTCGTCGATCGGGATCAACTAGACCGATCTCGGTTCGAGATAAGGATTTGAGTTCGGCCTTCACCGAGCTCGATGGTTAGTCGTTTTGGACTCTTTTTACCGATCTTGAACCGTCGTCGATCGGGGCGTGATTCGCCGATCTAGATTCAAGTTCGGCATTCATTCGGATTCTTGCCGAACTTATCGGTTAATAGTCTCTCGTGGACCATTCTTTCAAGTTCGGAGGTCGGCGACCGTTTCATGGTCTTTCCTTCCGGGTTCGAACCGTCGTCAACCGGGATCAATTGGGCCGGTCTCGGTTCAAACCGGACTAAACCGGGGAGTGATAAACTCACCACCAACATATGTCTCTTTATAATTAATTGTTATTTTATCTGCATGACATGGGGGAGTACAATGACGACAAATCTGTGGACCTCACTCTTACAATGACTGAAGAGAACCTGATACATGCTAGGCAAGAGGGTTTGTTGAAAATGTTTAAACTCACCACGAAAATCTCTACAACCAATGCAACTCCATAAGAAATGTATATTGGATGTCAAGATTTTTGTGGTGAGTTTAAACACTTTCAAAGAGATGCATATTGGTTGCAGTCATTGAAGTATTGGAACCAAAATTTTTCATTATGTTTTTTTTGTCCATAAGATGTACTAAATTCTACATTTCATCTTGCTTGCGTCCTTGAAGAGTTCTACAACATCAGGCTTAAATACTATGTGAAGAGAAAGGTTAGAACATCTTGAACTATGATTCAGTATTTTACTGGTTTTCGTTTTTAAGGCAATGGCCTAACATTAACTGTCTGATGATATATACATGAAATTATGCTGAGAATCTGGAACTTGAGCTGCTGAAACTAGAAAACAAAGTAAAGTTTATTCTTGGAGTTGTTAGTGGAGAAATCATAGTGAACAATAGGAAGAAAGCTGATGTTGTTGAGGAGTTGAGACAGAGAGGGTTTACACCATTCCCAAAGAAGTATTTATACAATTACAAAAACATACTGAATCATCATTCTAGACCAAATTCAAAACCGAACTAAACCGGTCACAACCGACCTTTGCACCAGATTTTTTTTTTTTTTTGAAGTTACAGGCTAGGTTCGGGCCGGATGTTAAGGCCCATTTCACACCCATAAAAAGAAGGCTTAAGTGGTACATGCTCACACAGGTGATTATTCGTCGCCAAGAGGCGGGAACGAAATGCCCTAAAATTGCTAAAATACCGCCACAAAATCAAGGCGTATAGTATCGATTCCCGCGAACATCATTAGCATTTTAGCAATCTTCCTTCGGACGCTGAGCTTTTTCAATAATTCCCAGGGGAGAAGAAGATGTTGGAGCTTCGGCTAGTTCAAGGCTCTCTGCTGAAGAAGGTTCTAGAGTCGGTCAAGGATCTGGTGAACGATGCGAACTTCGACTGCTCGAGCACAGGGTTCTCGCTCCAGGCCATGGACTCGAGCCACGTGGCGCTGGTGTCTCTTCTTCTGAGATCCGAAGGGTTCGAGCACTACAGGTGCGACAGGAACCTCTCCATGGGGATGAATCTTGGCAACATGTCCAAGATGCTCAAATGTGCCGGGAATGATGACATCATCACCATCAAGGCCGATGATGGAAGCGACACCGTCACTTTCATGTTCGAGAGCCCCAGTAAGTTTCCCCTTTTTCTTAGGGCTTTATGTTTTGTTGTTGTTGTTGTTGTTGATGATGCTATGCTATATGTCACCTTTTTTTTTTTTTTTGGGGAAAATGCTATATGTCACTTTGTTCTGTAGTTTATAGGTTTCATTTGCCAAGAACTAGAAGTTGATTGATGAGAATGATTCAGTCCACAGGACATGTATAGTATCTAGCTTAAAACTATAAGGGTTTCTCGATTTAGAGGAAGAACTTTATTCGATGTAGATTATGTTAAAAGCGTGCATAATCTCATGGTTCGAGTGTATTGATGTGATGATGCAGCGCAAGACAAGATTGCAGACTTTGAGATGAAACTGATGGATATTGATAGTGAGCATTTAGGAATCCCTGACGCTGAGTACCACTCAATTGTGAGAATGCCCTCTGGTGAATTTTCCAGGATATGTAAAGATCTCAGTAGCATCGGTGACACAGGTAAATGCACTGTTGTTTCTGTTGGTAGTCATAGAGAGAAGATTAAGAATTGGTCTTGAGTTTTATCCAAGCATAATTCTGGTTTTGATGTGATGATTGCAGTTGTGATCTCTGTGACGAAAGAAGGGGTGAAGTTTTCAACAGCAGGTGATATCGGGACAGCGAACATCGTACTGAGGCAGAATACAACTGTAGACAAAGTATGAATACTCACAAAGTTATCTAGAGTTTTCTTTATTTATCTGTCCAGTGCGACATTGAAGTGACTTTATGTTGTTTTTATGTGTTTTGCAGCCAGAAGATGCAATTGTGATAGAGATGAATGAGCCTGTGTCACTTTCATTCGCATTGAGGTACATGAATTCCTTCACAAAGGCGACTCCTTTGTCTGAAACCGTGACAATCAGTTTGTCCTCGGAGTTACCTGTCGTTGTGGAGTACAAGGTGGCTGAGATGGGTTACATTCGATACTATTTGGCGCCTAAGATTGAAGAAGAAGAAGACACTAATCCCTAACACGTTTGTTTCTGGCTAGAGAAAACTTAAGAACTCGTGATGATGAATGTCTTTTGATTTTCTGGAATCCTTCTTTAAGATGTCTATTTAGATTTACATGTTTGGATTTGCTATGTGCAATGCTAGTTTTAGCTGTTTTTTGGATCTACTATGGTCAATGCTAGATTTGTTAATTTAGTTCATCGTATAACAAAGTTTGGCTTGTTTTGCAAATTGGAGAAACCTGTTTAACACTCTTTTTTTTTTGTTCTTTAAATGGCAAAACAAAGAAAAAATTGTAACTTTGAAGACACATAAATCTATCTGCATAACAAAAAGAGGTTCAAGAGCATTGGAGTAAGACGAGAAGTGTAACATTTATATCACACGTGGCCTCCAGTCTTCTCCAGCATACACAGCTTGTTCTCCGAGCTCTTCCTCGATCCGAAGCAACTGCAGCAAGATTTCAACCGTAATTATACGCTTTTTATAGTGTGCTTTCGATGATAGCGCTAAACAGACCACTATCTATCTATCTAGCAAACTATATGTACATGGATGTTCCAAACTGAATGAATATATTGTGTCTAGTAATAAGCTAAGGCTGCAGTATCCATTACTTGAAGAAACTGAAACTTGGCCTAGGTTGCTAAACATTCACATACCATGACCTAACTCAGCTACTTGAAAGCTAAAATAAGCTCCAAAACTCCAATGCTGTTTAATCCAGGTAATTTAACATGAGAAGTCTAATTGCATGATTATTTGAGCTTGGGGTTCTGAGGAAACTTAATTTGAAAAAGATCCAGACCTGGTTATACTTCATAGTCCGTTCTCCTCTGCAAGGAGCACCAGCTTTGATCACACCTGTTGCAAGACCCACGGATAAGTCAGAGATGAAAGAGTCCTCTGTTTCTCCACATCTATGAGATGTCACCACACCCCACTGAGCATCCCTTGCCAGTTTCACTACTTCAATGGCTTCTGTTACTGTACCAATCTGATTCACCTGTATCACCGTATGCACATTATGTCTTTGTCATTCTCATTCTCATTCTTTGGCAGTAGCGTATCTATCATACCATACTAGCAGCTGCAACATAATATTATATACAAAAACACAAATTTGCTCGCACGATATTACCTTGAGAAGAAGGGCATTACAAGAAGATTCCTGTATTGCCCGCACAACACGTGTTGCATTTGACATCAACAAATCATCACCTACCACCTGCAAAGGTAAAATACTGAGGATTTAGACGAGGAAAATGATCGCACAAACAGATTTTAAGTTCCTTTTTTGGCATGGTTAGCATAGTTTGTTTTATTGTAAAGATATGATTCCGTGAAAAGATTCAGAAGCCAGTTTGATCTGAAACAACACATAATCTAAGTTAACCATTTCTAACAGGGGAAACCGAGTTGGACCTGACATATTCCAAGACTGGAAAAATACTTGGTGTGTTCCCAATCTTCTTTGTCAAACGGGTCTTCTATAGACACAATTGGATACTCTAATCCCACAAGGAGACCAAAGAGAAAATAAGGTCGTCAGAGTTCTAAAATAGACCAAAAATAAAATTTGCAAAACAGGCAGACATACCAGCACAAAGTTCTTTGTACATGTTTATCATATCGTCCGCTGACTTGAAATTTTGCCCAGATTTATTTGGAGCTTTGATATCTAGGTCATACTTGGTACCTGTTCAGGAACGAACCGTTTAACAAGGTGCGAAAAATCCATGAAAAGTAAAACATAGTGCAAATTTGCAAAAACCATGATCTCGATAAGTCACTTTGATGATTTAACATCGTTTCTCTACCAGGCAGTTGTGAATGACAATGCCTAGAACCAAACCAAGACTATCCATGATAAAAAGTAGCCAAACAGAACCAGTTTTCCAAGAAGCAGAATAGTACCTATACAAAAATTAGTGGCGGCAACATCAATTGCTATCTTTATCTTATCATTGTATCCTGTTCGATTGATAGCTTCTTTTACAAGCTCCAAACCTTCCTTTAGGCTGCATAGAGTTGCAATTATGTACATAAGGCACTAATCCAGGAGACTGACACGATTTTCTCAATTTTGACTGATGCAGTCATGACAATCTACATAATGCAAGAAGATTAGACATCACAGAGGGAAAATATAAGCACCTCGAGATATCTGGAGCAAAGCCACCATCTTCACCAACATTACACCCCAAATTACCATTCTTTTCTGTAATGACAGCCTGCCATAAACAGCAATAGATTACATCTCACCTTTATATACAAAGTTACAAATGCAAATAGAAAAGCAACTTCCAAAAATCCATATCTTTGAATATAGACCTTTAAATGATGATATGTCTCAGATCCCCATTGCACGGCCTCCTCAAATCTAGCTGCTCCAATTGGGAGAATCATAATTTCCTAACAATATAGAGACTCATCAATCATGACATGTAAATAAAATTATTTGAAAACCAAAGGGTGAAAAAAATAAAATGTTTATTCCCGAACTTGCATGAGAAAGAGGTAGAACAGAAACACCATTAATGGACTCAATTTTGAATATACCTGAATGGCAAAATTGTTCGAGGCATGATTCCCACCACTCAAAACAGTGAAGGCAGGTACAGGTAACATCATGTTTGCTCTGCCACTAAGATCAGAAAGGTGCTTGTACAGAGGGACCTGATATATATATAGCTTCTATCAGGATCTCCTAACTAGACTAAGCATGAAACACATGTGATAAAAGAAAATGTTCCGAAGACTTCATACCTCTTTCTCAGCAGCTCCAGCCTTACATGCAGCAATGGACACAGCTAATATAGCATTAGCCCCAAGTTCATTCTGCATGATAATTAAATCAAGCCAAATCGTAAGGAAAATATACAAAACCATACAAAATTTATAGATTCCATTGATTTATTAACAATCCTAAACATTTCCAAATATAAGAGGCAACCTACCTTCTTTTCAGTTTTGTCCAAATCTATCATTGCATGATCGATTTGAGCCTGAAGTTTTGGGTCCATACCGATCAAGGCCTCGGAAATTTTCTCATTGATGTTCTTCACAGCTTTAGCCACACTGTTTCCAAGATACATTCCTTTGTCCCCATCACGTAATTCAATAGCTTCATACCTTGGATCAGTGAACCAATCTCCTCATGTCAGGCTTAATTATCATATTACAATTGTATATCGACCATTCTAAAAGGTGAATGTAAGTAAAATTCAGGATCATGCATAAGAAAATTCAAATCCCAATAATGTGATATAAAATCAGGATCATGAGTGTAATAATTTGACGAATTCTCACGTTCCAGAAGAATCACCACTGGGAACAGAAGCACGGAAAACGCCTTTGTTAGTGTGCAGATCCACTTCGACTGTTGGAATCCCTCTGCTATCAAGGATCTGTCGTGCTTTGACCTTCGTAATCACGGACGAAACAGCTTTCTTCATATGATTCGCCTGTACATTTTTCCAATGAAATTCGATGAGAACACGAAAAGCTAGCAGGGTAATTTTTTAGCACCTCGTTGTTCAGATTCACAAGTGAGGCAACACAATTGCACTTGGATGCAAGCAAAATTCAAAATGGAGAAGGAAACGCACGATGAAGAGAACAGGATCTGAGGTTTTAGCCCTAACTGCTGCATTGACGGCGTCTTCGATTTTCCGAGAGAGCGCGTGCTTGTCTAAGTACTCTTGGACAGACATCTTCTTCTCCTTCTTCTTCTTCTTCTTCTTCAACTCACTTCGGCCGATATCTTCTACTCCTCGTTTCGTATCTTCAAGCAATTTTTCGATGAACAATATCAGCTTCAAGCAACTTTGAATCTTGACATTTGCTTTTCCGATCGCCTGTATTTTGTTGGTTAGGCTCCGGTTCAGGCTCCAATAAGCATATTCAATCAGGAAATACCATCCCAGACGACGACGTTTTAATTTAGTAAAGCATGCGTGCCGTCTTAGGCTTTTGCTGGAGAACATCACGACGTTTTACTCTATAACGAATGGACTTTTTTTTGGGGAAAGTAAAGCCCATTCTCAAAATAGGCCCATTAAAAATCTCACGTGCGATTGCCAGGCTGGATGTTGGAACTGCTTTTCTCTCTCTGAAAGCACGTGCGGCGCCGTTTTAGTAACTGCTCCATGGTAGAATCCAGCTGTCATAGAAAACGAGCCCACACAAATAGATTACGAAATTTTAAAAAATTAAACTTTTTCACGAGCCATTTATTTTTGAATTTGGCCACCGTTGCCACTTCGATTTACGTGGCGGCATCTTCACCGTTCATTAGCTATATCCCGATTTTGAATTAGCCAAATATCATTAATTGAGTAGTGATTTGTTTACGTGTCAGTTCTTCGGCGAGTTTCGGAGCGCTTACGTGTCATTATTTAAAAGACTTTCGCTTACGTGTCGAAATTCACTTAAAACAAACCAAATTTTTTCCAAACGGACCAGAATCAAACAAATCGAATCCAAAATTTTTGGTTTGATCGGTTTAAACTTTAATCGGAAAACCAATTGTCGATTTTTTTGTTATTTTTAAAATTATATCGTTTTTATGATTTGCGTATATGATATTATACGATGTTGAGATGAGCATATCTTTTGGTTTGATTTTTAACCCAATTTTTTATCACGTTGTCCTGGTTTAACTAATATAATGATTTTCCAAAATAAAACTTTACAAAACCCTAATCATTTTCTTTCAATATGGCCCGTAGCTAACCTTTCAAAAAATGGCCCGTAATCATTGTTTTTCAATGGTTTGGTTTATGTTTCAATCTAAACAATGTTTCTGATATGCATGTACATGGGTGTAGATTTCGTTTTTCTCTTCATATCGTCTACTTTTGGGGTTTTGATCTGAACTGAACAGTATGTTTCCAATTCATTTTTTGAATTTGGTGTATTTTTTAGATATTTTCGTTAATAGTTTGCGAATTTGCGTTTCGTTATGTTTTTCGGTGAATAATGTCTTCATATAGCTTTCAAAAACATATGACTTGGAGATTTACCCTAGATACAAAGAGAACTAGAAATCGAATAATGGAGATTAATAGGTCGAGACTAGATAATATGCTTTAGGTTTTGTTTGATATTTCCTATCATTGTATATTTTTCAATATATAGCATAGATTACGGAAACGAAGAAAAGTTTGTGCGAAAACAACATGGCCGAAACGTCGGTCAAGACACGATTCAAGAAAAAAACTAAGAGGATCAAGACAAAAGAGGTTAGTTCCTTATTTTAATCGTAATGATTTTAAATTCATGTCTTCTAACCAAATCGTGTTGAATCATTAAGTTTTGTTTTGATTTGGTTGTTGGTTTGATCATATTTAAAAACGAAAATAAAAGTAAAACTAGAGAACGTTATCTATTTTTCATCTTCAAATAAAGAAGAAGTGATAGTTTTGGTAAAATAGATTGGTATAATATTATGTAAGTGGTAGTTGTCTAATCGGTCTTTGAATTTGAAAGATTTTTTTTTTCTCGGACATGGACTTTGTTTGTCTAAACAAAATCGAGAATCTATACTCTGTTTTTTTTCCTTCTTCTGTTAGTGGTTTAAAAGGAAGTACATCAAATCTTGGTGATGAGATTTCAACCATCCTTCGTGTGGCCAATACCTTATATCGTCGGATTACTTACCTATGTGAGTTGGAAACAAATATCACAATTGAGTAAATATAACTTGCGATCATCTTTATATAATCTTGAGATAAAACCTTATATTAATACGTAGATGCTTCTATCAAGAGACTATAAGGATTGACCCCTTAGTACGTGGACCTGGTGCTCGCGTGTTTAGGCATGTACTTACCTGTTGGATTATAAGGGTACGCATATCATCTCTTAATTAATTTTCATATACATACATGTTGATTTTCCGAGAGATTAGATTAGGTTTCAGTTTGTAAAATTGAGCATGATGAATCACTTGCAAAATTAAGGAGAATTGCGGCCTACCGATGCACATGATATTAAAAGTTTCAATCTAGACTATTATGAGAAAACACATCAAAGCCATCGCTCCCTCTCCACAAGTGGAAGGGTCAATAAAGATAGGTTTGAACGATTTGCGTTTTCTCTATGCTTATATTATACATCTAGCTATTTCTTTCTCCACTTTTAGACGTACATAATATTTCTTGTATTTTACAAGGCATTGGGAACTTACACGGAAATGCCAAACTGCTCGTGTTCTCTACAAAGTCTTGGAGGTTCTTTGGGAGGATGTGCAACTACCTCCTGAGGTGAAGCTGATCATATATCTTTGGGAGAAATATAATTAATGTTGCGAGTCAAAAATTCATATGTTCACCTGTTTCCGTTTTCTTTTCTTTTTTGGCTCTATAGGTTTTGAAAGTCCACACTGAGGTGAAACAACTATCTCGAATCTATCAGCCTTACAACTTGATTCCTCTTTTTATCTTTATACTTAGATGACCTGAGAAAGAGATTTCATGAGGTTATTCCAGAGATATACTCCTTTTTCTCTGTTGTGATTTTCTGTTTAGTTATAATTTGAGTCTACAGAAAACATATATTTTTGCATACTGTTGTTTTGCAGACAAGAGCTCAGCAATTGGTTTAGCAACCGCTAGATGGAAATCAATTATTATTATATATATCTTCAAGTTGAGTTGTTTTGGCATCTTCAAGCTAAGCAGTCAAAGCTACGTAGAACTGTAAATGTAGCTTGCTTTCTTTTGAGTTTTTAGTGTGTTTATGATTTGCATTTTGTTTGATTTGGAATTTGGCCCATTTGGAAAAGCTTGAACCTTGATTTTTTTTCATTAGTCCGCTAAAGAAGGTGTTGAACAAATCATGATCCATTATTCAATCTCTTGTTGAAGTCGATCTCTATGATGGCTGAATGGCACTCGGGACATCGGTTTATACTAGTGGTGGCGATGTGGTAATTAAGCACCTTCCGGAAGCAAAACGATGCAGCTACACAAGTTGCACTTGAGTTTCCACTTGGGTAAGCTCACCGGGTCCAAGACCAGCTTAATCCAATCCAATTTAAAATATGAGATATGCAATTCAATTCAATTCATTAACCGAATTATGAGATATGCAATTCAATTCATAAACCGAATTAATCCAATTCATTTAAAAATAAACTGATTTAAAAACTTACTCGAAATTTGAGATAAGCGAAATTCTAAATTGAATAGAAATAAACTGAAATATAGAAAAAGTGCTAATGTTTTTCAATCAACATCTATTAGATTCGAATTATGACAGAGATAAAAACTACTATATAGAAACTATTAAGACTTAAATTTTTCAGTTTCATTAACATACAATTTTTTTTTAAATCACTAACAAAGTTGATTGGGATTTGAACCATTGACATATTACCCAATAAATTTGAAAATATCATTGCACTACAAAATTTGTTTGCACAAATAATGCACTAAAATTTTTATATAAACTTTGGCGCCTAAAACTGGTGATTCATGGGGTTTATCCCATAGTCGGTCATATATACAAATATATAAAATGTCTTTATAAAATATACCATAACATATAATAAAAAACACCGCTCAAAACTCCTCATAACTTCCATATGCACAAAAGAACCCAAGTTACCATTGATGCATCTTGTTTTTTGCTTCTCATATATTGCAGGCACTTATCTTGTTTTTTTGCTTCTCAAGTATGTCTCTTTATATTAATTCTTATTTCTTATCTGCAGGACATGAGGGAGTACCATGACGACACCTTTGTGTGTTTTGAGGTAACCATGAGTAAAGAGAATATGGAGCATGCTAAACAAGAGGGTTTCCAGAAAATGTTCAAACTAACCAGGAAAATGTCAACAACAAACATGCATCTTTTTAATCACGATAGTGTGCTAAAGAAATATGGAACTCCAGAACAAAGTAAAAAACGATCCAAACATTTTCATTCCGTTTTTTTTTTGTCCATAAGAAGATGTAAAATTCTATATCCCACCTTGCTTGCAGTTCTTGAAGAGTTTTTCAAACTCAGGCTTCAATACTATGCCAAGAGAAATGTTAGAACATACTATGATTAAGTCTTTTTTTACTGGTTGTTTTAGTTATTAACTGTCTGATATATACAAGAAATTATGCTGAAAAATCTGGAATTTGAGCTGGTCAAACTAAAAAACAAAGTGAGGTTTATTCAGGGAGTTGTTAGTGGAGAAATAAGATTGTTCGGTATGAAGAAAGCTGACATTGTAAAGGATTTGAAAGAGAGAAGGTTTACACCATTCCCAAAGAAGTCCAAGCCTGTGGAAGCACAAGTTGCTGGAGCAATCGATGTGACTGAAGAAAGCTCAGATGCTCTTGCTCCAAGCTCTACTATTATAGCCGGGTCAGAGTATGATTACTTACTGGAGTTGCCTTTTGCAACTTTGACTGAAGAGGAAGCTGAGGAGTTGCTTGTAAAAACTTCGAAAATGGAAGATGAAGTTGAAAACTTGAAGAACGCCACACCAACGTCCCTCTGGCTCAAAGACTTAGAGTCTCTCGATGTATGAATTCACTATCCCCTTTATGCAAATTACCAATTTTTTATTGATGCATCTTGTTAAATTTTTCAGAATCTGAAACCTATTTGAAAATCTCGGAACTTCTGTTTTTATTTATATATATTTCTCTTTCAGGTTTTTCTTCTTTCTTGGAATCAGATTGATGGTGAGAGATGAGATTTTAGGGTTCTTCCACCATGGATTCTGAATTTTTGCCTTTGTGTGTGTGTTGGAGTGTGTGATTACTAATTATGTGCGCTGTTAGGCTGAATTAGCTATTAAAAATTTTAAATTAGGTTTGAGTGCAAGTGACAGATCAGGGGTGTGTGTGGGTCATATTGTAATGAGTATCACTACAAAAAAAAGTAAATATTGTTACAATTTTTTATGTCACAATATATAAATATTTCGTCACAAAATTTATATTGTGACGAAAATGTCACAATTTCTAAAACATCACAATAAAACCGTCACAAATCAATTTCGTCTCAAAAAACGTAACAAAATTTTGTTACGAATAATAACGTAACATTTCGTCACCACTTGTGACGACATTAAAATAGTTACAAAAATGACACAATTTGTGTCGAAAAATATTGTCACATATTTGTCACCAATTGTTACTATATTTTAGTCATTGATTCGTCATAAATTATGACCAAAATAATGTCACAAATCTCATCACAATTCGTGACTAATTTATAGTCATAGAAACGACACAATTCGTGACAAACGATACTATCACAATTAAGTTACAAAATGTGACAAAAATAGTCACATTTGTATCACAAATTATTACAATATTTATGTCAATGATCCATTACAAATTGTGACCACAATAATATCACAAACTCCGATCCATCACAATTAGTGACTACATTATAACAAATAATTGTCATTATTTGATTTATATTATGACGTTTTTTTCTTACCTAACCGTTACAAATTGTTACAAAATTGGAAATGTGAAAACCATTAAAATTTAGTCACAAACGTTAACCAAATATTTCTATTTTAATTGTACCCCCATTTTCTTAAATTTAAATAATATGCAATAAAACATTAAAAATAAAATATAATAAGCAAATGATAATATTAATTAATAAACTAACATCCAAAACAAAGTTAATAGCTAATACACAAACACAATTTAAAAGAAATAGTCTTAATAAAATACAAACTAAACAAACACAATTTAAAGGAAATAGTCCTAATAAAATACAAAGTAAACAATACTAAGGAGAAATAACAGCATAACTTGATTACGTGGATTGTGGTGGTGGAGGTGGTGGAGTTGCATTCTGACTTGCAAAAGACTCAACAATTTTTTCCATAGATTCAAGCCTTTTCTGAATTTGCAGATTTTCTTCACGGCTATGTTTCAGTTCAGCTTCCAACTCATGCAGGCGGTGTGTTATCATCTCTGTTTCTTCAGAAGGTTGTGGTTGACTTGGAGAGACATCAACAGATGGTAAAGCCTCACCTAGTGTTCCAAGTCCAAAGATATGGCCTTGTTTTGATGATCCAGCAGCAGCAGCGACAACCTAAAGCAAAAAACCAAAAAAAAAGAAATGAAGTTAATGAAAAAATATTATGTCAAGAACGAAATAAAACTGAATTAAAAACTCGTAAAGTCTGACGCTCAGTCTTCTTACAACTAGTTTGCAATTACACTTTACACAAAAGGACAAACCAAACCGATTTGAGCAAAGGATCATTTGTTAAACGACTAAGCACACCAAACTCTAAACTCAAAGTACCACCACCTGCAGTTGATGTTATATGAACAAAGAAAACAAAGATGTAACTTTCTATAAACATGACTTCCAATATATGAATCAAAAGAAAAGACCGGCAAGCTAAATATGAGCAGTCCAATCTCAACACTCTTTAACTCGTTGAGAACTAGCAAAGTTAGTCAAAATAAGTTTCGTTTGTTCAGTCGCGTCACTAAAAAGCACAGATCAATGAACAAAATACGTAAGAAGGAATAAGAAGATGTTTTGCCTTGCTTTCATGTTTGTCAACACCGTACATCAAATTCACAGATCTATATGGGATTCCTACATAGAAAAAGAAAGTTTTGAAATATTACCTTGACATAAATTTCATTTTTCTCATGTTGGTCAAGATTTTTAGCTGTCACATTCTCTTCACCAGAAGATACAAGTTGTCCCAAGCGTTCTTGAACATGCTTCTCATAAATTTCTGCAACCAATCGAGCTCGTTGATCCACATATGTCCCATCAGGCTTCTGATGTACTTTCTTCATCACAGCAATAAAAGAGTAATCTTCATTGTTTGCTTCATGTAAACAAAATAATAAAACAAAGTGAAACAATAAAAAAAAAAATACTCACGACTGAAATTAGCAATGAAAAAAATATATACATTACCAAAGCATCTTGAACTTTGGCACAAGAACGTGAACTGGCTCGGTGAGAATGTGGATCCAAACCATTGCGATCAGACATTCGAGAAGCACGAGCCTTCTCACTAGTTGTTGTTGCTTTTGGTGTTGCCCAATATGCTAGCATAATGGTCCAATACTCAGACAAAATCCATTCTGGTTTTTCTCCTTTTTTCTTGGCATGGCTTATCATTCTTCTAAGGCGATAAGCAGCAAGCTTATTAAACTCGCTTTCAACTTGATTGTTGATAGAAGGATGCCAGTTAAATTTTTTCTGAAAAACAAAGTATCAAAAACAAAATATCAATACAGTTATTGCCTAGATTGATTACATAACTCATACAGGAAACAAGCAAGGCATGGAACAAAGAATACCTTAAACAAATTAAACCATGTTTGTTTGTAGAAGGGTGGTACTCTTTTCCAGGAATACTATGGTCCTCTAAAACAACTTTGAATGATCTCTCTCACAGCGGTTGATACTTGAGTGTGGTGTATAAACCTGTTCCATTGAAATAAAATAAAATTACTTACTGATTTATAAGTCTGTGAAAATAATCAATGGTATTTAGGAAAAAATCCATACCATTTAGCTCCATTTTGACGACCAGGATACAGCAAGGGTAAAGTTGAACGATCCACAAATGGCTCTTCCATATCTGCACTATAAAACACATGAAAATCAGTATCTCAAAGTGTACAGCTCATAATTGATCTTTGTATTGAAAATCAATAGAGCAACCAATATGGATTCAAGAGAGAAATATGGATTCAGGAGAGGGATACAAATTCAAGAGAGGAAATACCTTCCAATGACACCTCTGAACTTGACGTGAAACCAATTGCTTCTATTAAAAGGAAAAAAAGAAAAGAACGGTTTTGATAGACAGTGGGGGAGATGAGTAAATGATTTTGACACTTTTTAGGGTTTTTCAAAGAGTGGGAGAAATTTTGGCAAACTACTTAACGCGCTTAATGAAATCTGAGGCGGCATAATTAAAATTAATAACATTTTGGCAAATAATTATATTTAATTAATATAATTACATTTTTTAACTAATATGAGAAATGCAAACATTATGATTATCTAATTAAACCAAAAATTATTAATTTATTTTTACAACATTATGATCATCATCTGACATCGAGAATTCACTAAAAATATTGAAGTTTAAAATATTTGGGAAGCAAAATTTTGAGCATATCCATTTTAACCTGTTCAAATTCTTTGAATCGGCGGAGCTCTTCATCATCGTCGGAAAGCTTATCATCAGGAAGTTTGTTCAAATCAAATTCATGTTTGATGTTGTTACAATCTATATGAGTTGGTTGACCAACCTCCTCCATATCTACTTCATTTTTCATCTTTGGAAACTTGTTCAAGTCAAAGTTATGTTGAAGCTTGGAATTCTTGGCATGAGAGTGTCTAACATTTTTCACCAAATCACCATTCTTCTTCATCTCATTCTAAAAAGAATTCATGAAATTTAAAATTAAAAATGAGTTATAATTTTGCAAGCTAAGAATGAAAGAAAAATTCTTCATCAAATGAGGATCACTAATAATTCTTCAGCTTTTATACATTTTTTGTCAATCTAAACATCTACATTACACGTTAAATTTGCTAAACTATATATAAATATATAAACATCTACATTACACGTTTAATTTTTTGATAATTTTTTGTAGTAATTTTATTGAAAATTATTTATAAAAAGTAGTAATTACTACAAAAAATTATCAATAAAATTAAATTACAGTGTATAAAAGTAATTACAGTGTATAAAAGTAATTAAGTAACCTTACCCAAAAAAATTCAGCTTGATTTGTAATGTTAAAGTCTTTTTGTGCTCGTGTCATCGGGTGAGAAGTGTATGTATCTCTTATATAGGAAAACGTTATGCCTAAAATTAGAAGCAAAAAAATTGCAAAAAAAAGAGTGAAAAATCTTAACAATTAATGGGAAAACCCGAGGGAATAGAGATTCTAGTTTTTTAGGTAGGAAAGAGTAAATCTAATTTCCCTAAATATCAGAGAATCAATTTGACCAACATTAAGGCCTTAGTAAATAAAATTAAAAAATTAGTAAAGAAAAACAAAAAATTATCCATCTCGCTTCTCGTTACCCTAGTGAAAGAGAGAGAAAGTGACGCCATCGTCTCGTCTCGCCTCGCCTCGCTGTGTCTCTGTTTCTGCCACCATAGCTGCTCCTCCGTCTACGTTGTCTTCGTCTTCTCTCTTCCCTCTCTGTTTCGTTCGCCGATTGTGGCGTGTGTTTGTCTCGACAACCACCGTCTCTGTCCGTCACCCCCGCTCATTAGCTTTGCAGTACTGTTGTTCCCCATCGTCGTGAGGTAACCGCCACCGTCTTCTTCTCCTCCTTCCCTTCGCGTTCGTCGTTGTGTGTGCCCCTCTTCACTGTTTACTTGTGCAGGAAGTAATCAATTGAAACATAAAATCCTTCCATTGTAGATCGTTGTCGTGTGTGTCTGGTGAGTTGCCGACAAGTGCTTCCCTCGTTGCCGACTAGTACTTCCCTTGTTTCTGATCCGCATCTCTATCTTCTCGTTAAGGCTAAGGTGAGGAATTCGTGTTTTCTTGTTAAAAACTTACGTTTGAGCATAAGTCTTGAAATTGTTAATTAAACTTGGAACCAGATTGGTGAAACTCACATGACAAAAACAAACTAAGCTTTAACATTATCTAACTCAACTTCAAAACGAGCTAAGAAAAACGTGAAAAGAAAAAAAAATTGTATGATACTTAAAGTTACGTCATACAGAATCCAATGAGCTAATTCTAATTTTCTCTTCTCAAATATATTTTCAGGTCATCTTAATGTCTTCAAATAGTGATGTATATGCTAAAAGGCGTTGGATGTATGAAAGAATCGATCATACAACCGATCAAATTTCTGAAACTTATTTTCAAGGGGTGAAATGTTTTATCGATTTTGCAAAACGTCAACCTCTATTTCTTGAGAGTAAAAAGCTTTGGTGTCCATGTATTAAGTGTGAGAATGGAGGAAAATTACTGACAGAAGATCTGGTGTCAGCACATTTATATAATAGAGGTTTCATGCTTAACTATTGTGTTTGGACTTCTCATGGAGAAGATTACGATATGTTAAATTCTGAAGAAGATGCTTTCAGATCCGAGTCTCACACAGAGCCAATAAATCTTTATGTTGAAATGGTTTCAGATGCATTTGGTAATACATAGTTTGATTCAATGATGGAAGAGGAACCTAACCTCGAGGCAAAAAGGTTTTATGATATGTTAGATGCTGCAAAACAACCAATTTATGATGGATGTAAAGAAGGTCTTTCGAAACTCTCCTTAGCAGCTTATGAGTTTGAAGACAGATAATAATTTGTCTCAAAGTTGTATGGACTCGATTGCTCAGTTAATGCAAGATTATTTGCCAGAAGGTAACAACTCACCTAAGCCGTACTATGAAATCAAGAAGCTTATGCGGTCTTTGGGTTTACCTTATCAGAAGATTGACGTTTGTCAAGATAATTGCATGATATTTTGGAAAGATGCTGAAAAGGAAGAAAGTTGTTTGTTCTGTAAGAAAGATAGATTTCGTCCTACTCAAAAGATTGGGCAGAAAAGAATTGCTTACCGCCAAATGTTTTATTTGCCAGTAGCTGATAGATTAAAGAGATTATACCAGTCTGCTAATACTGCAAAAGATATGAGATGGCATGTAGAACACTTAGGGAGTGATGGAGAAATGTGTCATCCATCGGATGGAGAAGCATGGAAGCATTTTCACAAGGTATTCCCTGATTTTGCATCTAAACCAAGAAATGTTTACCTTGGATTATGTACGGACGGTTTTAATCCATTTGGTATGTCAGGACATAATTATTCATTATGGCATATTATCTTGACTCCGTATAATCTGCCACCTGAGATGTGTATGAAACAGGAATTTATGTTTCTAACCATTCTAGTCCTTGGTCCAAATCATCCTAAAAGAAGTCTAGATATATTTCTTCAACCATTGATAGAAGAGCTGAAAGATTTGTGGTTTAATGGTGTTGAAGCATATGATATTTCTACTAAGCTGAACTTTCTCTTACGAGCAGTACTCATGTGGACAATAAACGACTTTCCTGCGTATGATATGCTTTCTGGGTGGACAACTCATGGTCGGTTGGCATGTCGTTATTATTTGGAGCACACCAATGCATTTCAGTTAAAGCATGGTAGAAAAACAAGTTGGTTTGACTGTCATCGGTGTTTTCTACCGGAAAATCATAGCTATCGGGGGAATAAGAAAATTTTTTAAAAAGGAAAGATTGTGAATGATAGTCCATCTCCGATATTAACAGGTGAGAAACTCTTGACTGAAGTCAGTGGTTTACCAAAAACAGTTCAATGTGGGGGAAACCATGGAAAATTACTAGGATACGTTAGCACTCACAGCTGGCATAAACAAAGCATTTTTTGGGAGCTGCCTTATTGGAAAGATCATATACTTCGACACAATTTTGATGTGATGCACATCGAAAAACACTTTTTCGATAATACCATGAATACTTTACTGAATGTGAAGGGGAAAACGAAAGATAACCTCAAATCACGACTTGATTTGCAAGAGCATTGTAATCGAAAAGAGTTTCACTTAATGACTTATGGGAAGGCACCAATTCCAAATTTTAGACTACAAGCTGATGCCAAAACAGTTTTTCTACAATGGATCGAAAAAGAGGTTAAATTTTCTGATGGATATTCATCAAGTTTATCTAAATGTGTCGATGAAGCGGGAGGAAAGTTAACTGGAATGAAAAGTCATGACTGCCATGTTTTTATGCAACGACTACTTCCAATTGCGATTGCTGAGCTTATGGATAAATCTGTACACAATGCGCTATCTAGTAAGTATTCAACTTTCATTTAGTTTTTATTATTACCTTTGCATTTCTCTGTTATTTTTAAAAATTCAAGCCATTTACTTTTCATGTTTGATTTGATAGTCAAAGTTTAAAAATTAATTATTATAGAGAAAAGTTGAAGCACGTCCCTTGTCTCTTAATAATTATAGAGAGGGGGAGTTGAACCACGTCCCTTGTCAAAAATTATATTTTGTATATTTTCTAGAAATGTTTTAGTGTGTAGTTTTGTGGATTATTGGTTTATGTAATATATGATTTTTGAGGCTTACTGTACTTGCTATTCAATATTGTGATGGTAAAAAAATGAACTTGATTTGATCTTTTTGGATATTCAAATACTTAAAAAAAAATCTTTGGATCAAATATAAAGCTTTTTTTAACTCATATAACAATTTTTTTTTTGGGGGTAGGTGTTAGCTTATTTTTCCGGGACTTATGCGCAAGAACTATACACAAAGATGGTGTTGCAATGTTGCATAAGAATATTTGTTTGGTTCTTTGTAACCTAGAGAAAATATTCCCACCTTCTTTTTTTGATGTTATGGAGCATTTGCCAATTCACTTGCCACATGAAGCTAGCCTTGGAGGACATGTGAAATTTAGATGGATGTATCCTTTTGAACGATACATGTGTCATCTAAAGAAAACAGTGAAAAATAAATCAAAGGTAGAAGGCTCGATTGTTGAACAATACATCAATGAAGAGATTTCTACTTTTTGTAGTTATTACTTTAAGCCACACATCAAGACAAAAAACCGAAGAGGAGATCAACACTATGATGGAGGTAATCAAGAAAAGACACATAAATTTGATGAAATTCCATATATATTTTCTCAACCAGGGAGGGGCAGTGGTAAAGAAAAGGAGATATGGCTCTAAGATGAAGATCATCATATCGTACATACATATATTTTGCAAAACTGCGATCAGTTAAGACCATTTGAAAGGTATAAAATCTTAATATGCACATGTATACTTTAATTTATATTTTGATAGGGTGAATATAAGATATCATATTTACTCTTCATGAATTTTTTGTATATAGGTTGTTCGAGCAGAGCATGATTACGGCTTATCCAGGAATAAGCGAAAACAATCTCAATGAGCTTAAAGATAAGAAATATTCAAGCTGGTTAAAAAAACATGTAAGTTATTTTTTTAAGTAATCTTTTGGTAAATCTTTGATAATCTTATATTATAATATGTATTGTATACATGCAATTTTTAAAATAGGTGGAGGATACTTGGAAGGAAAATTCATATCCACAGTGGTTGTTGTCTCTCGTTCATGGTCCAATGGTTAAAGTTACTTGTTGGCCAATGTATTTTTGTCGTGGATATGTATTTCATACATATGATCATGGAAAAGACAAAAAAAATGCCAATTATGGAGTTTGTGTCAAAGGTACAACATCCTCTGCCTCAAGTGAAGAACATGCTTTTTATGGAATATTGAAAGAGATTTTTGAACTTCATTATCCTGGCTCAGTTGATCTTAAAGTCGTGGTCTTCAAATGTGATTGGTATGATTCAACCATTGTGAAAGGTATACGAATAAACAAGTCAGAGATTATCGATATTAATGCTAAGGACGTTATGAAAAATATGATCCTTTTGTATTGGCTTCACAAGCAGATCAAGTATGTTATGTTTCATATCCACGAATGACTCAGCCAAAAAAAGATCAACACTGGAAAGCAACAATTATGATACCACCGAGGGGGAAAGTATTGGTCAACCAAAATTTGGATTTCTTTGCAATGCAACATGAAAATGCTGATTCTATTGTTCAAGCTGATTCATTGCACATCGAGACACTAACATGTCTACATGGCCAAGTAGAAGATCTTGATGATCCAGAAGTAGTTGCATAAATTGGATCAGACGCTGAAGATGGAATTTCTGATATCGAATTATCTAGTGAAGAATCAGATTCTTAGTGTTGTCTCCGATCTCCTTTCTATCGCCACTCAGTCCTTGTAAGCTCTCTATATTTTTGCTTTAATTTTATTCCTTATGATACATTGTTTACTTGACTTTATATTTCAGTTTTTGTGATTGATTTGTAATATGTTAATCATCTTGTATTGTTTTCAGATCTTGGATACATGTTTTTTAGACCGCTGCTGTGTTTTTTTTGGAACTTCTGATTAATTAATTCTTTTTTTTTTGTTTATTTTATGTAGGTCACATTCATATCAAGAGCTAGTGTCACTTTCACAATTTTTTTGTTTTAACATATTATGTCATTTATACTCTTTTTAGTTATTATGTATTTTTGGGTGTTTTTTTCAGAATTGAAGCGATTATTTTTATAAAAAAATTCACATGTGATTTTACTCTTGTCACAAATTCGTAACAACTATGTCACATTCTATGACCAAATGCAAATGTCACTAAAACGGTGTCAAAATGTGACGATTTATTTACAAAATATGTGTAGCTATAAGTGACTTCAGTTTAGTCACAAAAATCGTATAATTTAGTTACTCGATTTGGTCGCAAATTCGTAACAATATTTATGACAAAATATTTTGTAACAATTATGTCTCCATTATTGACAGAAGTTTATTACCTTCAATTTGGTCACAATTTTATGAAGAAATGGTAACGCTTTTATGACTAAATAATTTTGTCACGGTTTCGTATGAATTTCGTCACAAAATTGTTACCAAATAAAGTAGTCACAATTATTTTGTAACAATATTCACTTTTTTTTGTAGTGAGTGTTCTTGAGTCCAAAACCCAAAAACATAAAATTGGGGATCTTGTTTAATTTGTTTGGTTAGAAGCGAATTAACCCGGGAATTTCCATTCTCTTACTCATTCATCATCAAAACCCAAGGTATGTCTTTTCTAGCTCAATCTAGCACGACCCGAGGAGCTGAGCAAGTGGAAGACGAGCTAGGTAGACTCTCACTCATCTCTGGTTTTGATTAGATAGAGGCTGCCGATGACGGCGCCACAAGCTATCCGCCACAAGAGCTTGAGTTTGTAGCTGATTCCGACGAGACAGAGGTGCTTTCTCGGGAATCCGACGACAACGAGATTTCATCTTCCGTTTCCGAGATGTTCTGATCCAGGTCCCTTCTTTTAAAAGGGACGAAATGAGCAAGACAAGTGTAA
This sequence comes from Eutrema heterophyllum, assembly GCA_002933915.1. NCBI lineage: Eukaryota > Viridiplantae > Streptophyta > Magnoliopsida > Brassicales > Brassicaceae > Eutrema > Eutrema heterophyllum. Next base: position 208,107 of record PKMM01027584.1, on the reverse strand, counting down.
AAATCAAGAAGTCAGCACGTTCCCAGTGCAATCAGTGATATACTCTATATTTTACTGTTTTTATTATGGATTTTAGTATTTTATCTAAGCATTTTTATTCGGTTTTGTGCTTTTTGAGGTAGTTTTCTCGTATTTGTAGTTTTAAAGTCTATATAGGTCAAATCATCAAAAATGATGCAAAATTGAGCCAAAAATGAGTTTTCCACGTCCAAGACATGTTTCCAAGTCCAAAATATCAGCCAAGCACCTAAAGCTCAAGAAAGGCGGATTTCTCCAATTGGACAGCACATACCGCACGCCTTTATCTTTAAAGAAGTTAGTAATGGAGAATCCAGGTAACCTTATGAGAATGTGGGTCAAACTTGGGAAGTTGATGAGCAATACGTCATAACTTTCCAAAAGTTGAGTTGCAGAGTATTGTGAATAATTGAATCTTGAACGAATTAATGTAATGCATGTTTTCAACTTGTAAAAACCATCGAAAGTTGAGTCTATTAGGTTGTTAAAACATAGTGGTCGGAGCCACGAAAGTGGAATGATTACACATCCGTTATTTAAGTTCTAGAACGGTTTTTATTATTTCCTTATCATTCAATTTAAATGGTTTATTGATTTATGAATTTATGCGATTAACCGAACGCCTAGTGTTTTCTCTTATTGAATTTGCATCGTTTTATTTACTTGTTTACGTATTCTAGTTTTCAATCTTTTCAAAAACCAAAACCATAATACTTTGTTTTAGCTAAATTTTATTCTCATAAACTTGTAGTACAACTTGAGGTCTTTGTGGATTGATCCCACCTATACTATTATGATTTGCTGTGCGCTTGCAGGTAGTAGAAGTTGGGTGAAAACTTTACCCACAACTTTACCCACATGTTTGATATTCAGAATTTTCAAACAAAGGAGGATGTGAAGAAACAAGAAGAAGCTAAGGCTGACACGTTCTTGATATTCTCATATTTTACTTGTTTAGCATGCATTTTACTTAGCGTTTTTAGTCGCATGCATGCATAATCATCGTTTTCCTTACTCTTTTGGTCTAAATTAGAGTCTAGCTAGGTTGCATTAAGTCCTAGTGAGTCTTGCATGTTTTGGGGTCTTTTTCCAGGTGCTTGGAGACACTTTAGGAGGGTTGGAAGTCACCGAACCAAGCCAAATCGGAGTTGAGTGCAAGAAGAGATGGCCAAGGCAAAAACAGCAAAAGGAGAGGAGTGTACCGACCCATCCTGGGTCGGTATGATGGGTCGGTATAGGGACATAGACAAATACCGATCCATAGTCGATTTCATGCCGCCCCAGAATCGACCGGCACACTCACCTGGAACGACGACGAACCGCTCGACGTACCTTCTCTTCACACTGCACCGACCGGTCCTGAAGTGGTATTTCCCGATCAGTATGAAGACAGAAGCTAACACCGATCCAAGAACTCTCCCGTACCGGCCCAAAAACAAGCGGCACATGAAGATTAGTGCCGACCCATCATGGGCCGGTACTAATCAACCGGCACTAAATCCAGCACACGCACATTTGATTTCTGCCGGCTAAAACCCATCCCGCATGCGACCCAACTTCATTTTAGCCGGCTAAATCTGCACCAGACTGCCACCCGACCTGCCCGAGGACGGTTAGTGCCGACCCGTTCTGAGTCGGTATTAATCACACGACACTAAACTCCAGCGATCCGATCGTCATTACTGCCGGCTAAAACCCATCCTGCTTCGATCCGACCGTCGTTCCCATCGGCTAAAACCTTACCCAGCCAGCAACATGATTTGTACCGGATGGTTTGTACCGACCCATAACCGATCGGTACAAACCTGTATTTTTAGGGTTTTTGCCCAAACCCGACCGGGTCAATACCCGATTTGTTCCGGGTTGACCCGGTTCGCACTATTCACTATAAATACCAGAAAAACCTAATTTTCAAAGGGGTCTTTTTCTGATGCTAAAAACCTCTCTTAGTGGATGCTAAGTATTTTGTAAGAGATATTTTTCTTTTTGATCTAAGCAAATTGATTTCTAGTTTCTTGAATCTCTTCTTCCTACATCTTTCTTAATCATCTAATCATCTAATCATGGGATTTAACATGTTCTTCATAGGATTTGTTGGACCCATCATGATTAGTGAGTAGTCTCATAGGATCTAGGGATGAGTTAGGATTAGGTGATTCCGATGGATGATTTGTGATGCTTAGGGATAGATAATTAGTTTCCTACTCTTATGGAGAGTGTTTAATGCTTGATTGTGCTTGAGAAAGTCAAACTTGATCTTAAGGCATTTCCCACCCACAAGGTGTTCGATGAAATGCCTAAGAGAGCTTTCTAAGAGAATTAACCTTCTTAGCCTAAGAGATTAGTTGTCTAAGGGATTACTTAGGTGATCTTGATTAATGAATTTAATGCTTGCTAATTAAGAGTCCACAAATGAGAATTTGATCTTGGATTAGTGATTAGCATAGGTGATTAGTACCTTGAGAGAGAATTAGTCATAATTAGGATCTTAACCTTGGAAAATAATCTTGATTGTGTATGAGCATCATGAATTAGACTTGGAATAGCCTATATCCAACTACCCCATCCTTGGATTCGCTTCCATTAATTGAATTCACATCTCGCTTAGTTCGTTTCATCTTGTTCGTTTGCTTAATCTTATTAGGGTGTTAGTAAAACTCAACAATTCACGTATTTACCTTAACTTGATTAGTTCCTTGCATTCTTTGTGCATTGAAATCTTACCCATTTGGATTCGATATCTCATATACTACATCGTATATTGAGTTATTGATACCTCAAAAGACTTGCAAAAGTCTATGTATCAATTTGGCGCCGTTGCCGATTGGGTTTAGATTTCGACATTAAGATTTAGGTTCTTTTTGAGATTAAGTCTTATTTTCCTTTTGGTTACTAATCTCTTTCACTTTCTATTACTCTCTCTCGATCTTGTAGGTGTATGCACACCCGTTCTCGTGGCAAGGGCAACCTCGGTCAAGCACGGGACGACATTCACTTATTGGACTGCGGGGTTAGAGCAAGGAGAGCACGTGTAAGACAACATCAAGTCGAGAACAACATTGAGCACTTCGACGAGATTCCACTCGGGAACGTTCATGACAACGTGGAGAACCTTCGTCACCAAAGGCAAGGTGGTAATGGAAACCACCACGGCCAAGGAGGGAACGACCACAACCCTAACCCACCCGCCCAAAACGTGAGAGCTCCACACCACCCTCCTAGATCCCAAAACGTAGTTGGTGCGGGTGATGCCGCGAATGCTCACCGGAATCGTCAAGGCATTCAAGCTCCTCCGGTCGAGAACAACAACTTCGAGGTCAAAGTCGCTTTGATTAACATGGTGCAAAACAACAAGTTTCACGGGTTAGCCATGGAGGACCCTCTCGACCACATCGATCAATTCGATAGGATATGCGGTCTAACGAAGATGAATGGTGTCTCGGAAGATAGCTTCAAGTTGAGACTATTCCCCTTCTCTCTCGGTGATAAAGCTCATCAATGGGAGAAAAGCCTTCCTCAAGGCTCGATCACAACTTGGGATGATTGCAAAAGAGCTTTTCTCGCCAAATTCTTCACGAACCGCAAAGTTGAGAAACAAGATCTCTAGTTTCACTCAACGAAACCATGAGTCCTTCAATGAAGCTTGGGAGAGATTCAAAAGCTACACCACCCAATGTCCACACCACGGATTCTCAGATGCTTCACTTTTGAGTAAACTATATACCGTGGTGCCTTACCAAAGATACGGATGCTCTTGGACACCGCATCTAATGGGAATTTCTTGGCCAAACAAGTCGATGCCGCAATGGAACTAGTCGAGAACCTTGCTCAAAGCGACGGCACTTATGGTGACGACTATGACCGCGCCACAAGAACCACTAGTGACGTTGATGAGCAAAAGCGAGCCAAGGAATTGAAGAGCCTAAATGATAAGATTGACAAGCTTCTTCATTCCTCTCAAAAGCATGTTCATTTTGTTGGGGCCAATGAGGACAACCAAAGTTATGATGATGAGATTGTGGATGAGGCTACACAAGAGGAAGTCAATTATGTGGGAAACCAAGGCGGTTTCCAACAGGGTGGATTCAACAACAACTACCGTAACCACCCTAACTTTTCTTACCGGAACCCCAATGTGGAGAACCCACAAGATCAAGTGTACCCTACACAACACCAAGGCAATCAAGGCGGTCAACAAATGAACTTCACTTCTCAACAACAAGGTCAAGGTTCCAACAACCAAGGCTATGTTAACAAGAACACCTTCCAAGGGAATCAAGGAGGGTTTCAGGCTAAGACACCCTTCACGGCTCCCCCGGGTTTCCAACAAGGCTTTGTCCCTCAAGGTAAAGCAACTACGTCTAAACCGCAAGAGCTTGACTTGAATACAATGTTCCAACAACTTCTTAAAGGACAAGCGGAGATCAATACAAGGGTCGATTGCTCTTATAACGACCTCAACTCCAAGCTTGAGACATTGAGCTCCAAGGTTAAACAACTCGAAAGCAAGGGCACCGCTTCTTCCTCATGGCCACAAGGCCAACTACCGGGAAAACCCGAGACCAACCCCAAGGAGTATGTTAACGCCATTACATTACGGAGTGGGGCGGTCTTACCAACTCGAGAAGCTCCCCCTAATATCAACGAGGACGTTGAGAAGCATAGTGAGGGGGTGGAACTCGAGATTCAAGACGAAGTGGTAGTCGAAGACACAGTTTTGAAAAGCAAAGCAAAGGGTAAACGGGTTGAAGAAATCAAGACCATGATTGTTGTGCAAGAGAAACCCAAGAAGAAGGAAAGTGTGTTCGTTCCAAAGCCTTATGTGCCCAAGTTACCTTTTTCCGGACGTTTCAAGAAACAACTATTGGATAAGTACACGACAGTATTCGATAGGCAAATGGAGAAAGTTGAGCTTACCATGCCTTTGGTTGATGCGTTTCTACTTGTACCCCAATATGCTAAGTTTCTCAAGGACGCGGTAAAGGAAAGAGCAAAAGAGATGGAATCCATGGTNCTCTAGCATTCGACAATTGCCTTTGTGATCTAGGGGCTAGTGTGAGTCTCATGCCGTTCTCGGTTGCTAAAAGATTAGGCTTCACGACGTACAAAGCTTGCAACATATCTTTGATCTTGGCGGATAGAAGTGTGAGAGTACCCATCGGTTTGCTTGAGGATCTACCAATCATGGTTAGAGATTTCATTGTCCCAACGGACTTTGTTGTGCTTGAGATGGATGAAGAGCCTAAAGATCCACTCATCTTTGGGAGGCCGTTTTTGGCAACCGCGGGAGCTATCATCGACGTAAGAAAAGGGAAGATTGATTTGCATTTGGGTGAAGATGAAGTGCTTGAGTTCAACATCAATGATGTCATGAAGAAGCCCACAATTGACGGTCAATGCTTCTACATTGAGACGATGGACGAGCTCACGGATGAGCTACTTGAAGAGATGAGTCTTGAAGATGGGTTACAAGTGGCTTTGACACAAGAACAAGGCGAACATGGGCATTTGAGTGAGGAAAGCGAAGGGTACAAGCTACTTTTAGACTCACACAAGCCGGTTGATAGAGAGACTCCGTTCATTGAGTTGGGTAGTCAAGTGACTAATTGTGGAGATGGGTCAAGCATGGTTTCGGTTCACGAGAGCTTCGCTATACAAGTGGATCGAGTGGAGGACGAGATGGATGCTAGAAATGGTAAGTCTAGCAATGATGACGATTGGAGTGAGCTCAAGGCGCCTAAGGTGGACCTTAAACCGCTCCCTAAAGGGCTAAGATACGCTTTCTTAGGTCCCAATGAGTCTTACCCGGTGATAGTCAATGATGAGCTTAATGAAGATGAAATTTCCGCACTCTTGAAAGAATTAAGGAAATTTAGAAGAGCAATTGGATACTCCCTAAGTGATATCAAGGGTATCTCCCCATCTCTTTGCACACATATGATCCATCTAGAGAGCGAATCAATGACTTCTATTGAACACCAAAGTAGGTTGAATCCTAATTTGAAAGAGGTAGTCAAGAAAGAGATTCTTAAGCTCTTAGATGCGGGACTTATCTATCCTATCTCCGATAGTGCGTGGGTATCTCCGGTCCATGTGGTGCCTAAAAAGGGTGGAATCACGGTGATAAAAAACGACAAGAATGAGTTAATACCAACTAGGACTATCACCGGTCATAGGATGTGCATTGACTATCGAAAACTTAACTCCGCCACTAGGAAAGATCACTTCCCCCTTCCTTTCATTGATCAAATGCTTGAGAGACTCGCCAATCACCCATTTTATTGCTTTTTAGATGGTTATTCGGGATTCTTTCAAATCCCAATTCACCCAAATGACCAAGAGAAGACGACATTTACATGTCCTTATGGCACCTTTGCTTATCGAAGGATGCCGTTTGGACTATGTAACGCACCCGCCACATTTCAAAGGTGCATGATGTCGATCTTTTCGGATCTAATTGAGGAAATAGTCGAGGTCTTTATGGACGACTTCTCGGTCTATGGCTCCTCGTTTTTTTCTTGCTTGTCAAATCTTTGTAGGGTTCTTACGAGGTGCGAGGAGACGAACTTGGTGTTGAATTTGGAGAAATGCCACTTTATGGTGCGGGAAGGCATCGTCCTAGGACACAAGATCTCGGAACGGGGTATAGAGGTAGACAAGGCCAAGATAGAGGTGATGGTTAGCTTGGAACCGCCAAAGACGGTGAAAGATGTCCGAAGCTTCTTGGGGCACGCGGGCTTCTACCGTCGCTTCATCAAAGATTTCTCGAAGATCACAAGGCCTCTCACTAGGCTACTTTGCAAGGAAGTTGAGTTCGTTCTTGATGAGGAGTGTATGGTGGCGTTTTTGGAGATAAAGAAGGCGTTGGTTAGTGCTCCCATAGTCCAAGCCCCGGATTGGGATCTTCCTTTTGAGATTATGTGTGACGCGAGTAATTTCGCGGTTGGAGCCGTCTTAGGGCAAAGGAAGGATAAGAAGACCAATGTCATCTACTATGCAAGTAGGACCTTGGATGACACCCAAGCTCGATACGCTACTACGGAGAAGGAGTTGTTGGCGGTGGTTTTCGCCATGGAAAAATTTCGGTCCTATGTTGTAGGTTCAAAGGTGATTGTCTACACGGATCACGCAGCCTTGAGATACATTCACGCCAAGAAAGACACGAAGCCAAGGCTACTCCGTTGGATCTTACTCCTACAAGAGTTTGACTTGGAGATATTTGACAAAAAAGGAATAGAGAATGGGGTAGCGGATCACTTGTCTAGAATGAGGATTGAAGACCTTGTTCCAATCGACGACAAACTTCCCTAAGAAAGCCTTATGTTGGTGAGTGTCTTGAGAAAAGGGATAGACGCCGCGAAGAGTCTTGAGAATGCGAGCGGTTTAGAAGACGGCAAGCTCCCTTGGTACGCGGATTATGTCAACTACTTGGCATGCGGAAGAGAGCCGCCTAAGTTAGAAGGGTACAAGAATAAGAAGTTCTTCCATGATATCACTCGGTTCTATTGGGATGAGCCGTTCCTCTACAAGTTGTGCTCGGATGGTCTATACCGACGGTGCGTCCCAGAAGAAGAGGTCAACGGGATTTTGTTTCATTGCCACGGTTCATCATATGGCGGTCATTTCGCTTCATTGAAGACTTCGACAAAGGTTCTACAATCCGGTTTTTGGTGGCCAAGTCTATTCAAGGATGCACATGCTTTTGTTTCCACTTGTGATGCTTGCCAAAGAAAAGGGAATATTAGTAGAAGAGACGAGATGCCTCAAAACCCGATCCTCGAGGTGGAACTTTTTGACGTGTGGGGCATAGATTTCATGGGACCGTTCCCCTCTTCGTATAGGAACCAATATATCTTAGTGGCGGTGGATTACGTATCTAAATGGATCGAGGCGATTGCTAGCCCGACGAATGATGCAAAGGTGGTACTCAAGCTGTTCAAGACGATCATCTTCCCGCGGTTTGGTGTCCCAAGATTTGTGATAAGTGATGGAGGGAGCCATTTCATAAACAAGGTGTTTGAGAGCTTACTCAAGAAGCATGGAGTCAAACACAAGGTGGCCACACCTTATCACCCCCAAACGAGTGGGCAAGTGGAGGTTTCTAACCGGCAAATCAAGGCACTTTTAGAAAAGACCGTTGGGAGCTCAAGAAAAGATTGGTCCATGAAACTCGATGACGCATTGTGGGCCTATCGAACCGCTTATAAGACTCCCATTGGAACGACCCCATTCAATCTTCTTTATGGGAAATCTTGTCACTTGCCGGTAGAGTTGGAGTACAAAGCGTTATGGGCGGTTAAACTTCTCAACTTTGATCTCAAAACCGCGCAAGAAAGACGTTCGATTCAGCTCCAAGAGCTCGACGAGATTAGGCTAGAGGCCTATGAGAGTTCGAAGATTTACAAGGAGCGAACCAAGGCGTTTCATGACAAAAGCCTTGTGCGAAAGAAGTTTAGAACCGGAGACCAAGTGCTATTATTCAATTCCCGGTTGAAGCTGTTTCCCGGGAAACTCAAATCTAGGTGGTCCGGTCCGTTTAGAATCAAGGAGGTACGGCCATATGGGGCTATCGTTCTCGTGAACAAGAATGGTGAAGAGTTCATCGCAAACGGGCAAAGGCTCAAGCCATATCTTGCCAATGATTTCATTGAAGTAGGGACCTCACTCCCTCTCGATGACGCTCCACCTTCCGCCTAAGTGGGTAACCAAAGTCAAACTTAGAGACTCTAAACAAAGTGCTCTTGGGAGACACCCCAAGCTTATCCATTGTATATATTTTTTCGTTTTCTGCGTTTTTCTACCGCACAGTTTATGCCGATGAAGGATCGAACGGTGCTGAGGAAAACGTCTGTACCGCTTGATTTGTGCCGATCCAAAATGGATCGGTATGCAAAAGTCAACGCGGGTCAACAATTTTCACGCGCAATTTTTACCGGCCGTGGCCCGTTTGACCCGACCCGACGCGATAAAAACCCTCCTTCTTCGGCTAAGTTTATCGCGCCTCCTCCTCCCCTTTTCTCTCTCGATTTTTCTTCTTTTTTCCATAACTTTCACTCTAGTTACTCAAATTCTGCGATTCAAAGTGCTGTGAACTCGAATTTTCGTGCTCTTCTTGGATTCAGCATCTTTTTATCAATTAAGCATTCATCCCTAAGGTATTTCACCAAAATTTCGTGATTGTGCTCTTGAGTTGAAACTCCATGGGAGTGTTAGTGTGATGCACCTAGCTCGTTTTTTTAGCCTTGGGGTTTGCTGGGGGATAATTGAATTGCTGTTTCTTTGAGCTGGAATTGGAATTTGATGGATAATTTGAAAATTTGTGTTCTTGCCTCTCGATGTTGCCTCTCGATGGAGATTTCGTGAACATGAGGAAATTTGATGATCAATTCTTGAGAGTTTTAGGAGTTTAATCTATGGGCTTGAACCTAATTGATTATTTTTGTTGGATTAAACCACCTCTCTCGCTCATGAAATTTGCTTCAACTGTGTTACTCTTCATCAATCTTGATTTATGCTTCCATGGGACTAATGATTTCTTCAAGGAATCGTAGGAACGATGGGACGAACGAGAGCCGACACAAGGAACGATTAAGCTCAAGCTCAAGCTCAGCCTCAAGCTCAGGCCGCGGGTAATGCAATGGTTGCTGCATCGAGTTCTCGAGCCAAGAAACCCGTTGATGCGAAAAGGGCTAAGGCTAAAGGCAAGCAAGTCGCCATTGTCGAAAAGCCCACGGACAAGAAGAAGGGCAAAAGTGCGGGGAAAGACAAAGGCAAGGCTGTTGCTATTCCGGATCCTCCAACCACGGAACAATGCTTCGAGAAGCTTATCGACATGGATTTTGAGCAAGGTCGTTTCGCGGATGTTGTTGTGCTAGAGAAGATGGGAATTCTCGAAGATGTGGCAACAATCTTCGACACCATGGGTCTTGGACGGTTCTTACACATGAAGGAACATGCCCATCACGTGCTTACTTGCCAATTCCTCTCTTCTCTCAAGGTAGCCTTCTACGACGAGCATCACAAGAAGTCAAATCCCCAAACCGGGTTTGGAGAGATTAAGTTCGAGGTGAATGGCAACGACTACCGCATGACTTTCCATGAGATTTGTCAAATATTTGGTTTCCGCGAAGAGGGAACTAGCGGGAGCCCATACTTTCATTACCCCAAGAACGAGCTCAGGCGGGTATGGGACACCATTGGCTATAGTGATTATCACCCGGGTGGAAACAAAACCACTCACATCCGCAACCCGGCGATTCGATATGTACACAAGGTGCTGGCCCATATGTTCTTCGCCAAAGTGGAGTTCGGTACGGTGACACTCGATGAACTCGAGTTGATGGCTCTCGGGTTAAGACCCCTTCTCCCGGTTTTCCCCAACGGGACGGTTTTCCAAGGAAGTGAGAGAACGCCATCTCTTGCGACTCTCTTAGTGAGACGTTTCTTTTGCTACAAGGCATGGGCTTACGAGACCAAGAACAAGAAATCCGCGATAAGCATCGGTTGGCTTGTGACGCCCATCCTAAAGGCCAAGGGGGTAATGTTATCGCATACAAAGGCGGGGTGGAATTTGTTGGATGAGTCGTATCTCATACGCACGAGGTTCCTCAAAGGAAGGATCGGACCATTGCTCGCCTACAACGTAAATTTCGGTAGGGATGAAGCGGTGCAAGTTTTGCTACCCAATGCGGATCTCACTAGCCTTCAAAACCGGCGGAACATCACGTTCTACCCCACCAAGGACCACCTCTACAACCCAGCCATGGATCCACTTATCGGCCTACCTCGCAAGGAAAAGGCCGAGAAGAGTAAGACTACGAGGGCAAGTGCGACCGAAGTACTCTCCGACTCCGATGATGACGCCGCTAGCCCACCATTTCCTATGCCCACCTACGGGAGTGAGCGTTACCACTTTGAGCCGTTCGATGGAGCGATGGGCGACCCTGCCACTAGACACGTACACCATCAAACGAGACTCCTCCAACGGTGTTGCAAGTGGCAAGACCGTTCAATGAGAAAGATGGCAAAGACGATCAAGAGCTTGAAGGAGAAAATCAAGGAGCTTAAGGCGAAAGGCTCTTGTGATGCGGCTAGCGACGCACATGGCGAAACGCGGGTCACAAACCGCCGCGAGATTGGTGAGGGATCGCATGGCGGAGAGATGATCGGTCACGAGGAAGCATGCCGTTCTTTGGCTCGTCGTGAGAAGGCGGAAAAACGGAAGGCCATGAGATCTCCATCACCGTGCTCTAGCAACCCCTCTTTCTTGATGGGGTCTTCATCCTCCTCTCAAGGTTACTAGGTAAGACTCCAACACCTTTGTACATAATTTTTATTTTTATTTCCTTGCGTCTTGCATTGTATAGTTATTTTTATCTCTTGTTTTTGGTTCTTCCGTCGAATTTATTTCACACCAGGACGGTGCGATTTAAGTTTGGGGGAGGGACCGGCATCTAACCACGTTTATTTTGATCTTATTTTTCTATTTTGCATTTTGAGTCTCATACATTCATACATTCATCTAAGGCATAAAAAAAAAAAATAAAAAATTGGAAAATTTGAAAATTTTAAAACACAAAAAGAAGTCATTTAGCTTGCATTTCACGAATAGGATCGAGTCTAGTTACATGTAGGTTGCATTGCACGTGCATAGGGAGAAATGATGATTTTTCCTTGTAGAGTATCATTTTAAGAGCTCGGTCCAATGTCCTCGTTGTTAATTGTTTGATGCTTTGATCTCGTGTTTGAAATAAAGGACGAACCATGTTTTGATCTTGTGTCTCACTACTTAGGTTTTAGCTAAAGCATGTGTGAATCGAATCCAATCCTATCTAAGTGAGAACCTTAATTTTGACACATTAATTATCATGATCATGCATTGCACAATGGACTCATGGATTCCGCATACATACTTGGGTCATCTTATCCCTTTGTACCACTCTTGTTGGCCCAAGTAGCCAATTCCCACCTTTGGAATGGTTCCCCACCTAAAAACTCAACCTTCTTTCAAGCCTACATGTTTAGTGAGCGTTGTGAGGCCTTATTTTTGAATGGACTTAGCAAAAAGTGTTGGGTCTAGAGCGACAAGGGAAGGCTTTCATGTAGAACTAGCTCGCGTATCATGAGCTAGATTAGGCTAGGTTAGATAGGTCGGTATTTGTGATGAGGGGAATGGGTGAAAAGGAAAGAAAAGAAGGATCATGGGATTGGAAAAGTGGAAAGAAAGAAAGGAATTTGGGAGAGTGATTTGGGGAAAGCAATAAGATCGAAATGGTTGGCAAGAAAATATGTGGTTTAGCTCTAAGTGTCAAAAGATAGTCTCTAGCTTTAAAAAGAAAGAAAAGAAGCCAAAAGGGCTCAAGTTAGAAAAGAAATGAAAGAGGCTAGAGAAAACAAAAGAGAAGCTAAGTCAAGGAAAGCAATGTATGCCAAACCATTTGTTGAAGAAGAAACCCCCCCCAAGTGCTTATAAAGAAGAAAGATGATGAAAAGATGTGGTGTAAGCAGGCAAGAACGCCTTGTGAAGGGTAGCTAGGATTTGTTCTTTGTGGGTTTAGAATTAGGGTCGGTTTTGTAATGGGGCATTGGGTAGATGGAAGTCTAGCCTTGTATGCATCTATTGCTCTTCACCCTTAGCATTTTGCCAAAGTCTATTCCTTCGATGAGAGATCCCTTGTTCGAAAACCACCACATGAATTGAGATCATCTTTGTCTCAAAAACCAAGCCCTTAACCGAATGAGTTTGTTTGCATTGCATGAGCATGATCCACTTGGAACCACTAATTGAATGTCAAAGGATTGGATGAGAGGAACGCGTGTGTAGGTTGAGACTTAGGCTTGATTCATGTAGGGAAGGGATATGGCTAGCTCCTTTTAAGTAGACTAGTTTGATCGTATTTTATAACTAACAACTTGGACATTGAGCTTGATTTCTTTTTATGATACTTGTGGATTTGAGCTCCCGCCTTCAAACCTCTCTCCCTGCTTTCTCGTGTTTGTTCGCTTGAGGACAAGCAAAAGATTAAGTTTGGGGGAGTTGATATTCTCATATTTTACTTGTTTAGCATGCATTTTACTTAGCGTTTTTAGTCGCATGCATGCATAATCATCGTACCGGCCCAAAAACAAGCGGCACCAAGGCACAGGAAGATTAGTGCCGACCCATCCTGGGCCGGTACTAATCAACCGGCACTAAATCCAGCACACGCACATTTGATTTCTGCCGGCTAAAACTCATCCCACATGCGACCCAACTTCATTTTAGCCGGCTAAATCTGCACCAGACTGCCACCCAACCTGCCCGAGGACGGTTAGTGCCGACCCGTTCTGAGTCGGTATTAATCACACGACACTAAACTCCAGCGATCCGATCGTCAATACTGCCGGCTAAAACCCATCCTGCTTCGATCCGACCGTCGTTCCCATCGGCTAAAACCTTACCCAGCCAGCGACATGATTTGTAACAGATAGTTTGTACCGACCCATAATTGATCGGTACAAACCTGTATTTTCAGGGTTTTTGCCCAAACCCGACCGGGTCAATACCCGGTTTGTTCCGGGTTGACCCGGTTCGCACTATTCACTATAAATACCAGAAAAACCTAATTTTCAAATGGGTCTTTTTCTTATGCTAAAAACCTTTCTTAGTGGGTTCTAAGTATTTTGTAAGAGATATTTTTCTTTTTGATCTATGCAAATTGATTTCTAGTTTCTTGAATCNATACTGCCTAGTATCGGTCGATACTCATTGCATCAGACGCGAGGCGCGACTTTTCTCAAGAGTTGAAGAATTGCAGAATTGCCCAGAAGACTTTATTATTTGCAACTTAATCCTAAACGTGTTTTAGGAGATATATTAGGGTTCTAAGCCACTTTGGCTAAAGAGACAACTTTTACCTTTTGATTGGAATTCTGAGTTTTTAGTAAGAGAGCTATCTGAGGGAGACAAGTCTGAAACTCTGTTCGTCCGAGAGAAGATTTCGAACCCTTTGTTACTCTCCTTTTTATGATTTATTTGAGTATTATTTCAGTCATGTTTATGCTTTCAACTATCATGTCTGAGTAGTTCTCTCGTTAGGTTTAGGGTTCTCACAAGGGTTTTCCCTGAATGTTAGGTTAATTGAATGATTAGGATTCACCATCTAAACTAGTTCTTCGTCTTAGGTTGCTCCCAAAGCTAATTCTAGACTGATCACCTAGAACTTAGATCTTAGGATAATTGGTTAGGCACGAGAGTGCGATTAATTACCTGACAGAACCTAGGTGAGCAAAATAACTATTCGCAAAGAGATTTGGTTTAGTTGTTTTGTGAACAAATCAAACCTGAAATAAAAGCTGGTTTAGACTTTAGGATTCGCAAAGAGATTTGGGATTCTAGGATTTAGACTTAGATAGTTTTCGCAACGAGAGTTGGTTAGCTATACTTTAGTGATTTGAGTTCAAGAACCGCGCTAAATCTGAATCCTGTTAGTCAGTTTACCTACATTCGTTGAATTCCTGAGAAATACCCTGAGCCTATCTTCTTTCCCATTGATTCACAACTTATTTACTTTACGCACTGCCTTAATTTACATCTTTCTGGTTTAGCTTGATTCTAATCTACATAATCTATTGTGTGAATTATGGAGTTCTTGTGTTCGACCCCTAACTATACTACGACAACTGCTTTAGTACTATTTAGGGTATTAATTTGAGCATATCACGGGTCAATACCCGGTTTGTTCCGGGTTGACCCGGTTCGCACTATTCACTATAAATATCAGAAAAACCTAATTTTCAAATGGGTCTTTTTCTTATGCTAAAAACCTTTCTTAGTGGGTTCTAAGTATTTTGTAAGAGATATTTTTCTTTTTGATCTATGCAAATTGATTTCTAGTTTCTTGAATCTCTTCTTCATACATCTTTCTTAATCATCTAATCATCTAATCATGGGATTTAACATGTTCTTCATAGGATTTGTTGGACCCATCATGATTAGTGAGTAGTCTCTTAGGATCTAGGGATGGGTTAGGATTAGGTGATTCTCATGGATGATTTGTGATGCTTAGGGATAGATAATTAGTTTCCTACTCTTAGGGAGAGTGTTTAATGCTTGATTGTGCTTGAGAAAGTCAAACTTGACCTTAAGGCATTTCCCACCCACAAGTGATATTCTCATATTTTACTCGTTTTAGCATGCATTCTACTTAGCGTTTTGAGTCACATGCATGCATAATCATTGTTTTCCTTAGTGTTTTGGTCTAAATTAGAGTGTAGCTAGGTTTCATTAAGTCCTAGTGATTCTTGCATCATTTGGAGTGTTTTATAGGTGCTTGGAGTCATTTTGGAGAAGTTTGGAGTTATGGAGCATAAGAGAAGGAAGGGGTCATCCGAACCGTCCAAAAGAACCTGCCGAACAAAGGCTCTCTGATATGATTTAGCTTCGGAGGTGTTCATGAAAGTTGTAGAGGGATGAGTTATCTTTCTACCGGATTTTGAATCAAGTCATTCGGACCAGTGGTTTGGAAGATATGGCCTTTTTACTGAAGCCATGCCCGACTAGCCGCGAAGATGTCGAACAATACCGACCGGCATTGGGTCGGTACCATGGGTCGGTATTGCTCCAGAGACTTATACCGATCAGAAGCACTTCTCAACACCGACCCAGATCTGCTCGGCATGAAGGATCATGAAGATTTGTACCGACCCATTCTGGGTCGGCACAAACCAAGCGGCACAAACACGGCAGTGCAGACAAACCTATTTGTATTGGCAAATCGAAGTGGATACAGTCCGATTTAGCCTCGACTGTCTTCATGGAAATTGTCGAGGAATGAGTTAGCTTGCCAGAGAAGTTGGAATGAGGGCATATGGATAAGCGGTTCAAGAGATATCGCGAGTTTACCGAAGGTGTATCCGTCTGGCCGCGAGACCAACGCCGACCAGCATTGGATCGACACAAGAAAAGATTAGTACCGACCTGTTCTGGACCGGTACTAACTGGTCGGTACAAAGGCAAAGATTAGTACCGACCTGTCCTAGCTCGGTACACTTGGTCGGTACAAATCCACTTCCAAATCCGTCCCATGAAGCCAGCCGAAGTGTCTTGAAGATCCGGCAGGACGAAGGAGTTAAAGTCCGATTCAGCCTCAATGATCTTCATGAAAGATGTAGCCAGATGAGTTAGCGTGCCACAGGAGTTAGAATCAGGTCATTCGGACATGTATTCCAGGAGATATCGTGAGTTTACCGAAGGTGTATCCGTCTGGCCGCGAGACCAACGCCGACCAGCATTGGATCGACACAAGAAAGATTAGTACCGACCTGTTCTGGACCGGTACTAACTGATCGGTACAAAGGAAAAGATTAGTACCGACCTGTCCTAGCTCGGTACACTTGGTCGGTACTAATCCACTCTCAAATCCATCCCCATGAAGCCAGTCGAAGTGTCTTAAAGATCCGGCAGAACGAAGAGGTTACAGTCAGATTCAGCGTCAATGGTCTTCATGAAAGATGTAGATGATTGCGTCATCTGACTTCTGGAGGTGGTTTCATGTCATTCTTATCCGTGGTTAGAAAGATACATCATATTTATCAGAGACATGTCTGTCTGGCGTCCAAACGAGTGCTGCTCCCAATACGACTTCTAGAAGATCAACCCAGACGAAGGGTTTCTAATCCGATTCAGCTTCTACGTTCTTCATGAAAGTCGTAGATATACGAGTTAGCTGTCGCCTGCAGGTGGTTTCAGGTCATTTAAATAAGCGGTTCAAGAGATATGGCGATTTTACCAAGTGTATGTAGACCAGTACCGACCGACTCCCGTGCGGCACACTCCGACCGGTATGACACCAGGGACTTGTGCCGATCCACTGTACCGACCCAGGACTGGTCGGTACAGACCACCAGAACCAGCAAAAACCCAGATTTGACCGGGTCAATACCCGGTTTGTTCCGGGTTGACCCGGTTCACCCCTTTTTCTATAAATACTCTTGAAACCTATTTTTCATGCTAAGCTTTCTTCTTTCTAGAGTTGGGTTTTATCCCAAACTCTTCTTATGATTTTGGAGGGATTTTGATTGTTCTTCATACAAATGCCACTCTAGAGAAGATTTCTTCAACTCTATCTTTTATTTATGCAATTTATTTATCTTTATTTCTTTTTCTCTTTTGTTCTTCATGTTTAGACTTTAGGGTTTTTTGTTGGATTATGGATGGCTTGATTTTGATGATTTGATGATTGATTTGTGTTGCTTATGTTCTTAATCATTGCTTTCCTTTCTTTCTAAGTGATCTTAATGCTAGATTGGGCTTGAGAGAGTCAATCTAGATCTTTGGGAATTTCACACCCACAAGGTGTTTGATGAAATTCCCCAAAGAACTTAGAAAGAGATAAACATTCTTAACCTATGAGAGTAGTTGCTTAAGGTGTTTATTGGTTGATTTGAATATTGATCTTAATGCTTGCTAATCATTTCATCACAAATGAGAGTTTGATCTTGATTTAGTGATTAGCAAAGTGATTAGTGCCTTGAGAGAGGATTAGTCATAATTAGTGATCTTAACCTAAGGAATAGCATTGATTGTGCGTATTAGCATCGTTAGTCAATTGTCTTGATGATTAGATGATGACGATTTAGGTTACATCTTGTTAGATCCTTCACTTAGGTTGATCTTAAAGCTAGTTTTGGATTGAGAGATCAAAACTAGAGCTTAGGCGTTTCACGCCCGAGAGGTGTTCGATGAAATGCTTGAACCAAACCTTTTGTGAGCCTTTCATGCCTAGCCAATGAGAGTTGATGTCTAGGGTGATTAGTGAACTAAGTGGAATTGGAGATTAAAGCTTGTTAATCATCTTATCACAAACGAGAGTTTGTTCTTGATTTGGTGATTAACAAAGTGATTAGTGCCACGAGAGTGGATTAGTCATAATTGTGAATTCCATGTTCTAGGATAGTGTTTAATTCAATCTAAATCATCATTGTTTGTTCATTAATCATCTTCTTGATAGTTAATTCATTTTCCAACACTTCTAGCCTTTGTTTTCTTTCTTGCATTTTACTTTCTTAATCTAAAAACATAAAAACCCAAAAACATTTGCTCTAGCTTAGGAAGGTTCATGTATTCTTAGTGCATTGATCTTAACCCCTATGGATTGACACCTCTTATGCTACAATGACAAGCATAGAGGAATTGATATGAACATAACACAAAAAAAATATTTATCAACAAGGTGTTCGATGAAATGCCTAAGAGAGCTTTCTAAGAGAAATAACCTTCTTAGCCTAAGAGATTAGTTGTCTAAGGGATTACTTAGGTGATCTTGATTAATGAATTTAATGCTTGCTAATTAAGAGTCCAAAAATGAGAATTTGATCTTGGATTAGTGATTAGCATAGGTGATTAGTACCTTGAGAGAGGATTAGTCATAATTAGGATCTTAACCTTGGAAAATAATCTTGATTGTGTATGAGCATCATGAATTAGACTTGGAATAGCCTATATCCAATTACCCCATCCTTGGATTCGCTTCCATTAATTGAATTCACATCTCGCTTAGTTCGTTTCATCTTGTTCGTTTGCTTAATCTTATTAGGGTGTTAGTAAAACTCAACAATTCACCTATTTAGCTTAACTTGATTAGTTCCTTTCATTCTTTGTGCATTGAAATCTTACCCATTTGGATTCGATATCTCATATACTACATCGTATATTGAATTATTGATACCTCAAAAGACTTGCAAAAGTCTATGTATCAGTTCTGTATCAACATCTCTAAGCATAAAGATGAATTCGTGCCCACCCATGCACCACCTCATCAGGATGTTAAGACCAGAACAAGAACCTTACCCATGGGAATCATTCGGAGGTTACAAGACAAAGCCATTCGAGGAAGTCGATAATCCGGGGAAGTTTGTTGTTCCTTGCATCATCAATGGAATTGAGTTCAAGGATTCTTTGTGTGATACAGGAGCCGACATAAACATCATGTCCGAAGGAATAGCAAAGAAGTTGGGGATTAAAGACATAAAATCCTCTAAGATGCCTATGTCGTATGGAGATGCTTCTTCTACAATCTCACATGGTTTCATCCCGGATCTTCTGTTACACGTAGAGGCTATGATGTTAGAGCTGACTTCCACGTTTTGGAGCTGAAAGATGAACCTCACAAGCCATTGATTCTTGGTTCATCATTCCTTGAAACCGTTGGAGAAATAGTGGATTCTCTGAATCAACAAATTTGCTTCTCAAAATTCAACAAAGAAGTGTTCAATCCTGCGATTATTGTTGATAGCTCTTATTGTATGGAAATATACAAAGGAGAGGAGCAAATATTAGAATCTGGAGATGATACTAAGAAGGCCCAAGACGATTAATCAACAATACCTCCTATCATACCTAAGGAAGTTGTTAAACCGACAAAATCCAAGTGCAAAAAGGTCTCAAGGGCTACATGTTCGATTTTGCCACCAAGGGAGTATAAAGAGGACGTGATTCATGTCACGCAAAAGCGCAAAAGGCCCTCACGATGCTTTTCCAAGTTCAGAATCATCATCCCAAAGGATGAGCAAGAAGAATCCATCAAAAAGAAGCTAAACAATTCGATAAAGTTTCTTCCCAGTGTGGCTGTCCCTCTAGACAACAATGGAGACCACCAAGTTGCAAATAGACGAAATCTTAAACCGTCAAGTCCCGAGTGTAGAGAAGCTAAAGGAGATTCACTTCCTTTCGTGGATTCATCCTCTGCTTAAACCAAAAGGAGTCGAGCTAACGACTTAAAACAAGCGTTGTGTGGGAGACAACCCACAATGGTTTTTAATTTTATTTTAATTTTTATAACTCTATTAAATGCTTAATTATTTTATTTTCATTTTTAGGAATTTTTCAAAAATGTTTTTAAAATACAAAAAAAAAAGGTTTTTGACGATGAATGGATAAGAAACGAGAAGAGGTCCAACATTGGGTGCTGAAATCGGCCTAGAAGAGTTCCACCCCGAGCTCGAGCCTCAAACTGAGGCAGAACTCGACCCAGAGCAAGAAACCTTCTGCCCGATCCCTCCTGGCCCGAGCTCGTGCCTTAAACTGTGGCAGAACTCGACCCGGGATGCGATAACCTTCGGCTCGATCCCCCTTGGCCCGAGCCCGAGCCTCCAATTGAGGTAAACCTCGACCGCAAAGATCGGCCCAACCTCACCTCCCTCCCGGCCGATCCCAGGTAAGTTTCTCTTCCCCCCTCGGTTTAACTTCTCCCAAACCGACCTTAAACCGATTTAAACCGGATTTTTCCTTCCCCACTTCATAAAAACGAGTTTTAAATCTAAGGAAGGGGATTTTTGGATCAAAAACACAAAAATCTCATCTCTTTGTTCTTGAGAGAGTGTTCTTGAGTCCAAAACCCAAAAACCTAAAACTGGGGATCTTGTTTAATTTGTTTGGTTTGAAGCGAATTAACCCGGGAATTTCCATTCTCTTACTCATTCATCATCAAAACCCAATGTATGTTTTCTCTAACTCAATCTAGCACGACCGGAGGAGCTGACCAAGTGGAAGACGAGCTAGGTAGACTCTCACTCATCTCTGGTTTTGATCAGATCGAGGCTGCCGATGACGATGCCACAATCTATCCGCCACAAGAGCTTGAGTTCGTAGCTGATTCCGACAAGACAGAGGTGCTTTCTCGGGAATCCGACGACAACGAGATTTCATCTTCCGTTTCCGAGACGTTCTGATCCAGGTCCCTTCGTCAAATTTTTTCTTTTATTTATTCTCTTTAATTATTATATTTATTTTTATCGAGTCTGTCCGCTCCCTTCTATCGCTCACTTTCACACCGAGACGGTGCGAAGTAAGTCTGAGGGGAGATTTATCGTTTACTAACGCATTTTATTTTTCTTTGATGTTACTTTTATTTTTCTTGATTCACTTTAATGATTTTTCTTGAGTGATTTTATTGAGTAAAAACTATTATGTTGGAAATTTCGAACTTTTCTTAGAACTAACCGTGTTACACTAATATTTAGTGACCGTTTTGACAGAGATTGACCACATATTTTTACCAATGGAAAACCCGTGAGTGGACCGACCTACCATAAAAACGCCCATTTCTTTAAGGGAACCGAAGGATTTAGCGCTGACTTCAACCTAATGAACTTAACTTTTCTCATCTTGGGGCTTGGTATACATCGACCAAGACACCTTTTTCAAGCCTGCCATGATAAGTTTATGTGCGTTCGGTTTCCCTCTCTCTTCACTTCAGTTAAGTAGTTCAATGCAAA
Organism: Eutrema heterophyllum; assembly: GCA_002933915.1. Lineage (NCBI taxonomy): Eukaryota > Viridiplantae > Streptophyta > Magnoliopsida > Brassicales > Brassicaceae > Eutrema > Eutrema heterophyllum. The sequence goes on along the minus strand of PKMM01027584.1, from coordinate 186,834 downwards.
AAGGATATGCATGGCGCGGAAATGAACCGGGGAATCGGTGGCAAAAACTATCAATACTCGTGTCTCATGAAAGTATGCCAAAAGAAGTGAACCGGGGATTCGGTGGCAAAAACAATCAATACTCGCATCTCATGGAAACTTATCCAAGGAGGTGAACCAGGGATTCGGTGGCAAACACCATCAATACTCACGTCTCGTATTCCTTGATCCCATGAAACCAAAAGAAAAAGAAAAAATTGATCTAAGGAAGAGAGAAAAAGGGAGAGGAAAGAAACCGGTATTAAGACTGTCAAGGTAAACTAGATACTTGACTGAGGAAAGTCTACATGTTCTTTGATCGATACCCTCTCGATAAGACCGCACGCCTTTAACTTTAAAGAAGTTAGCAATGGAGAATTCGGGTAACCTTATGAGAATGTGGGTCGAACTTGGGAAGTTGATAAGCAATACGTCGAACCTTCCAAAAGTCGAGTTGCGGAGTATTGTGAATAATTGAATCTTGAACGAAATAATGTAATGCATGTTTTCAACTTGTAATAACCATCGAAAGTTGAGTCTATTAGGTTGTGAAAACATAGTGGTCGGAGCCACGATAGTGGAATGATTATACATCTGTGATTTGAGTTCTAGAACGGTTTTTATTATTTCCCTATCATTTGATTTAAATGGTTTATTGATTAATGAATTACTGCGATTAACCGAATTAACGTCTAGTGTTTTCTCTTATTGAATTTGCATCTTTTTATTTACTTGTTTACGTATTTTAGTTTTCAATCTTTTCAAAAAGCAAAACCATGATACTTTGTTTTAGCTAAATTTTATTCTCATAAACTTGTAGTACAACTTAAGGTCTATGTGGATCGATCCCACCTATACTATTTTGATTTGTTTTGCGCTTGCAGGTAGTAGAAGTTGGGTGAAAACTTTACCCACATCTTTAATAATAGAGGAAATAGGTATGAGTTCTCATATGTCTATGACAACGAGCTTGATATTCAGATTTTCAAACAAAGGAGGACGTGAAGAAACAAGAAGAAGCTAAGGCTGACACGTTCTGTATCAACATCTCTACCCATGAAGATGAATTCGTGCCCACCCCTGCACCTCGTCAGGATGTTAACTTGGTTACAAGACCAGAACAAGAACCTTACCCATGGGAATCATTCGGAGGTTACAAGACAAAGCCATTCGAGGAAGTCGATAATACGGGGAAGTTTTTTGTTCCTTGCATCATCAATGGAATTAAGTTCAAGTATTCTTTGTGTAATACATGAGCCAACATACACATCATGTCCAAAGGAATAGCAAAGAAGTTGGGGATTAAAGACAAAAAATCCTCTAAGATGCCTATGTCGTATGGAGATGCTTCTTCTACAATCTCACATGGTTTCATCCCGGATCTTCTGTTACACGTAGGAGGCTATGATGTTAGAGCTGAATTCCACGTTTTGGAGCTGAAAGATGAACCTTACAAGCCATTGATTCTTGGTTCATCATTCTTTGAAACCGTTGGAGCAATAGTGGATTCTCCGAATCAACAAATTTGCTTCTCAAAATTCAACAAAGAAGTATTCTATCATGCGATTATTGTTGATAGCTCTTATTGTATGGCAATATACAAAGGAGAGGAGCCAATCTTAGAATCTGGAGATGATACAAAGAAGGCCCAAGACGTTTTATCAACAACCCCTCCCATCATACCTAAGGAAGTTGTTAAACCGACAAAATCCAAGTGCAAAAAAGTCTCAAGGGCTACATATTCGATTTTGCCACCAAGGGAGTATAAATAGGACGTGATTCATGTCACGCAAAAGCGCAAAAGGCCCTCAAGATGCTTCTCCAAGTTCAGAATCATCATCGCAAAGGATGAGGAAGAAGAATCCATCAAAAAGAAGCTAAACAATTCGATAAAGCTTCTTCCCGGTGTGGTTGTCCCTCTAGACAATAATGGAGACCACCAAGCTGCAAATAGACGAAGTCTCAAACCGTCAAGTCCCGAGTGTAGAGAAGCTAAAGGAGATTCACTTCCTTTCGTGGATTCATCCTCTGCTTAAACCAAAAGGAGTCGAGCTAACTACTTAAAAGAAGCATTGTGTGGGAGACAACCCACAATGGTTTTTAATTTTATTTTAATTTTTATAACTCTATTAAATGCTTAATTATTTGATTTTCATTTTTAGGAATTTTTCAAAAAAAATTTAAAAATACAAGAAAATAGATTTTTGACGAAGAACAAAGAAGAAACGAGAAGAGGTCCAACATTAGACGCTGAAATCGGCCTAGAAGAGTTCCACCCCGAGCTCGAGCCTGAAACTGAGGCAGAACTCGACCCAGGGCAAGAAACCTTCGGCCCGATCCCTCCTGACCCGAGCTCATGCCTAAAACTGTGACAGAACTCGACGCGAGATGAGACAACCTGCGACCCGATCCCCCTTGGCCCGAGCCAGAGCCTCCAATTGAGGCAAACCTCGACCGCCAAGATCGGCCCAACCTAACCTCCCTCCCGGCCGATCCCAGGTAAGTTTCTCTTCCCCCCTTGGTTTAACTTTCCCAAACTGACCCTAAACCGATTTAAACCGGATTTTTCTTTCCCCACTTCATAAAAACGATTTTTAAGTCTAAGGAATGGGATATTTGGATCAAAAACACAAAAACCTCATCTCTTTGTTCTTGAGAGAGTGTTCTTGAGTCCAAAACCCAAAAACCTAAAATTAGGGATCTTGTTTGTTTGGTTTGAAGTGAATTAACCAGGGAATTTCCATTCTCTTACTCATTCATCATCAAAACCCAAGGTATGTCTTCTCTAACTCAATCTAGCACAACCCGAGGAGTTGAGCAAGTGGAAGACGAGCTAGGTAGTCTCTCACTAATCTCTGGTTTTGATCAGATCGAGGCTGTTGATGACGATGCCACAAGCTATCTGCCACAAGAGCTTGAGTTCGTAGCTGATTCCGACGAGACAGAGGTGCTTTCTCGGGAATCCGACGACAACGAGATTTCATCTTCTGTTTCCGAGACGTTCTGATCCAGGTCCCTTCGTCAAATTTTCTCTTTAATTATTATATTTATTTTTATTGAGTCTGACCGCTCCCTTCTATCACTCACTTTCACACCGAGACGGTGCGACTAACGCATTTTATTTTTCTTTGATGTTATTTTTATTTTTCTTGTGTCACTTTAATGATTTTTCTTGAGTCTTTTTATTGAGTCAAAACTATTATGTTGGAAATTATGAACTTTTCTTGGAACTAACCGTGTTACACCAATATTAAGTGACCGTTTTGACAGAGATTGACCACATAATTTTACCAATGGAAAACCCGTGAGTGGACCGACCTACCATAAAAACGCCCATTTCTTTAAGGGAACCGAAAGATTTTGCGCTGGCTTCAACCTAATGAACTTAACTTTTCTCATCTTGGGGCTTGGTGTACATCGACCAAGACACCTTTTTCAGGCCTGCCATGATAAGTTTGTGTGCGTTCGGTTTCCCTCTCTCTTCCCTTCAGTTAAGTACTTCAATGCAAAAAGGATATGGATGGCGCGGAAGTGAACTAGGGATTCTGTGGCAAAAACTATCAATACTCGTGTCTCATGAAAGTATGCCAAAAGAAGTGAATCGTGGATTCGGTGGCAAAAACCATCAATACTTGTGTCTCATGGAAACTTATCCAAGGAGGTAAACCGGGGATTCGGTGGCAAACACCATCAATACTCGCGTCTCATATTCCTTGATCCCGTGAAACAAAAATAAAAAGAAGAAATCGATCTAAGGAAGAGAGAAAAAGGGAGAGGAAAGAAACCGGAAATAAGACTGTCAAGGTAAACATGAAACTTGACTAAGGAAAGTCTACATGTTCTTTGATCGATACCCCCTCGATGAGACCGCACGCCTTTAACTTTAAAGAAGTTAGCAATGGAGAATTTAGGTAACCTTATGAGAATGTGGGTCGGACTTGGGAAGTTGAGAAGTAAAACGGCAAAGTACATGGTGGTTTCTATCTAACGGCAAATCTGTTATAATTGGTTTACGACCGTGAAGGTTAGTACGACTAACTAAGGAATTGGTGAGTTTCCGCGTTTTCAAGCCTCTTTTCTATTCTTAGTTTCTTTGTTTGGTTGAGGACAAGTAAAAAGTATTTCTGGGGGAGTTGATATACTCTATATTTTACTGTTTTTATTATGGATTTTAGTATTTTATCTAAGCATTTTTATTCGTTTTTGTACTTTTAGAGGTAGTTTTCTCGTATTTGTAGTTTTAAAGTCTATATAGGTCAAATCATCAAAAAGGATGCAAAATGGAGCCAAAAAGGAGTTGTCCACGTCCAAGACATGTTTCTAAGTCCAAAAGATCAGCCAAGCACCTAAAGCTCAAGAAAGGCGGATTTCTCCAATTGGACAGCGCAGATGCATCATAAGTTTCACCTTCGTTGGATGCCTTCCCATTGATGGAATGAGATTAGATGAAATGTATCCGCTTCCTTTTGAGTCGTCTTTCATATGGAATTGGTTTCAAGTCATTCGGAGCAGTGGTAAGGAAGATACACCGACTTTACTAAAGACGTTTCCGAATTGGGCCCGAGCTCGGCCCAGAAGCTTGGCCCACCCTGCGGCCCCTACGGCCCAAAAACTGCCTTTTTCGGTTTAATGAAACCCTTGGTCGACTTTAGGGTTATAAATACTTCTTTTTAGCCTCTTGTAAGCAACAATCCACCACAATAAACAGAGCCACGCCTCTTTAAACACTAAACACGATTTTTATAGGTTTTAACTAGTTTTTGGTTCTAAGAGATTCAAAGAGAAGTTTTCTCACCTTTGTTCAAGGATCTTCGGTTTGATCTTTCTAAACCCTTATCTCTTTAATAAAGTTATGAATGATATTTTCGAGGTTTATTTCTGGATCTGTTCGTCTGGTGCCGGATTTGGGTTTCAAGATTTATTTCTGGATTTGATTTATAATGGATTTGATTTTTAAATTATCGGATTTTAATAATGGTTGTATTGACCTTATTCGAAAGATGGGAGAATTGAAATAAAGAATATGTTTGGTTATTTTCGGTTAAGTGTGGTTACTTGTAGAGTAAGTTAACTCGTGACACGCCGTCTAGAGGAAAGGCGAAGGACGGGTGTTACAATTTGGTATCAGAGAGCGGTTTGGCCACTCTAGTAGGTTGAGAGTGGTCGCATTCCTTAAACGGGTGTCGATCCTGAAGGAGTTGAAGAAGTTGGAAAAGGAAAGAAGATTCTAAGTTAGTGGGTTTGGGTCAATCAGATTTCAATTTCAAAATGGGGGTTTTTCAAATGATATAAAACCACCACCTAGATAAGCCTCCAGTTATTATTGTTTATGTTAGCAGGGATATCAGTCTTTACGGGACCGGACTGACTCACTTGCTAATGTATGTTTAGATGCCACCAAAGAATGGACGTGGATCTAGAAACAGAGTGGCCGCCAGGACCAGATCGCGCAGTTCAGTTCATACTGATTCGACCTCAAGTGTGCAGCCTGTCGATCTCAATCAGGCACCGCAAGATGTTGAGACCCAAGCTGAGGTGCATGCAGTCCCGCTGGCTGAGCTGCAGAGGTACCGTGAGAGGATTGGAGACCTTGAGCCAGAGGAGCAGGTACAACATGATACACCCGTGCACCAGGCATCACAGAATGTTGCAGCTGATCACCAGTACCCACCACCACCCCCTCCGATGCCAGTTCGCTCACAAGGACCAACATACTGGGAAGCTATGAATTATTTGAAGGGTATGAGCATGGATTTCTTCAACGGGGATTCTACTGCTTTGGCTGCTGACAACTAGAGGAAGAGGCTTGTGTGGAACTTTATGGCAATACAATGTCCACCAGCATATCGGATGGGCCTGGCAGTGCAGTACTTGAAGGATGATGCCCTTGTTTGGTAGGAAGGTGTGGTAGAAGAGGCCCAAGGTCGCTACGAGCTGACATGGGCCGATTTTGACGATGAGTTCTCCAGGAGATATTTTCCGCAGGAGGCTATGGATACAATGGAGAGCCAGTTCTTACATCTGCAGGTAGCAAAACCGTGAGAGAGTACGAGAAGGAATTCAGCCGATTGAGGAGGTTTGCTGGTCGTCACATTGATGAGCGTGAGAAGATTCGTAGATTCCAAGGCGGACTAAGGATTGAGCTGCAGAACCGTGTTGAGGTGAGTGACTTCCGCAGTATGATCGAGTTAGTGGAAAAAGCGTACAAGCTGGAGATGGGACTGGAAAAGGAGGAAAGTCTGAGTAAGGCCGCACAGACAAAAGCTGCAAAGGGGACGGATTCTAACAAGCGGACATGGGAGATCGCGAATGCAACCCATGTAGTAAGGGCGCCAGGGGGGAATGTATGCTTCAAGTGCAACCTGCCGGGACATCTCGCAAGGGACTGCGTTAAAAGGAAAGCAATGGGAAACTGTCACCAGTGTGGGTAACCAGGTCACTTCGCGAGGGAGTGTCTGTCGATGGTAGAAGGTCAGCAATAATCAGGGCCATAACCGCAAGCTGTGGACCTCAAGGAGTTAGGATCATCCTCGTTTTGCTTTTACGAGTAGGACAAACAAAAAAAACTTATTTTTCTGTTAGAATTGTTGCTTCTTAATTATTTTCTTTCGGTTTATGAATTTTCGGTGAATTTTATCTTTTCGTATTTTCATACTCTATTCAAGCCCATGGCATACAGAAGAGTTCTGCAGACAAACGTCGAAATGATTTGGAAATTGCAGCTAGTGATGCGGTATTCTTGTAAATGAGAACATTTAAGGGAGCTCATAAAAACCAGGAAGTTGATGCGCAAAGAAAGCATGTCAAGTCAGTATGGGTTTGTTAAGATACGATATTGAAATGGAAACGTGGGAGTGTGAGCAGCAGATGAGGCAGACTATCATGAGTTCTTTAAGGACCAAAGCAGGATACAATATGTGTCAACGAATTCGGGGACAAATTCTTTTCTAGTGGGGAAGAATTGTAACATCCCCAACTCCACCCACATTCACCTACCACGCCCACCATCTCCACTACAGCCACCCACCTAAACCTACCACTAATCTGTTTTTATAAAAGTAAGATAAGAAGAAATAGAGGAGCCGGAAAAAGAAGAGAGAAAGAAGAGAGAGAGTTCACGAGATTTAGAAAAAAAACAAAAAAAAGTCGAGAAGGAGATCAGAAAGAAGGAGAAGGAAAAAGAGAGGATCACCGTCACGATAGAGGAGAATGAGAGAGAGAAAGAGAGAAGAGGTCACTGTGAACCGCCAAAGAAACTGCCGGACTCCGCCACCGTCGCTAACCCTAGCGCCGTGGTCGCTGCTCCTCATCTCCACCGCCAACCTCCTCGCCGCCACCGTCAACCTCCTCGTCACCACAGCCAACCTCCTCGCCGGTTCTTGTGGGAGTGACCGGAGAAGCCGTCGTAGCCCTTGGAATCACCGGAGGTCTCGCGTGAAGGAGGAGAAGAATCGTGAGGAGAGAGAAAGAAGAAGAAGAAGAAGAAGAGAGGAAAGAGAAGAAGAAAGAATAGGTCACGCGTGGGGAAGAGAAAAAGGAAAATGATACGAAATTGCCCAAAAACGACTCAAAGGTTGGTGACGGGATAATCCTCGACTCAGCTGAACCGCAAACGATCCAATGAACAAGGCGGGGAATGAATTCAGGCCTGGAAACTCGTGGTGCAATGGGAAGAGATGCAAGAATCACTCTCGATATTTCTCAACGCTTGACACACTTAAACGCTCTCAAGAACTAAAATCGGTAGCAAGGTCCGCGCACAAAGGTTATGACAAACCCTTATGAATCGACCAGTTGATTAGTTGGAATCACACCAAGATAATCGAAAAGTTCACACATAACTAAAGAGAATCACTCTCTAAGAAATCGCAAATCATTTGCAAAAGTTTATAAAATTCAAAGTTGTTGCTTATTTCACATGCTTGTACATTTCATATATAGGAAAACAAAGAACTAACTCTAGTTACTAACTTAACTCTAGTTAAGTAAACATCTTGCACAAATTAAGGAGAAATAAAGGACTTGCACAAGTCAAGAAAACACACAAGTTGAAGTCAACAAAAAACACACAAAAGAAAATCATTTGCGCATGAACAGTAGTCGTCGTGAACAGTGCACATATTTTTGCCTTGACTCATGAACAGTGAACACGTTTTTGCCTTGACTCGGAATAGTGTTACCCACTTTTAATTATCTTTACTGTGCATGGCTGCTGGATCATTGGTTTTATGGGCTTGTCTTGGAGTTGGATGCAAGTTAGAACATCTAGCTTGGCTGGATCATGATTAATGTGTTTAATTCCCTTAAGTAGCCCAGAAATTGCCTTAGCAAGTTTTCTGGTTCTTGCTCTAGTCATAGGACCATTTGGAACAAGCAAATCTTCTTCAGCTACAAGCCCCTCCTCGGCTACATGCTCAGTCACGAGCTCATCTTTCTTGATGTTGCTAGTCACGATCACATCAGAAAAGAAAAGGGAAGGAAAGAGAAACTGCTCGGAAGTTCCGGCTCAGGATTAGTTAAGCTTGTGAGAGCTCCCTTGTACATAAGTACAATCACAGCTTGCTCAGAAAATAAAACCCTCTTGATCTCACTAGCACTCGCTAATAGACTAAAGTGTTTCCTCTCGGGTTTGCTCTCACAGGCCTTTAACTCGGTTTTTCTCAAGCTCTTACTCTCTTTTTCTTTCTGATTTTTAGTGTTTTGTGCACCCTCAGTTTCTTCCTCTTTTCTTTTCTCACGGAACTTCTGGTCTTGATAGATTTCATTTGGAGTCATAGGGACCAGAATGATCTTTTTACCTTTGAATACGAAAGAGTGTTTGTTTGTGAGGCCGTCATGAATCACCTTATGATCAAATTGCCAAGGTCTTCCCAAGAGTATATGTCCTGCCTCCATAGGTAGCACATCGCAAAGAACCTCATCCCCATAACTTCCTATTGACAACGGAACCAACACTTGCCTAGTTACCTTCAGGTTCCCCTTATCATTCAGCCACCGGAGGTAATACGGTTTGGGATGCTTCTTTGTTGTCAGGTTCAATTTTTCTACCATCGTGATGCTTGCCACATTTGTACAGCTCTCTCCATCAATGATGAGGCTGCACACCTTATCCTTCACAAGACACCGTGTGTGAAACAGGTTCTCACGCTGCTCCTCCTCCTTGGCCTTGTCTTGCATGAGTAGTGTTCTTCTTGTAACCACTAGCAATTCTCCTCCAATCGCAAGCAGCTCCTCAATCTCCTCGAAGGTTTCCGATTCTACTTCTTCCTCAGTTTCGATTTCCCCATTCTCTCTCAACACCATAGTCCGTTGGTTTGGACAAGTGTTTGCATAATGTCCTTTTCCTTTGCACTTATAGCACTGAACATCCCGGTTCCTAGTGTTGGAACTCTCGGCTCTCTCCTTGGGGTTTGTAGAAGAAGTTGGAGAAAAAGGCTTAAACTCCATACCTGGTTTGGAATCGGTTCTCGGCCTAAAGGTTGGCTTCTCTTCGTTGGAGTAGTTTGGTCTCTCTCTAGATCCGAATGGTTGGCGTGTAACACCCCTCCTCTTGAGCTGCTGCTCGACCAAGATGGCTTTATGAAGCATCTCCTCTAGTTCCACATAGTGCTGCATCTCAAGCCGGTCATGAATGTCTCGACTCAGGCCGCTCATGAACCTTGCCATAGTCGCCTCCTTATCCTCCGAAATATCAGCTCGAATCATGATAGTCTCCATCTCTTAGAAATAATCTTCGACACTCCTACTCCCTTGAGTGAGTCTCCTTAGTTTTTGATGCAACTCTCTAAGGTAATGGCTGGGCACAAAGCGTTTCCTCATGATCGCTGTCATTTCTTCCCAAGTATCCACCGGGGGCTGATATATCATGGTTTTTACCCCTTTTTAGCCATGATATAGGTCCGTTTTATAGAGTCTTTCTACTATTTTGTAGTGTTTTAGAGTCTTTTACAGGTTTTAGCACGTTTGGAGCATAATTGGAGATATTGGAGCTTTCTGGAGCATTTTGGAGCAAAACAGAAGTTCGTGTAGCTGAGTACCCGATTTGAGGCCTCAGTATCGACCGATACTGACTAGTATCGGTCGATACTCACTGAAGCACGAGTCGCGACTTTAAATGAAGATTTGAAAAACTTTCCACCGATGGATTGAGCTCAAATTTGGACACAAGACAGATCTTTGGATTAGCTTTCATTTGGAAGTGGTTTGAGGTCATTCCAACGGTGCGATCAAAAGTTATGCCAGTTTTCGTGAAGACAGTCCAGTCTGGCGAGCAGTGACTAGTGTCGGTCGATACTACCTTAGTGTCGGTCGATACTAACTACATGAAAACAGGAAACTCGACTTTTTACAAGTCTTGAGAGTTTGCACCTTGGTCCAGAAGTCTTTAATAATTACAAGAAGCCCCAAAACGTGTTTTAGCATTATAATTAGGTTTTTCAGCCACTTTTGTTGGCTAAGCTTGATTTTACTTCTGTTCTACTTTGGTTTTTGGAGAGACAACTCTGAACTCCTATTTTCTTATTTGATTTCTTTGATGATCTATTCAATCATGTTTATTGTTTCAATCTCCATGTCTGAGTAGATCCCTTGTTAGGTTCAGGGTTCTCATAAGGGTTTTCTCTGAATGTTAGGTTAATTGATTGATTAGGATTCACCATCTGAATTAGTTCTTTGCCTTAGGTTGTTCCCATAGCTAATTCTAGGTTGACGAATCTGGAACTTAGATCTTAGGATAATTAGTTAGGCACGAGAGTGCGATTAATTACCTGACAGAACCTAGGTGAGCAAAATAACTATTCGCAAAGAGATTTGGTTTAGTTGTTTTGTGAACAAATCAAACCTGAACTAAAAGCTGGTTTAGACTTTAGGATTCGCAAAGAGATTTGAAATTCTAGGATTTAGACTTAAATAGTTTTCGCAACGAGAGTTGGTTAGCTATACTTTAGTGATTTGAGTTCAAGAACCGCGCTAAATCTGAATCTTGTTAGTTAGTTTACTTACATTCATTGAATTCTTGAGAAATACCCTGAGCCTAGATTCTTTCCAATCGTTTTACAACCCGTTTAATTTACGCATCTGCTTTCAATTACATTGTTGCTTTAGCTTAATTCTGATCTAAATAATCTATTGTGTGTTTCCTTGAGTCTCTGTGGATTCGATCCCTAAGTATTACAATCGACAAAGCTTTAGTACTTTAGGGTATTAATTTGAGCTATATCAAATTTGGCGCCGTTGCCGGGGACTCAATTTCGCCATTAGATTTCAGTGAAGAATTTCGTCTAAATCGTCGAGTATCGATCGATACCCCTTGGTATCGCTCGACACCCGACACGTTTTATTAAGTCACTTACGTTCTTGATCTTTTGTGTTTCAGGTGTATGCCTACTCGAGAAACCAGGAGAAACAAGAACACTCAGCTAGTTGATTTGTCAAACGAGCAGCTAGCACAGTTGGAACGCACACTCAGAAAAGCAAAGAAGCCAGTAACGATGTACAACGATCCATTGGTTTTGATTCAGGATGAGGCTGGTGCTTTCAGAGACCGAGAGGGTCACTTGTGCAATGAGAGAGGGCAGGGACTCGATGGAGAAGGGAACGCTATTGCCCCTCCAGCTGCAGTGAATGCTGCGAACGCTGCGATTGAGCGTGGTAGAACAATTGGTGAATGCAACAGACCTGACCAGTTCTACGCAAATCGATCAGCGATTCGTATTCCCACCTTTCAGAGGAATGACTTTGAGCTGAAGCCCGCGTACTACACTCTTGTGGGTCAGCACACTTTCCATGGTCTTCCTCATGAACATCCCATGGACCATATTGAGAAGTTCGAGGATTTGGTTTCTAGCATCAAATGCAATGGAGTGTCCTACGACTACTTGTTCTGTAAGCTTTTCCCATACTCTCTAGGTGGGGATGCTTCTTATTGGCTCAAGCAATTACCAGCTGGGTCATTGACTACGTGGGATGAGACCAAGACTGCTTTCCTGAATAACTTTTATGACGATGCGAGATCAGAGGAGTTTAGGAACAAGATTTCCCAGTTTTCTCAGGGAACGACAGAGGCTTTCAAGGCTGCTTGGGGAAGATTTCGATCGTATCAGAGGGATTGTCCACATCATGGGTACACTATGGTTCAGTTGCTGAGTTT
>PKMM01027584.1:138808-158499 GCA_002933915.1 Eutrema heterophyllum | reverse complement strand
GAAGTTATTACGTTTTAATATTATTTAACAAAATAAATTAGTTATATAAAATTATTTTAATTTTTTAAATATATTATCGGTTAATGCTCTACCAAAAGTTATATATGAAAGCATAGAGGGAGGAGCATTTGCAGCTTCTAAATGCTTTTCTAAATGCTTTGTTGATTGGTTGATAAATGGCTTAATGCTTTTTTAAATGCTCTACCAATCAAGGCCTAAGACACGAGAAAATTGATTTTTTAAGAGTTTGTGGACTGACCACAAAAACCATAGTCATTAAGCAGTGCATATTAGAGTTATTGTTTCAAGATTATAGGTGTTTATGGGTTATCCCGAATAATATTTTAGTTCATTGCAAAACGGGTTAAGTAGTAGACATGTTAGTACAGGTTGACAATTCTATATATAATCATTAGTTAGACATATTATAAAATTCAGATAAATTTAATTTTTCTTAAATTTTTATCCCACGCTATATAGCTAGCGCGGGTTAAATCCTAATATCAATATATTTAGAGGGCAGTTTGAGGTGGATAATGATGGAAAAACGTTATGGTGTTTGTGAGAAATGGCCGGAAAATGACCGAAAAGAGGTTGAGTACAAGTCTCGGAGGCCAAATAAAGGATACGTGTTTAGAAATGAGTCTAAAGCTCGAGAGCACTTAGTAAAAAAAAAACTAAAAAACGGATCCCTCTCCTCGAAGGAGCAGAGATGTATTTATAGAGATACCTAGCCCGGATTGGTATACCGAATCACGTGTCCGGTTGTCGGTTGGGTTATAGATCTCTGCGTCGAGTTTGTACGAGATACTCAAGTGCTTTTCACCTATTTTATTTGGCATACGTGCTTACGTGGAGAGAAAGCTATATGAGCTGGTGTAGAGTACTTGTTAGTTCTGAGGGATTTGGCGCTGCCTGGTTGTCAGGGCGTCCCATGCTTTTATCTTCTGATGTGATACTGAGCGAGCAACCTCAAGAAGGAAAAGCTTGAACCAAAGCATGGAACCAAGGATAAGCTTGTAGCCGAGGGGGGGGGGGCGCTTGTAGCCGAGAGAGACTTGTGTGCGATGAAGAGAGCTAAGGCCAAGTTGTTGGATAAAGATGTGATTAAAATCTTTCTGATTTTTAATCAAGCCCAAGATGATTACACAAATGGGTATGTGACCCATTTGCACTTTTTTCTCTTACCTTTGGTTTTATCCCAATGGGTTTCCAAAGAAGATTTTTAATGAGCCAAATGGATCACATCTCTCCAAAACTCATCTTGTTGTAATCATGCCTTGGCCCAGCAACAACAATTTCGATCATGAAGAAGCAAAGCCCAGCAAGCCCAATTTGTGTGACAAGAAGCTCAAGAGTTGTTGTTTCAAATTCAAACTTGTTTTTAATTTCTGTTGATTTTCGAGAAGGGTTATGACTCTTTCTCTCTCCCTCATGCAGCCTTGTTGCTGTTCTTTATATTTCCTTTGTATGCTATTTTCGATTTTCATCCTGGAATGGATCATCAAAATTATCAATAAACTCATTCTCTTAAACATGTGTCGACAATCTCTCTTTCTCTTGCGATCAATTCGCTGCTTGGCAGCATCTTCATCGAGTCTCTATTCTATCTTATGAGCGGTTCGTTGCTGTGCAATATCTTCACCGTCTCTCTCTCTCAAAAACAGAAGTCTCTTCTGCAATACTTATGTTCTCTATCTCATCAAATCCAGCTTCTTTGTGCCGATTCTAGGGAGGATCATAACAAGTGGTATCAGAGCTACACATGGAAGCTTGGTAGTCTCTATCCTTTCTCATTTTTTTCGCATATGTTCATCTTTTCTCTTTGAAATTTTTGTGACTATTCATCTTCCTTTGTGTGTCAAGTCTGTTCTTTATTTGTTATTGTGTTTTTCGTGTCTTATCACCTGTTTAGATGTTGTTTTCGTCTAGATCTATCTAAAAATAAAAAAAAATAAAAATTTTAGGGTTCTTAGCTTTGTGTCGATCTGCTCTTGTTAGTTGTCTTTTTGTATTATGGCTTTTATTTGGCGTGATTTGCTAGGGCATAGGTCAATTTTCAGTGTGTTATTATTTCAGTTATGGCCGAAATTTTTGTGACTCTTCATATCGTGTTGGTTGCGTGATTTGTTAGGTTGCATGTCTGTATCAGTTCGTGTCTCAGTGTGTGTTCTAGTTTTTGATTTAAGTGTGTTGTGTTGCTGTCGATTTATTTTCTTTTGTTTTAGATGTTGTCTCTTTAGTTTTGTGTGAATTTTGTTTTTGTGAGAACTAGTTACTGGCTTGTGTGTTGTGTTATTTTCAGGTCACGATGGATAATCAGCAAGGAGAAATCAGCAACAACGACATACTGATGATGGAAGCATTGATGAATCGTTTCGAGAAAATGATGAAAAATCAGAGAGAATAAATCAGTAAGAGGATTGATCAACTCCCAAGGAGGGGATTCTCTCGATCAAATTATGAAGCCAGAGCATCCAATGCTAGACCAAGAGAGAAAACGTCTACTGCATGGCCGAGTTACAAAAGGGAGGAGAGGAAGAAAGCAAAACCAGAGCAGCATATCAACTCTCACACACGCATAACTGAGCAAGGTAAGTGTCTCAATCCAGTTTCACTTAGTAAAACTGATATGCTTCCTCATGATGCAGGAACAACCAATGTGAACCCTACGCATTCTGAAAGTAAGGAGCCTAACGTGTGCGATGAGCTGAAACAAAATTCAACCAAGATCCTTACGGTTCAGAATGAAAACGTGCAAAGAAAAGAAAGTGTGACTACTCACTCTATCTCTGTTGTGAAGGCTGGTGAGATCAAACAAACCTTACTTTCTAAACAACATTTGCTTAAATTTGCTTATAAAGAAACTCTCGTGAGTTTAACTAACGTTGCACCGGAGCTGCCATCTCCGAGTGATAATTCTTCTCTTTTGCAGAATCCTAAGAACCAAACAGCAGATGACCCGAGGGACCTACAACCAAACCGTGAAGAAGAAAATCAGCTTAAAACATGTCAAAAAATTTTGACTGATCGATCGCCTATGCAGACCGATCGATCCTTTTTTCCCGAGAGAAAAATGGTGAATTACTTGCAAAGGCTGAGGGATGAGCAAAAACTTCGAATTTCCAGTGAGGGAAAGGACATTCATCTACCAAGTGAACCTTTTGGAGATTCTGGTCAAGACATAAATCAAATGGGACGAATGAATCTCATACTTCTTTGAAAATCCCACCTGATGGCCTTATCGTCGCCAAAATAAATGTTGAACTAAAGGAACATCCAGACAACCGAATCTCTTCTGAGGAAGGTAAGTTTTCTCAGCCAATCACATATTTTATGACTAATGATCATGTTGCTTTGTTGTTTGGTCGAGCAGATTATGTTTTGATTCACAAATAACAAAACGGTTCCGAGGGATATCAATTCGGACGAGGAGGAAGAACGGCAGCTGAGGGACAACAAAACCTTATGAATTATGACCGTTCTGATTATGAAGGAGCCTGGGAGCACAAACTCTTTCAGATTCCAGCACAGATCACCTCCAAAACCTACAAGACAAGCTTGCAAGGTGAGTATAATTTGATTTTAAGCTCTAAGAATTCTAACTTGGTGCTTTTGCGTGCAGATGGTCCTGATTTGAGGACAAATCATTTTCAACTGGGGTGGATGATGTGATATTGAGTAGCCTCAAGAAGGAGAAGCTTGAACCAGAGCATGGAACCAAGGATAAGCTTGTAGCCGAGGGGGGCAGCTTGTAGCCGAGAGAGTCTTGTGTGCGATGAAGAAAGCTAAGGCCAAGATGTTGGATAAAAATGTGATTAAAATCTTTCTGATTTTTAATAAAGCCCAAGATGATTACACAAATGGGTATGTGACCCATTCGCACTCTTTTTCCTTTACCTTTGGTTTTATCCCAATGAGATTTTCAAGGAAAGTTTTTAATGAGCCAAATGGATCACATCTCTCCAAAACCCATCTTGTTGTAATCATGCTTTGACCCAGCAACAACAATTTTGATCACGAAGAATCCAAGCCCAGCAAGCCCAATTTGTGTGACAAGAAGCTCAAGAGTTGTTGTTACAAATTCAAACTTGTTTTTAATTTATGTTGATTTTCGAGAAGGGTTATGACTCTTTCTCTCTCCCTCATGCAGCCTTGTTGATGTTTTTTTATATTTCCTTTGTATGCTATTTTCGATTTTCATCCTGGAATGGATCATCAAAATTATCAATAAACTCTTTCTCTTAAAACTGTGTCGACAATCTCTCTTTCTCTTGTGATCGATTCGCTGCTTGGCAGCATCTTCATCGAGTCTCTATTCTATCTTATGAGCGGTTCGTTGCTGTGCAACATCTTCACCGTCTCTCTCTCGAAAACAGAAGTCTCTTCCGCAATACTTTTGTTCTCTATCTCATCAAATCCAGCTTCTTTGTGCCGATTCTAGGGAGGATCATAACATCTTCCCAACAAACAATGACTAGTCACTTTCACGTATCACGTATGCAAATAACAGGTTATGCGCATGCACTGACCTTCGTACAAGGGTGTAAGTCAAGTTGACTATATAGAAATGGAGGGAGTCTTATGATATGAAAATAATCTCCGGCCTATATGAAAATATTTTACTCACTTTGCCCGATACTCATGATAACGAAGCATCAAGCTGCTTGCTTATCTGCCCGGGCGTTTGAACGTGTCAAGTTGTAGAGGTTGCTTGGCTCCCAAGAACTAGGTTTACCATTATGATCACGAATAATCCATCCCGCTTGAGTATTGTATGTTCCTTGTTAAAGCTTGCATCGAAATTACATTTGGACATACCAATCTCTGGTCTTCTCCACGACTGAGATTGTAGGGTATAGGAAGTCGAGCTTATATCCTTACGACATGTAGCATCCATTGCATCTTGAGCCACACGGTCTGGTCGAATTCTTTGTTTCCGAAAGATTATATTGCAACGTGATTTTTATATTCTCCATATTAGCCAAAAAAGAAGTAGTTTTTGTTTGTCTGAAAGGCCTGGATTCGATTGAAGTTGTAATATGCTTGAAATTTGATCATCACAATTCTCATATTGCGATATCAATGGATTCCAAGTAGATTGCAAGATACGCCATATCATCATTGAGATTTGACATGTGAAGAGCGTGTGATTGAATGTTTCCGGAGCTGAGCAACACTTTTGGCAAGTATAATTGATTTAAACTCCTGTTGAATTTAATCTTGGTGTTGTGGCAATGGCTTTTGAGAGAGCACGCCAAAAAAATGTTTTAACTTGGGCATAATTGGTAAATTCCAAATTTGCGACTGAAAAGCAGGATCTCCATGTGGTATTGTTATTTCAGGTGTATTTGACATTGATTCATTAAAGATTAACTGATAACCACTTTTAACCGAATATTTCCCCGTTTCTTTTATTTGTTTCCTCAATGCTGTAAAAAAAAATATATATATTTTTAAAAAAATGTTTTTAATATTTATATAAAAATTCAAGAAATATTTTTATAAATATAAATTATTATGTGTAATGTATCTCTTTATGTTAAAACCACTAAAAATGGATATTAGCATTAACAAAAAAGTATTTATATTTTGGTTTGGTTTGATTTTAATATTATCTAAAACAAAATGTAAAACTATGATAATATATGTAATATTTATCTATAATTGTAAGATATTTTAGATAATTATTTATTTAATATTTAAATATATTGTGGTCATATAGAGTTATTTTTTGGATCCGCTATAGAAGCCCATTTGTTGTTAATAAGGGCTATTTCTTTCCTATTTCGGCAAGGGTTTGGAAGCTAGACCTAATCTCATATAAAAAAGATATCAACTAAACAAAAAATTTAAGGCGGAAGATCAAAACCGGAAGTTCTCATATGATATTGTCAGGACCGTTTTGCAACCAAAGAAGAGCCACTAGGGCCCAGACGTTAGGGTCCTAGGGACAAGAGGCCACGTGCAGGGTGAGTGATGGCAAGGTTAAGGCGGTGTGCATGTCGTATGATAGAGGAGAAATATATGATTCTTAGGACTGTCAAGGCTTATAACGAGAGACTACTAGAGAAGGATCGCATGGGCCGCCGATGATAATGCTGCAACAAATCCCAAGGACGCGTAAATGCATGATGGTAATGAGAATCTCCCTAGAAATCGACACTCTAATGCTGGACAGTAACCGGGATAGGCCTTGCAAGCGATGAACACTTCAAGGGATGGGGATTCGATGGGTCACACAAAGGAGATGGAGATCCTTTGATTTACCGAGTTGAACTCTCTCGATATTACACACCAAAGGAGAACAACGATCTGGATATTACACACCAGAAGATGGAGAAGAGAATCACTCTCTTGCGCCAAAGAAGAAGAAAACGAGTTTTTTTATAAAATGAAAGTTCTGTTGCGACAAAGGAGGCTGCTAGGGTTTAAAAGAAACAACAAAAAACAAAAATACAACTTAAGACATGCTAGGCCTTGCTACAATTTTGTGGGCTTCTTTAGACATCAATTTCGTGGCTGAATATGTTGGGCTTGGGCTTGTAATCCACTTCATTCCTCTTGTAAGCATGCCTGGTCGAAATTGATGAAAAACAGAAGTGGGCTTCAATTTTGTGTGGGCTTAGAATGCAAGTGATCCAAACTTGTCTCATTAAAACCTATCCTTGCAAAACCCATTGAGACAAAAACAAGGATAGGGAAAAAGAGTGCAAGATTGGATTACAAGCCCACACTGATTTGCTGGACTTGGATCACCACCAATGTATATGTAATTCTCCTCTTTTCCCTTAGCTCTAGCACTGATCATAAGATCAATTGAAACAAGCAATATCTCCTCGTCTTCATGCTCATCCGCTGGTGCAAGCTCTGCTTCAAGCTCCTCAGCCTTAGTGCCATCTAGTATCACATCATCCCCCTCCTCTTGAAAAGGATTTGTCCTCAAATCTGCAACAAGGGGAAATAAATCAGAATCAATATAGTTTGAGCTTGTATTAAACTTACTTTGAAGATCAGAATGATAAGCATTCTCTTTGCTCGGTTTTGGAACTGGAAATGGTGCTTTGCTTCTTGGCTTCAGTTTGAGCTCTGTTTGGACTGGAAAACGTCCACTCTTCTTTGGAATTCGAAACCAATCTCCTGGATCAAAGATCACGTTGCATCGCCTCTGGTTTGCTTCCTTAAGGTACTGCTCAGTCCAGTAACACTCCCATGGTTCGTAAACAACTTGAGCATCAATTATCTTAAACCAGAAGTGACTCCACCACGTTCTTGGCTCATGATCCTTCACATCTTCAGCTTGCATAACCTGTGCACTTGTAACAAGGACTCGAAACAAACAAATATCTGTGCAATAGGTATTCTCTTTTGATTCAACAAACAGTTTCCTCTTAAATCTCAATTGTTCAGTTTGATCATCAAAGGTGTTTTTATAGACCAGGATGTAATCATTGCCAAAAACTTTAATGATTGAATTCAAAACAGATGAAATCTCATTAGTTCTTTGATTTGAAATGCAATGCATCATCTTAGGGAATCTATCAATAACATAACTTCTCAATGAACATCTAAATGCAAGCGATTCAAACTGCTCATACAAAAAACTTTTATGTTGTTCATAAGCATACTTCTCACAAGTTGAAAACACGTTTTTAAGGTCAGAACAAGAGTTATGAAGTTCTTTAGCATGTTCAAACTCCAGCGAATTAGGTTCAGGCATAGGAAGTAATGCATACCTTTGAGTCACATTGTGCTGCTTACCTTGCTTGTTTTGAATGATATAAAGAACGGTCTCAGTGGGTGCCCCTGGTTCAAAGACAAGCTGCTGTTCAAGTCCATAGACTTGTGGCAATCCCCCTGGGTTGTTGTCTTCGAATTCCTGCAAAAGAGAAATGAATTTACTCGGCAGCACCGGTTCAGGGTTAGTTAAGCTCGAAAGAGCTCCTTTAAAAGCAAACTTAGGCAATGATGGTTTAGATAACAAAGTTCTCTTGATCTCACCAGTATTCACGACATAGTTTGATGGTTTAGTTGCAATCTCTTTGTCATGCACGTTGTCATTTTGAACCATAAGGTTCTTGGTTGAAATCTGCTCCAACTTATCGCACATGTTATACTGCTCACTTTCAGAATGCATATTTGTTTTTCCTGCATCATGAGCAAACATATCAGTTTTATTAATTGGAGCTGGTTTTAGACACTTACTTTGCACAATGTTGCTTATATTAGCGTTTAGGTGTTGTTCTGGTTGCAGGCTTTTAAGCAAAGTGATTTGCATAGTGTCTTGAGTTTGCTCCTGGTCCTTTGCAAGTGTTACTACTGGCGATTCTGCTTCTTCGGATGGAGAATCCTTTGCAAATTTTATTGCTAATACTGCTTCTTTGGATGGAGACTCCTTAGTAATACCTGATTCAACACTTTTTGACACAGACAAGTGCATCATACTAGTGATGGAAAAATTAGAGACATGTTTGTTCAAAACAGAACTTATCTTAGCCTTGGTTTGAACAGCTGCGTGTTCTGGTTTTGCCTTCTGTTTGCACAATATATCTTTGCTGTGAGAATTCTTCTTTTCCAGGGCCATAGGGACGTCACTATTCTGCTTTGGCTGAGAGACAAGTGTGGAAACGTACTCTTTTTGATGTCTTGGCTTGTCACTCCTCAGCTTTTGATGTAGCTCACAGTGGGGATGTCTAGGAACAAATCTTCTCCTCAAGATAGCTTTCATTTCTGTCCAAGTCTCTACTGGCTTTTCTCCATAGCGTTTCCTTGAAGTTACGAATTGATCCCACCAGCTGAGTGCATAATTATAAAACTCAGCTGCTACTGTACGCACTTTGTTGATCTCAGAATATTGATGGCAACCAAAAACGAGTTCTGTCTTCTTCTCCCACTCCAAGTATGTATCAGGGTCGTTTTTCCCATGGAATGGTGGAATTCTGAGCTTAAGACCTCCCAAGTTGTCTTGTTGGTAAGCTCTGCCTTCTCTCGCACGTCTATGCTTTCTTTGACTGTCCTGAGACGAATGACTAATTTGGCTATAATAGTCTGCTGCTTCTTCATCTCTATGCTGCCTTTGGTAATTTCTGTCTCCTCTACGAGCTCTCCTTGGATGATGATCACTCTGCACTTGTTCTGCATGCTCTTGCAGCTTTTGACGAATAGCCTCTATTTTAGCATCAAAAGTCGTTATCATCATCTGCTCCATCTGAGCCATCATTGCTTCCATCGACAGCTTGTTGTTGTTGCTGTTTTCTCCTTGTTCATCATCCATCTTCACCTGAAACAAATCAGAACACAAAGCAAGTAACTAGTTCTTCACAAAAATCGATTTAACAATGATTTTAAACATGATCAGACTTGCTACACATTCAAGTTGTTAAAACAAAAAATCTGCTGCTCTTGAAAATCAACTTTCGCAACTAAAACAACTAACAGTTTCTCTAGACTCAATCACACAACAAAATGAGACACAAACCATGAAACTAGACACCTTAAACTCGATCTAACACACAAAATTGCAGAGACAGTAACAAACACAAATCACAACACAAACTGAACCCAAATTTTTTTTTTTTGATTTTTTTGATGAAACAAGTGCGAGCGACACACACTCAATCTAGTACCTATGATGCGAAAAACACACAGAAACAACACTAGACAGACTCGACACACACAATTACTTGAACAGTCACGAAAATCACACCAACAAGAGCTAAACCTATGCGACAACAAATACAGGAGATGAACAGACATAAAACACAAAAAAAAAGATAAGACAGATGCATAAGAGAGAGGAACGAAATTACCCAGAGTATAGAGCTGCTCTGATACCACTTAATGAGAATCTCCCTAGAAATCGACACTATATAGCTGGGCGGTAATCGGGATAGGCCTTGCAAGCGATGAACACTTCAAGGGATGGGGATTCGATGGGTCACACAAAGGAGATGGAGATCCTTTGATTTACTGAGTTGAACTCTCTGGATATTACACACCAAAGGATAACAATGAATTGGATATTACACACCAGAAGATGGAAAAGAGAATCACTCTCTTGCGCCAAAGAAGAAGAAAACGAGTTTTTTGATAAAATGAAAGTTCTGTTGCGACAAAGGAGGCTGCTAGGGTTTAAAAGAAACAACAAAAAACGAAAATACAACTTAAGACATGCTGGGCCTTGCTACAATTTTGTGGGCTTCTTTAGACATCAATTTTGTGGCTGAATATGTTGGGCTTGGGCTTGTAATCCACTTCATTCCTCTTGTAAGCAGGTCTGGTTGAAATTGATGAAAAACAGAAGTGGGCTTCAATTTTGTGTGGGCTTAGAATGCAGGTGATTCAAACTTGTCTCATTAAAAACCTATCCTTGCAAAACCCATTGAGACAAAAACAAGGATAGGGAAAAAGAGTGCAAGATTGAATCACAATCCCACACCGATTTCCTGGACTTGGATCACCACCAATTTAGATGTAATTCTCCTATTTTCCCTTAGCTCTAACACTGATCATAAGATCAATTGGAACAAGCAATATCTCCTCGTCTTCATGCTCATCCGCTGGTGCAAGCTCAGCTACAAGCTCTGCTTCAAGCTCCTCAGCCTTAGTGCCATCTAGTATCACATCATGCAGGGTGAGTGATGGCAAGGTTAAGGCGGTGTGCATGTCGTATGATAGAGGAGAAATATATGATTCTTAGGACTGTCAAGGCTTATAACGAGAGACTACTACAGAGGAATCGCATGGGCCGCCGATGATAATGCTGCAACAAATCCCCAAGGACGCGTAAATGTCGCATGATGGTTACTTGAAATCCACGTGGTAGGCCACAAGGCGACAATGAGAGAAAGAGAGAGAGGCTCTAAGTGAGAGAAGAAGAGCCTGATGAGGGAAGGAGTCTCATGACTCTTCCTATTGAGCATCAGCATGTTTCCCAATGTGACTGGTTGTAGAGACAAAAAGATCTTAGAAAACCTAGTTTAATCTTTTGGTAGAATGATTAAACATGTGAGGGATGTTAGAGAGTTTGTAGACAATAAAAATAAGAGTTGCATGGAAGAACACATGAAGAATATACTATTAAGTCTTATTTAAGGTTTATTGTTCTTATAGGGGTTGATATAGTCTCTGGGTTTAACCATTGATGGTAGTGGATTCTAGGATACTGTTATTGACGAGATGTACGCAAATACATTTGTTGTCAAAGTTGTTAAAACCCCCTCGAATGATGAATCAATCCAAGTGATGAATTGATCCGGGTTTAAGTGGTTTTTCAAATGCGGTTAAGCTCATCAATTAACAAGATTTACAAACTTTGAGATAGGCAAATATAGACTTTGTAATACCACAATCTCCACTGTCCACCCTCATATGACGATTGGTTCTCCGTATCTTTTTACATGTTTTGTCCTCACTCAAACAGTACTAAAAGTCATATTCATATAGGTCACTTATCTTGAAATCGCTATAGCTCAAGCATGGTTAATTGTTGTGGAGTTATCTCAAGATAAGTTAAAAAAATGATAAGAGCACTTTGGTGACATATATAATTTCTTTTAAGTCAATCGATCATATTCTTATATGTGTAGAAAAAATTACTAAATTTATAATTGATCCCTAATTCTAAAAGTTTTGTTTAATTCACTTTCACTTTTAGCAAGGGGGAAAAACGTTTTCTCTCTCTAAGTTGTTGGCTTAGTACTCTCCTCCTCCCTCAGAGGATTTGGAGCTATCTTCCGAAAGAAACGGTCCTTGTCGGTAACCTTTTCAAAAGGAATCTTTCCTTTCTTTTCTCCTACTCTTACTCAAAACAACTAATTTATAGCCATTATCTCTCACCTTTTCATCACCCCACTAAATTTCTAAGGTTTTATATAAATAACTTTCCTTATCCCCCTACATTTTTTACTCATCTATAGACCTCTATGGTAACTTTTCCACCACCACCTGCTCATCTAGCCTCTAACTTTCTAAAGTTTAGCAATCTGCAACGCTCAATAGTTCATCCCAGTCTAACAAAAACAAGGTCGAAGAAATCTTTGTGGCGGAAAAAAGAAATTTTCTTGTTACTAATGGATGGTGTGTTGAACAACGCAATGAACTCAATGTCTTTAGAAGAAGATCTTCCAATCGATATCACGGAGGATGAAGGTTACAACTCTTTTCAACGAAACGCAAAAAGCTTGATTGGTCGCCTTCTTAATCCGGAATGTCAAAACATGTCTCGCATGCTGCGCACGATGCCCAGGATATGGAAGGTTTATCATAGAGTGAAGGGTATCTCTCTCACGCGAGAGAAAATTCAGTTCATTTTTGAATTGGAAACAGATATTCAAACGGTCATGAAGGATGGTTTTTGGACTTTTGATGACTGGGGAATGGTGTTAGATAGATGGCAGGAGATCCCTCCTCCTAATTTTCTACAGTCTTCGCTGGTCTGGATTCGTATTCATAAGATCCCGATCAATTACTTCACGTTGAAAACAATAGGTGCTATTGCCGACAGAGTAGGCCACGTCAAGGAGATCCTCTTTGATCAAGATAAGTCATTACTATAGGAAGGAGTCAGATGCTTGGTGGTTATCGATGTTTCACAACCGGTGAGGGATACAAAATCTATTAATCTACCAAAGGGTGAAGTAGCGGTGGTGGATATCGTATATGAAAAAATTAGAAAAAAAAGTTACCATTACCGAAGACTGTCCCACGAAAAGCAGCGTTGTCCCCTATTGCAAGGCCAGAGAAACAGAAATCATAAAGTGGGGTATTGACAAGAGGAAACAAGAGTTCTACCGCGTCAACATATTTCTAATTTGGCGGAAACGTTGATGCCGTTCCTGAGTTCATCAGTGCCCCCTGGTTTTTCACCTCTTCCAAACGTGGTCGTGCCTGAAGTCTTTGAACAAATGAAGCTATACATGAATTGTCTGGATCCAGCGGAAAAGGCAATCCAAGAATATCGAATGAAGAAAACTTTGGATGATTTATCTACTTATCCCGTTGCTCAAAGTTTGTACCTTCTTCTCGAGCAGCAGGTGATTATTTTGACAGATTTGAATAAATCAAGAGGGAAAGTTTTTGACTTCGTACATCATGAGACAGAGGGTGTTTCGATTGTCTCTTCTCGAGACAGAAGGATCCTAAATCATAAAGACGAAGTCGCCCAAATTGATGGTTTATTAAGATCAATCTTGTCGGTGATGAATGTTCATACTTTGAATCGTCAACCTACTAATTCGAATCAAGAATTCAGAGAAGGATCGGGATTCTTTTACCCGGCACTCGAGGGTGGTGCTTCAGGATTGACGATAAAACAAAAGAAAGATGAATTTTGTGAAGCCGGTTTTAAAGATGGAAATCTCTCAAAACAGGATAACACGATGCTGCTCAATGCTCAGCCGTTGACCAATGCAGTTCCGGTTGATGATAACAGAAATCTCTTGACGGGTGCTTTCAATATGGGTGTGATAGAAGGCAGTTCTTTAGGTACTAGCAGCAAAAGCAGGACTTCTAATAAGAAAAGTTCATCGTGGTTAAGGAAGAATAGAAACACTACTATTCTTAATTCTATGGCAGTTTGCGGAAAAGACAGTGAAGATGTTAAGGAATCTGAGCAGACTTCTAAGCGTAAAGCGATTGAAAACACAGAGGTGGTGTCGAAGGTACCAAATTAGGTTGATGGTTTGATGGTTCACCAGAAACCATCCAATCCTCAATGATGACAATCAGTTAGAACTGTCAAGGTTTGAGAAGCGACTTGACAGTTCGACGCCTAGAGGAAATGTGTCGTGAACATTTTCCGGATTTCCTGTTTCTCCTAGAGACTAAAAACTCTAGTGATCACGTGAAGAGTTTTCAAAGATCGTTGGGTTACGACCACGTTTACTTGGTAAACCCAGTGGGTCTCAGTGGCGGATTAGACTTGTTTTAGAAGAATTCGCATACAGTAGAGATTTTGTCATCCAACAACCGAATGATTGATACTAAGATTAAGGAAGGATCAAAGGAATATTTTATCACTTTTGTTTTCGGTGATCCTGTTCGAAATCACATAAGATTTGTTTGGGATATGCTTTCTCAGATCGGTTTTAATAGAGATGATAACTCTGAGAAACTTGGAGGCCCAAGACGTGCTGAGTCTAGCTTTATTCCCTTCAGAGCAATGATTCGAGATTGTAGAATCAAAGAAACCCCAAGTTCTGGTAATAAATTTTCTTGGGGAGGAATGAGGGAAATTATTAACTCAAATGGGCTGAAGGAATTAGTATGGATTCAATGCAGATTAGATAGAGCCTTCGGGAACGCAGAAAGGTTTTGTCTCTTCCCGCGTTCACATACAGAATATCTAAAGCGATGGGGATTGGATCATAGACCTTTATTGACGAGGATTACGGGACACATGGGAGGTCTGAGAGGAAGATTCTGGTTTGATAAAAGATGGTGTGCAAGACCTGAGTTTCTGGAGGTGATTCGCATAGGATGGAATAGCGATAGAGGTAATCGTTGCCTCGCTGATCGCATATCTGATTGTCGCAAGGAGATGTCTAAATGGAAAACTTTGGCTAATATGAATTCAAGGAAGGAACTTCTGAAGTTACAGTATGAAATTGATGCAGAGAGCTCAAAAACCAGACCTAATTTTTACAAATTACAGGCGCTTCAAATAAATTTGGAGAAGACATCCAGAGAAGAGGAAAAATATTGGAAATTAAAGAGCAAAAATTCTTGCTTAAAAGATGGAGATCATAACACGCCCTTCTTCCATGGGAGTGTAAAAGCTCGTCGCATGAAGAATCAAATCTCTGTTTTACTCGATGCTGCTGGGCAAGAACAAGATTCAGGGAAGGAGAAAGGGATAATTGCGGAAGAGTACTTTTCAAATCATCGAATCCAGTCAATGTGGAAGAGCTGCTTCAAGGTATGGAACAGCGGGTCACATTAAGAATGAACAAGGAGTTGATTAAAACAGTGACATCGCAGGAAATTCGAAAAGCTGTAAAATCTATCAAAGGTGATAGTACTCCAGGGCACGATGGAATGTCTGGAATTTTTTACCAAACATTTTGGGGAATTATCGGACCTGAGGTGATTGTTGAAGTTAAACGGTTCTTTTATACATGTTCTCTTCCATCTGATTGGAACTTTACGCAACTCTGTCTTTTACCTAAGATCACGAACCCAAATACAATGACAGACCTACGTCCTATAAGCTTATGTTCGGTGGCGTATAAGATCGTGTCTAAGATTATCTGCTCTCGTCTCAAGCGGAGATCGTGTCTAAGATTATCTGCTCTCGTCTCTCGGTGGCGTATAAGATCGTGTCTTACCGGCTCTGGTTTCACAAACTCAAGGGGCTTTCGTGGCGGGTAGATTGATTTTGGATAATCTTTTTATTGCGCACGAGATGATACATGGATTACGCACAAATCAGAACTGTAAAGATGAATTTATTGCGATCAAAACGGATATGTCAAAAGCTTATGATCGTGTGGAATGGACGTTCTTGGAGGCTTTATTTAACAAGATGGGTTTTGATCAGATCTGGATTCGTTGGGTCATGGAATGTATACGTACTGTTTTGTATACGATTTTAATAAATGGTCAAGCACATGGTCTCATTAAACCTGAGAGAGGGATTCGTCAAGGTGACCCTCTTTCTCCCTTTCTCTTCATTTTGTGTGCTGGGGCCTTGGTTCATGTAATGTACAGAGCTGAAAAAGAGGAGAAGATCACTGGTATGCGTCTTAGTAGAAGGTCCCCATCGATTCAACATCTTCTTTTTGCCGACGACAGCCTCTTCTTGTGCCGAGCTTCTTTAGCAGAATGTTCTGAATTCCTTCATTGTTTAAAGCTGTATGGAGATGCTTACGGGCAAAAAAATAATTTTGAAAAATCTGCAGCCACCTATGGAGCTGATATAGACCCGTATATGCGCAGAACTTTTGCAGCTTTGCTCGGAATAGAGAAAGAAGGTGGAGAGGGCAAGTATTTGGGGTTACCAGAGTGTTTTAGTGGCTCGAAGCAAAAGCTTTTGGCTTTCATTGGTGAAAATCTTAACAAGAGATTGAATGGATGGTTTGCTAGAACGCTTTCCCTTGGGGGAAAGGAAGTCCTACTTAAATCGATTGCTATGGCTCTCCCGGGGTACGCCATGTCTTGTTTTCGTTTAACCAAGTTTCACCTTAAAAAGATCACAAGGGCTATGAAAAGTTTTTGGGGGAATGCTTGTGAAAAGAAAAACAAAATTCATTGGATCTCATGGAAGGAGATGTGTAAGCCTAAAGCGAAAGGAGGACTGGGATTTTGAGACCTTGGTGATTTCAATCAAGCCTTACTAGCTAAACAAGCCTGGAAAATACTCAATGAACCTTCATCTCTTCTCAGCCGTATATATAAAGGCCATTACTTTGCCTCCAAAGACTTCATGGATAGCGGTAAAGGGTGTTGTCCTTCGTATGCATGGCGGAGCATTGTTTTTGGCAGAGAGTTGCTCAAACGTGGTCTGATAAAATCTATCGGGGATGGATCGAAGACTAAAATCTGGAGTGAAAAATGGATCATGGACTCTCACCCGCGCCGTCCAATGAACAAACAAAGAACGATAGATACTGAATTGGATGTCTCGTCGTTGATTTCTCTAGAAAGAAAATGGAGGACGGAAAGAGTATATGATTTATTCCCTCCGTCAGATGCATCTCGGGTACTGTCTATGCCAATTTGTCCAGCTGCATATAGGTTCATTTGGGCATACAATCATCACAGTTCCTATTCCGTTAAGAGTGGTGTCTGGTTGATTTCAAATTTTCCGTTTATCCAAGTTCCTCCTCCATCTATGGCCGATCAGAAACGAAATGCGCTGAAAAAGGGTTTGGAAGCTTAAAACAGAACCAAAAATTTGTATGTTTTGGTGGAGAGTGCTTGCTGGAGCTCTCGCCGTGGCGGATAGACTAGTTACCAGGGGTTTGAATGTCGATCCAGTTTGCAAACTTTGCCAACAGAGCAACGAGACCATCAATCACGTCCTTCTTCGATGCTGTGTAGCTGAGCAATTGTTGGATGCAGCGCAGATTCCATTCCTTGCAGGTGGATTTACTGATGTGTTAGAAGATAATATTGAGTTTTTACTGGATCGACTTGAAGATCAGAATATCAGGTCTGATATTAAGGAGAAGATACATTGGGTTCTTTGGTGTATTTGGAAGAATCGAAACTCCATTGTTTACGCTGGAAAACAAGAGTCGATGGTTGTGCTTAATCAGAGAACCAATGATGACGCTCGCATATGGCATGAGGTCAACAACTCCGCTGCAACTGTGGAAAACAGGTTCACGATTTCCAATTTTATATGCTCAAATTGGCATCCTCCTTCTACAGGTCTCATTAAATGCAACGTCAATGCATCATGGAGAAATGTTTACCTTCATAGGGGGGGGGGGGAGCATGGATTGCCCGAGGAAGCGATGGGGAGGTGAGATTTCATGCACGAGATGCTTTTACGTCTTCACCTAATCATATAATAGCAGAATTTCGATGTATTCTCTGGGCGATGCAGAGTATCGGAGATTTACACATTTCGGAAGTGATCATTGCTATGGATTGTTGTTCTGTCTTTGAAGCTATCTCTAAACCGATGGAGTGGCCAAAATTTAGAGTTTTCACATAGCAAATTCGGACCATTGAGCAAAGCTTTGATAGTTGCTCCTTTGAACTATAATCAATCAAATCCAATCGTGTGGCAAGAGAAATTGCAAACAGTGTTACACGGGAGGGGCGTTTTCATTCTTACCTTGCATTAGGCAGTCCAGCTTGGCTGCACGAGATCGTAAGGAGAGACACTTTGGTTAGCATCTAGAGGTTCTTAGTATTAGAACTTGATGCTATGTTATCCAGTATTTTCGCCTCTTGGCACTGTTTTTTATTCTCGTTCGTGTACTCTGTTTTTACTTGTTATTGTGCTATGTTCTTAGCTCATTAATAAAACCCAGACGTTTTAAAAAAAAAATTTTACAAGTTAAAATTATTTTAAAAAATAGAAAATGTAAATTTACCCTAGAAATAATAAAAAGGGAAAATTAAAAATTAATAATGAAAAAATTAAAATTGATTAGTAACCGACTAATAAAAAAAGGAACACTTAAAAATTCGAAAAAATTAATAACCGATTTATAATCCTATAAGGTAAAGTTATTAAACAAAAAAAGAAAAATACAAAATTTAAATTTATCTTAAAAGACAAAGTTAATAAAAAAGGAAAAAAATTCTTAGTTTTTCCATTTAGATTAAGGAAATTAAAGAATGGATTATTAATGATAAAAGAAGAAAAAAATCTAATTTCTAACCTCTATATAAATAATTTGGTAGTATGTCAATTATATACCAAAAATCAAAAGTCCAATAATCATTTCCAAAGCTATTACTGTATATGCTCCACCAAATTCTTCTTTCAAGGTATATTATTTATTTTCATGGATGATTTAGTTTTGTTTTTAATATTTTTTTGTTTTTTGTTTTTTTTCCATGGGTTATCTCTATAATATTATTTAGGGTTTTCTGCAAAAAAATCACCGACCTTTATTTATTTTGCAATAATAACCCTCACCTCAAAAAAATGCAAGTCAACCACTCTACCTCCAAAGTCACCCGCAAAACAGCCTTTGCCCATATCGATGATGTGGCATTCTGTTAAAAACACACGCCCGTTACTGTTCATCAATAAAATAAATAAAAAAAATTTTTGTCAACTATCCTTCTATTAAAACAAGTTTTGCCGAAAAATGTTTTTTTGCGGGAAAACGGGATTTGTCGTTTTTGACAGAAAAATGGGATTTGACGTTTTTGACGGTAAAAGATGATTTTACGATTTTTTCCGGGAAAACGGAATTTTACGTTTTTGACGGGAAAACGGGATTTTACATTTTTGACGGAAAAATGGGATTTAACGTTTTGGGCGGGAAAACATGATTTGACGTTTTTGACGGAAAAACGAGATTTTACGTTTTTGCAAGAAACGAGATTTTACATTTTTTACGGGAAAACGGGATTTTACGGGAAAACGGGATTTTACGTTTTTGACGGGAAAACGAGATTTTACGTTTTTTGCGGGAAAATGGGATTTTACGTTTTTTTGCGGGAAAATGAGATTTTACGTTTTTGACCGTCAAAAATCGTAACATCCTGTTTTCCGTCAAAAACTTCAAATCCCGTTTTTCTGAGGTGTAGAGGTTGATTTGCATTTTTTTAAGGTGAGGGTTATTCTTGCAAAAAAAATAAAGGTTGGTGGTTTTTTTTGCAGAAACCCCTATTATTTAAGAAGACATTTTTGAAAATAAACTTTGTTTTGTAAGTTATTACATATTATGCCATTACAAATAAGAAAAGATAATGAAATAGGAAATGATATAATTGTCTTTTAAAATTATTGATGAGAATCTGAAAGTATTTATTTATCATTAAAAAGGTTATTTACTATTTAGTTTCTTAACTATTTTGAATATTATATATTTTAAATAATAATCAATCCATATATATTCAAAGAAAAAAATCTATTCAAAATCTTGCTATATTTTCACTATAATTTATTATATTTTATTTGAATATATATCAAAATAAAAATTAAAAAATATTTTACTAATTTTATTAAAAGTTAGACACAAGAAAATTGATTTTTTTTTTAAGAGTTCGTGAACTAACCA
>PKMM01027584.1:120203-132447 GCA_002933915.1 Eutrema heterophyllum | reverse complement strand
TAAAATAAAACAAAAAAAAAAAGACAAAAAAGGGTGAAACAAATTATGGGCGACGAAATAAAGCAAAAAAAAAAAAATATATATATATATATATATATATATGCTTATCAGCTTATGTGTATTCTTTCCCACGTGGGTAACAGGTAACCTCACGTCTTCCTCGTCATGTTTTCAAGTGAGATGCCACGTCAATTCCGATTGGATATTGACAAGAATCCTTAGTAGTTATGAAGAGATATCTTCTTAATTGTGATGTCAAGGAAATGTCTTATAAACAACGTGAAAGTAGATACAAGTTGTAACCTAAATACACAAGGCTAATATATACGATGACCCAATTAGGCCTAATACCCTCCCTCCCTTTCAAGGTGGAGTGTGGAGATCGAGAACATCCATCTTGAGAAGAAATGCTTCGAACTCTTTCCGTCCCAACGCCTTCGTCATAATGTCAGCCAATTGGGAAGTATTGGAGACATGCTTCATAGCTATGGTTCCTTGAATGATTTCATCTCGGATGAAGTGACAATTTGATTCTATATGCTTGGTCCGAGCATGGAACACAGGATTCGCCGCGAGCTGGATAGCGGATTGACTGTCAGAGTAGAGCGTAATGGGTGTGGAACAGCCAACACCGAGACTTATGAGCAATTCTCGTATCCAAAGTATTTCACAAACAGTGTCAGCCATAGCCCTATATTCCGTTTCAGCCGAAGATCGAGAAACCACGTCATGCCTCCGTGTTTTCCAAGACAAAGGAGAACCACCAAGTTGAAGAAACCAACC
Organism: Eutrema heterophyllum; assembly: GCA_002933915.1. Classification (NCBI taxonomy): domain Eukaryota; kingdom Viridiplantae; phylum Streptophyta; class Magnoliopsida; order Brassicales; family Brassicaceae; genus Eutrema; species Eutrema heterophyllum. Next base: position 131,664 of record PKMM01027584.1, on the reverse strand, counting down.
CGTCAAGTGTCACCGGACAGCCAGCCCAATCAGAGTCACACCAAGCTGAGAGAGTTAATTCCGTATTAGAGCGAAAAAGTATACCTTGACCAGGGTTATTCTTTAAGTAACGAACCACTCGGAGTGCGGCATCCCAATGAGCTGGTTTGACTCCCAAAAGTCCCATCTCAGATATGATATCAATCACATACTTACGTTGACACAAATACATTCCTTCGGGACTGCGGGCAACTTCAATGCCCAAGAAATACTTCAGATTGCCGAGATCCTTCATGTGAAAACAAGAACTCAAGTAGTCTTTGAATCCAGTGATAATATCGAGAGAACTTCCAGAAATAATAAGATCATTGACATAAACAAGCACTTGAAGTTCGACGCCGTCTCTATCAAACGTGAAAAGAGAGTAATCCGAGATATTCTACTCAAAACCATACTGTTTTAAAGTTGTACCTGTTGGGGTCGGTTTTCACCCACTCGAGATTAACATAAATCGCGATGTCCAGACATCGGTTTTCACCCACTTTAGACATCTCGCCTCGTCCAGGAAAACAGAGCCGAGGCCGAAGCACTAACGTCATTCAACCAAACCGAGAGCAAGCCTAAAACCGAGGCGAAGCCAATTCATCCCACCTTGAATCGAAAGTAGAACCGAGCCAATCAGATTACAAGCCGGCCAGAACGAATGTCCCATTGGCCGAAACAGGGCCCATCTACCAAACTCTCCTAGGTCGAGTTGAAGGCCCAAGTCATCAATTGCCCGTCTAGTCGGCGGCCGCACAAAGCAAAAAGGAAGTATTCCTTTTCATGCCCGAGATTCTCGCTACCATAAACTTGTATAAATAGTCTTCATAATCGTTTGTAAAAAGGCATCCAAAAACCCTAACAATAGCTCTTAGCAACTTGTACTCGATAAGCTTTCTTACAGCAATAAAATACCATATATGGATCTCTTACTGTGTTTTTTCCTCAAGAAACTTTTGTTCCCTCTAAAAGTCTCTACAAGAATTGATTGTGCGAGTTTCGACTCTCACAGTACCGAGCTTTTCAAAACAACATCGCGGAGCTTGCTTTAAGCCATATAGAGATTTGTGCAAACGACAAACCTTCTTGTTATCTTTAGAACGAAAACCCGGAGGTAATTGCATGAATACCTCTTCATGAAGATCACCGTGAAGGAAGATGCTAATTCAAGCAAAGAAAACAAGATAAGGCACTAAACAAGATTAGAACAATAATAAAAGGGGAATTCAAGGATAAGGCAATTGATATAAGGTGATCCCATAGCTAATTAATGATGTCCAACACTCAATGAAGACTAATCCGTAGGCAAAGATCATTAATTAATCTTAACTAATTCTCTATCAAGGCATTAATTACTTTGCTAATTACTAATCCGAGATCAAATTCTTATTTGTGAATCACTAATTAGCAATCATTAAGTTTAAACATTCATGATCGACCAAATAAACACTCTAGACAACTATTCTCATAGGCTAGAAATGAATATATCTTAATAAGTTCATCAAGGCATTTCATCGAACACCTTGTGGGTGTGAAATGCCTTTTGCTCTAAACCAACTTTCTCTAGCTTGATTTAGCAATAAGAGTACTAATTAAGAAGGGAAATCTAATAATTTAATCCTAGACATTATTAATCACCCATTGAATCACCCTAAATCTACCAAATCCCCAAATCCTAAAAGATTACTCACTAATCATGAAGAACACACCAAATCTCATGAAAGAGGTGTTGTTAATCATGAGATGCATAATCATGAATGCATAAGTGAATGCATGATATGCATGAGACTCAAGAGATGCAAAAATCGAAAATAAGAATAAAGAACACAATGTTAAATAATGGTCCCTCCCCCAAACTTAAATCACACCGTCTCGGTGTGAAAGAAACTCGAGAGAGAGACCAAAAACAAAGGTAAAATTCAAAGACTCAAAAGAAAAGAAAACTATTTACAAGCTTGGAGTGATACCTCTAAGATTCAAGTAAGGAGGAGGTGTCCATGGATAGTGTAGGGTTCCCCGAACCGCTCGTTGATGGTGATCTTGTTGCTCTCCTCTTTCTCCTACGCCATTCATGGGAAGAAGCGCGTGGTGGTCGTCATTGTTCCTACAATGGATTACCATGGTTCCGTCGAAGGAGTGGCGCCTATCGACATCCATGTTGTTCTCATCGGTTCGTTCTTCCTCAACATGCTCGCCTTGCTTGTGAGACGAGCTTGTTCCGCCAATCTTCGCCTTTAGCTCTTTTATTTGGCTCTTACTTCCATTAACCGTCTTCACCAATTTCTTGATGGTTTTGTCTTGCCACTTGTTCCACCTTTGGAGGAACTTGATATGTTGGTGAGCGTGGCGCGAGGCCGTGTCGTGAAGTGGTTCACCATACGGCTCGAAATGGTATCGTTCACTCCCATAGATCGGATTTGGAGGAGGTTGTGGCGCTTCACTTTCACGGGTGTTGGAAGCTTCTCCAATGGCTTTAGCGGAAGACCTCGCTCCTTGTGATCCCGGTTGATAAATCACTTTGAGTGAGGGATGAATTGCGGGGTTGTAGAAGTGGTCTTTTGTTGGGTAGAATTTAATGTTTGCCCGTTCTTGAACCGTTGTGAGGGTTTGATTGGGTAGCAAGATCTTCACTTCGTTCTTATCGTGGAGGTTCAACTTGTAGGCATAAGTGTTCCCGAGCTTTCCCGCTAAGTAGTATGCCCTTCGGAGAGAAACCGCATCAAAACGTTTAATCCCCACCGCGATTCATATTGTTCTTCCATCCTTGACTTTCGCCCCATCAATGTGGCAAGCTTGCAATATTGGAGTGATTATGCCACTTATGCTCAATTGCAGAGTCTTATCTTTCAAAGCCACACCCAATCCTTGTAGTGAAGGAGTTGCTTGACTAGTACCGTCACTAACGCCATTTAAGAATCTCCTTCGAGTTTGATTCCATTCGTGCATGTGACAAGGAGTGGTGCAACCCCGAGGTCTATCAATCCAAGCTCGTCCTCGGTTACTTTCCTGTCTCTTTCCGGGCAAATAGCGTGTGAGCTAGCACCTTGTTCGCATAATGGATGGTGGGGTGGCGAATTAGTGTTGCCTTTGAGAAACCAGGCCTGAATTCTCCGCTCCCAATTGTGTCCCATAAAGAGTTGAGTTCCTTGGGCAGGAAGAAGAAGTATTTCCTTGCTGATTTCCCTCCTCCGTGAATTCAAAGAGACAACTTAGTTCGTGGAAGCTCATTGAGTAGATTGTGCGGTGAACTTGGAACGTGATATACATGTGGCTTTTGTCTTCCCTTGGCTTTCCACTGTCATAAAATTCCGCGGTCAAAGATGCTAAGAATTGGCATGTGGCTACTTGGTATGCGGGGAATGCCATGTCGAAGAACTTCCCAAGACCCATGTTCGTGAATATTGCTCTTGTATCTTCTGCAATTCCGAGTTCCCCGAGCAAAGCATGATCCGGGTAACGAGTAGGCTTTAACTCCACGCTCATGAACTTTTTGAAAAGCTCCGCGTATGTTGGCGGTCTTGGCTTTGGTTTCGGAGCCTTCTTCTTTGTCACCACGACCCGTTCATTCCCACTTTCACTACCGCTTTCACTTCCGCTTTCATTCTCAACGATTTTTTCTTTCGACGCGGCTATCTTTTTCCCACGTGCCTTTTCCAATTGAGCTTGAGTTTGAGCTTTCTTCGGAGCCATTGTACCTATAAAAGGCACAAAACTCGAAAGAGAATTAGCAAAATGTTGTGAAATTCAACAAAAATTGAAATTTCTCAAATACAAGCTCAAATTTCACAACTTTGCTAATGAGACAAGCTAATTCCATTTGATATCACTCAAGCAAGGCTAAGGCAAGCAAATGCAAGTGAAGTCCTCATTCATCAAGCAATTTCCCAAATTTTTGTGAATTTCGTCACTATTCATGCTCAAGAACCCTAAGTGCTCAAAATCCAAAATTTTGCCATAAAAACACCAAATTAGCTCACGAATCCGATATCCCAAACATAATCAAGCATAACCCAAGTGTTATCATCCAATTTCGAACCCTAAAGAATCAATTCCATGAGTTTTTTCAATTCTAGAGCAAACCTTGTCTTTCATGGAAAAGAGAGAGTTTGAATGAACATACCTTGGGGAAGATGATAGAGGGATACGAGATTGGAGTTATAGTCATTGGAAGCACACGAAATCAAGCTCAAAGAATCATGAATCATTGGATTTGGTGTAAAGATGAGGGAAAACTTGAGAGAAACAAAATATGAAGTGTCGAAGGAGAGAGAAGAAGAAAAGAGTGTCGTGAGAGAACAAGAAAAAGGGAGAGACAAATTTCGGTCAAATGAGTCAAAACCGAGTTAATTCGGTCAAAATCGGATTAAACCGGTCAAATAAATTGGTCTAGACCGAATTAAACCAGGTCAACGCGGGGAAAGAGTTGACTTACCTGGGAGGAGTTGTATCGGATTGCAAGAGTCCGATGCAGCAGCTTCATAGAATTATAGTTTGTTTCGTAAATTCTTTCATTTTGATAGTTTTTTCGATTACACTCCGATGCAGCAGCTCGATAAGGCTTCCTTTTTTCGGACGGGTGATTTGCATCGGACTGCAACTGTCCGATACTTGTGTCCGATGTGAATTGTCCGGAGTTGGGAGAATCTGCATCTGGAGACAACTGTCGGATGTAACAACCCGGAATAATTCATGTGATTTGCAACATGGGTTTTGCATTGGGTTGCAGCAGTCCGAAACTAATGTCCGTTGGGATTCTGCAACACCATAATCCGATACAGTAGCTCGATATCTCTTCTGATATTTCCCGAAATTTGTGCTATTCTCCTTTGATCCAAACCCGTGTCCATGAAACCTGAAGACATGAAACAAAAAGCAAAAAAAGGAACTAGAAAGATACTTGAAAAATATTTACAAGGATAAACATGGGATTGCCTCCCAAGTGTGCTTGTTTAACGTCGCTAGCTTGACTTTGCAAACCCTTTTTAGGCGGAGAGAGGGCTAGAGAGAGGAACCATGGTCCCTTCCTCGATGAATTCACCCGCTAAGTAGGGTTTAAGACGTTGTCCATTGACCGTGAACTCTCCCCTGGACTTGTTCCACAATGTTACCGCTCCATAGGGCATCACCTCTTTGATCATGAAAGGACCCGACCATCTTGACTTGAGTTTCCCAGGAAACAGCTTCAACCGGGAATTGAATAGTAGCATTTGGTCTCCAACCTTGAAGTTCTTTGGCACGATCTTCTTGTCATGAAACGCCTTTGTTCTCTCCTTGTAGATCTGCGAGCTTTCATACGCGTCAAGGCGGATCTCATCAAGCTCATGTAATTGTATCAAACGCTTCTTCGAGGCGGTCTTAATGTCAAAGTTGAGAAGCTTAACCGCCCACAAAGCTTGTTACTCCAATTCAACCGGCAAGTGACAAGATTTTCCATAGAGAAGATTAAATGGCGTTGTCCCAATTGGTGTCTTGAAAGCGGTTCGGTAAGCCCACAACGCATCATCTAGCTTTATGGACCAATCTTTCCTCGAGCTCCCAACTGTCTTCTCCAAGATAGCCTTGATTTGGCGGTTTGAAACCTCCACTTGACCACTTGTTTTAGGGTGGTGAGGCGTGGCCACCTTGTGCTTAACCCCGTGTTTCTTGAGTAAGCTCTCAAGAACCTTGTTGATGAAGTGGCTTCCCCAGTCACTTATCACTACTCTTGGCACTTCGGACCTCGGGAAAATGATTTTCTTGAAGAGCTTTAGAACCACCTTTGCATAGTTTATCGGACTAGCAATTGCTTCAACCCACTTGGAGACATAGTCAACCGCTACCAAGATGTATTGGTTGCCATAAGAAGAGGGGAATGGTCCCATGAACTCAATGCCCCAAACATCAAAAATTTCAACCTCAAGAATTGGATTTTTAGGCATCTCATCCCTTTAGCTTATGTTCCCCTTTCTTTGGCAAAAATCACCCTTTGACACAAAATCTTGAGCATCCTTGAACATAGTTGGCCACCAAAAGCCCACTTGTAGAACCTTAGAAACTGTCTTGAATGTAGCAAAGTGACCTCCATATGCCGAACTGTGACAATGCATCAAAATTCCATCCACTTCTTCCTCGGGTATGCATCTTCTATAGAGCTTGTCTTTGCAAAGAGTGTACAAGTAAGGCTCATCCCAATAGAAACGAGTGATATCTCTAAATAACTTTTTCTTATGATAGCTATCCAAGTTTGGTGGTTCTGTTCCACAAGCCAAATAGTTCACGAAATCCGCATACCAAGGTAAATCTTGCTCCTTCAAACTCTTGACTTCCTCGAGCTTCAACCCCGCGTAATAGCCTTTCCTCAAAATCTCTATTAGCATAAGATGTTCCTCGGAGAGAGAGTCATCTATGGGGACTGCATCTTCAATTCTAAACCAAGACAAGTGATCCGCTACTCCATTTTCGATGCCCTTCTTGTCTTTAATCTCCATGTCAAACTCTTGTAGAAGGAGAATCCACCTTAGAAGCCTTGGCTTAACATCTTTCTTAGCTATCAAGTGTCTCAAAGCCGCATGATCGGTATGAACAACGACTTTGGACCCAACAAGTATGATCTAAACTTCTCAAAAGCAAACACGATTGCTAAGAGCTCATTTTCCGTGGTAGCATACTTTACTTGGGCATCGTAAAGGTTTCTAGCATAGTAGATTACTTGAACCTTCTTATCCTTCTTTTGTCCCAAACAGCTCCAACCGCATAGTCACTTGCGTCACACATGATGTCAAACGGTAGATCCCAATCCGGTGCTTGCACAATTGGAGCGCTCACAAGAGCTTTCTTTATCTCCAAGAACGCCTCAAGGCACTCTTCATCAAAATTGAAGTCCACATCCTTGCAAAGAAGTCTAGTGAGTTGTCTTGCAATCTTGGAAAAGTTCTTGATGAACCTTCTATAAAACCCGGCATGACCCAAGAAGCTTCCCCCTTCACCAAGTTTGGCGGCTCCAAGCTCATCATAACCTCGATATTTGCTTTGTCTACTTTAATGCCCTTCCCCGGCAACGGCGCCAAATTGATAAGTGATATTTTCAATTTCTGAATGCTTATCGTTATAGCATAAGAGATGTCAAACCAAAGGAGTTAAGATTAATACATTAGGAATGCATGAAACTCCTTAATCTAAGCTAAACAAAAAGGGTTTTTGCTAATTGCCTAATGAAGTTGAATGCAACTACTAAATGTAACCAAACAACTAACAACTTAAACAATTGACACAATTCAAATGAAGACAAAGCAATAAACTAAACAAGAAACTTAATCGAGCTTAAGACAATTTTAAAAGACGAATCTTAGGGTGAGGTAATTGATTTCGGGTGATCTAGAGCTAATCCATAATGCCAATATACTCAATCAATGTTAATCCTTAGGTTTTGACCACTAATTAAGACTATTCCACTTCCGTAGTACTAATCACCTTGCTAATTACTTAATTAAGAACAAACTCTCATTTGTAATTAAGCAATCAACAAGCATTAAACACAAGGTCTAATAACCAACAAATACCTTGGAAAACTATTTCCATAGGCCAAGAATGTAAATCCCTTAAACAGTTCATTGGGGAATTTCATCGAACACCTTCTAGGCGAGAAATTCCATATGATATAAATCAACTTGATCAAGGCTAATCTAGCTTTAAGATCACTAAATAAGGAAGGAAATCAATCAATCTAAACCCTTAACATTATGGATCAACCCCAAAATCACCCTAATCTAACTCACCAAAGATCCTATAAGACTACTCACTAATCATGCTAATCCCAACAAAACCCATGTTTAAGTTGTTAAGATTCATTATTAGAAGAAAGGTAGAAGGTGAAATCAAGACAATAAAGATGTAGATTGCATAAAACCAAAATGTGTTCTTACAAATTTCCCAAAAGGAAAGGGTTTTTCAAAACAAGAACAAAGTGATTGCAAAAATTAGGTTTTTTTGTAATTTAAAGGTAAATGGGTCGAACCGGGTCAACCCTGGACAAACCGGGTATTGACTCGGTGGGTTTGGGTTCTGCGAAGGCTGCATCGACTGTTGCACTGTGCATCTGCTTGATGCAACAACTCACTATGGTTTGGCCGACACAGGGCAAGACTGCATCGGGTTACAGCAGTCCGATGCAAGTGTCCGTTTCTCCTGTTTTCCACCTGCCATATCGGGTGGCTGTATCGACCAGATGCAACCCGATTTGGTCAGTCCGATTCTCTCCTGTTTTCCACCTGCCATATCGGGTTGCTGCATCGACCAGATGCAACCCGATATGGTTTGTCCGATATCCTCCTCCTTCTTGGGTAATCTCATTTGCTCTTAATCCAAGCGCCATCAGCTATCAACTCCTCGATGCCTCCATAAGTACCTAGAAACACTCCAAACAATTCAAGACTCACTAGGACCTACTCTAAACTGACTAACAACTACAAGTTGATGAAATGCTATAGAAAACCCATAAGAATACATACAAAAGACACCAAAGCTATGTGAGATGCATGCTAAAAAGAGTTAAAATATGCAAATATCAAATGTCCAAGTGCCTTGATCTTCTAATGACACTACTTCATCGGACATAGCATCACATCAAACCTCAAACTTAACAGCATCTTTGAAGTATTTCGGTTCAGCACCCGAGGTGATGGCGAAGAGGAAAGCCTGATGATTTGCATAAAATCGTGAATTGGATAAGTAATTATCCAACGGATACGGAGTGACGGAGGGAAACGGTTCAGTAAGAACTTCCAATACAAAATCTGCAAGCTTCATCGGTCATTTTTTAATGCGATGACCACGACCCAGTTCTTCGTGAATATCAAGAGACAAATTTCGAGAAATAAGCTCGTTGTCCACATAATCGAAGGAAGAAGATTCAGAAACAGTACCGGAGGTGCTTGAATTTTGCAGGTTCGTGGAATCTGGAGGAGATGAACTTGCAGAATTCAAATTCGAAGGAAGATCAAAGGAGAGCTGAGAGGATTCTGGCAAAACCAGTTCGTGTTGATGGCGAGAATCACTCGAAATCAGAGTAGTCTCTATAGCTGGAGAGCAAACAACGATAGGTAGAGGAGGTATAGGTGGAGCAGAATCGACAAGATCAAAGATATCATGATCGTCATTCTCAAGAGATCATATCTGAACATATGATGTTGGAGAAGAAGAAGCCTGCAACTTTCCCGTATCGGAGAAGGGAAAAACAATTTCACAAAAGATGACATCCCGAGAAACGGAGACAACGCCAGTTTTGATGTTATATACTCGAGAAATATAGATGGATTGCTACGCGAAGCAAACTTGTCACCGCCGTGTTTTTGGTTATGAACGTAACAAAGACATCCAAAAACACACAAGTGATTCATTGGAGGAGGACGATCATAAACAAGCTCAAAAGGAGTCTTCCATTGAGAATTTTGGTCGGTGTGCGATTGATTAAGTATGCAGCAGCAAGAGCACAATCTTCCCAAAATTCAGTGGGTAAATGAGCTTGAAATCGGAGAGCACGCGCCACATTGAGAATGTGACGATGCTTGCGTTCTACGCGGCTATTTTGCTGAGGAGTCCCAACGCAAGATGTCTCGTGAATGATGCCTTTCTACACGAAGAAATCAGCCAAACATACAAATTTAGAACCGTTGTCAACAATTTTCACTTGACGAGAAATTTGTCGTTCAACAAGTGCGAGGAAATTCTTGAGATGAGTTGGAGCTTCTTGTTTAGATGGTAGTAAGTATATCCAAACAGCGCGAGAGTAGTCATCTAGAATCGTGAGAAAGTAGCGAGATCCACAAAGAGAATTAGTTCGATAAGGACCTCAAAGATCACAGTGTATCATCTCAAAAACCAATGTTGTTTTATTGCTACTCAAAGGAAATGAATCTCGTGTTTGTTTTGCACGAATACAAATGTCACACGTCTTGGAATAAAAATGACTACTACTAAAATCAGAAAATTGCAACAACTCCAAAGCTTTAGAAGATGGATGTCCCAAACGACAATGCCAAAGCTCCATAGGTTGAGTATGCGTCCCAAGCATCGCCGCAGCAACAGCCACGCCTCTAAAAAAATACAGCTCGTTCCTATGCTCACCCGCTCCAATCAGCGTCCTCGTGATGCGGTCTTGAACAACACGGAGTTTATCAGTAATCTGAAACACACATCCGCTGTCTCTGGTCAACTGTGAAACTGAAATGAGATGGCATTGAAGACCATCAACAAAGAAGACACTTTGAAGACTAATTGATGAAGCCAACTGTGATGTTCCATATTTAACTGATGTCGTATATCTTCCATAAGGAATTTTTATCAGAACTGGTGCCATATCTGTCAAATTACTAAGAAAATCGATGCTGCCCGCCATGTGGTTAGAAGCACCTGTATCGATAATCCAAGATTCAAGAAAGTATATACCAGTAAGACCTTCACTCGGCACTGATTTTCGTTCCTCAAGCATCCTCACCAGAGTTTTCCGTTGTGTGTCATTTAAACCGCTAATCCCCACTCGATCTGCTGCGGTGAAATTGGGGTCAGCAATCAAATTTTCTGCACCAGTGAAGTCATGATTGGAGCAAGCATAATCTGATGCAGCTCGTGCTTTTGGTTGAGTAGTCGGTGCAGGTAGCAATCCACGTCCAGCACCATTATTCTCAGAAGGACCACAATTATATGGAGATCCAAACTTGCTGCGATTTTTCTCGCCAAACCAAGGAGGAAAACAAATCTGTCTGAAGCATTGTTCAGCCAAGTGTCCCTGTTTACTGCAGTAAGTGCACAGAACAGAGCCTCTGCCTCTGTTTTCCAACGCAGTTCGGGGCTGCGTGATACTAAGACTTTTCGGTCTTAAGGAGGTATCAATAACTCCAATACGAGTAGTATAGAAGGTTATCAATCCATATTGGGATTAATTCTAAGCACGAAGAATACAAGGCACTCAAGTAAGTTAAGCTAGATAAGTGAGTTGTTGATTTTAACTAGTACACTAACAAGATTTAGCAATAAACAAAACGAAACAAACTAAACGAGATATAAACTCAAATGGTGAAAGCGAATCCAAGGATGGGGTAATTGGATATAGGCTATTCCAAGTCTAATTCATGATGCTCATACACAATCAAGGTTAATTTCCAAGGTTAAGATCCTAATCGCGACTAATCCTCTCTCAAGGCACTAATCACCTATGCTAATTACTAATCCAAGATCAAATTCTCATTTGTGGACTCTTAATTAGCAAGCATTAATTTCATTAATCAAGATCACCTAAATAATCCCTTAGACAACTAATCTCTTAGGCTAAGAAGGGTATTTCTCTTAGAAAGCTCTCTTAGGCATTTCATCGAACACCTTGTGGGTGGGAAATGCCTTGAGATCAAGTTTGTCTTTCTCAAGCACAATCAAGCATTAGACACACTCCCTAAGAGTAGGAAATTGA
>PKMM01027584.1:16963-112012 GCA_002933915.1 Eutrema heterophyllum | reverse complement strand
TTACTGAGAGGTCCGAACAGGTCCATTACTGCGACTAAGTTGAGTCCGAGGTATATGGGGCCGTTCCGGATTGTAGAGCGTGTTGGACCGGTAGCGTATCGGTTGGAGTTACCCGCGGCTATGCAAGCATTTCATAAGGTCTTCCATGTGTCGATGCTAAAGAGGTGTTTGTATAGGGGTGACGAGGTATTGGCTGAGATTCCGTCAGATCTCCTGCACCCCGTCAGATCTTCAGCCCAATATGACCTTTGAGAGTTCTCGAGCGGAGGGTCAAGGAGCTTCGTCGGAAGAAGATTCCGATGATGCGAGTTCTGTGGGACTGTGACGGGGTGCAGGAGGAAACTTGGGAGCCAGAGGCTAGGATGGAAGCGAGGTTCCGGAAGTGGTTCCAGAAGCAAGCTGCGGCTTGAGTTCCATCGAGAGGTTCCAGTTTGGGTTGTAGCTGTATGCCTTGTGTGTTTCATTTTGTATTTCCGTTGTGTGGAACGATGTTACATTATGATGTATAATAAGATGAGTATTTCTTATTATTGGTGACTTTGGGAGTCACGGTTTCGCATTACGTTTGGGGTAAAAAGCGTTAATGCAAGGAATAATAAGATGGATGTTCTTATTGCTGTTGTGAGAGTTGCGTGTTCAGTTAAGCTTGTTCGGAAAGATGAGTCAAGTGACGGGACCGGGTTATTTCACTTAGCGGTTCTGTGTGGTGGGTCGGATTGCAGGCGTATGGTACTTGTTTGTTTTATTACGTTTGTATTGATGACCTACTGCAGAGAGTAGTTGGGTGTTAGAGTTAGCCTAGTCATAGTTGTCTTGACAAGTTTCTCTAAAGCGAGCCGACACTGGAGGGTGCGCAAGGGCGGTGCGATGGCCTGGATATTGGCTATGCACGGCAGATATTCCGGGTACGGAATATGGGATCACGGGAGGTAGTTCAGTCGAGATGCTTATAGATGTGTGACTTATTGCTCGTTGAGGGGACTAGTTCCTCTAGTGCCGATAGCTCGCAGGACTGTGTGTCTTGAGAGTGTGATTGGTGATGTACCCAGGCTCGGAAGGTTTATAGCCTAGAGTGATACGTGATACCGTGGATTCGTAAGGAGTATATCCTAGACGTAGGATATATTACCTAGAATTGAGTGGTATGGGGTATCGAGACTCTTGTAGGTTATATTACCGAGTGGAGTGGTATGGCAGCTACCCAGAACTCGGAGATGCTGCGGTGTCTTGGGTGCTGTGGTATGGTTGATACCTTGCGAGGTATGGTAATATCCTGCGGGATATGGCAAATGCTCGGAACTCGGAGATGCTGCGGTGTCTTGAGTGATGGGGTTTGGCTTGTGTTTGAGCAATAAGTACATATGATGCCGCGGTGTCATAAGCATAGGGACTTAGTGGGAAACCTCGGAGGTTGGTATTGGACCTCGTGTGAGTGTTGAGATGGCCGGGTTGGCCAAGGTTTATGTAATCGTTGCGACGATTAAGGTTCATTGGGAGATGAACGGTAACGAAGATTCGAGGTCGAATCTATGTTAATGGGGGAGAATTGTAACGCCCGCATTCCGGAAGAATTGATTATTGGGGAAAATAATTAATTCGGGTTTGTTCCAGGGTAGTATCGAGCGATACTAGCCTTGTATCGATCGATACCTGTCGGGGGTAGTATCGATCGATACTGGCCTGTATCGGTCGATACCAGTCGGGGTTTCCTTATTGTCTTCTTCCTCTTCTCTTCTTACGGTGGAAACCATTTCTTTTGGCAAAAAATCAGAATAGGTCGTGAGAGAGGGAGAAAGCGAGAGAGCGAAAGGGAAAGAAGAGCTTGGTGAAGCTTGGATCTTGCGAGATCAAGAGAGTTTGAGCTTGGAGAGAAGCTTGAAGAAGAGGTTGGAAGAGCGTGGTTTTGGCGTGAGCTAAGGGGGAAGAGAGGGAGGTCTTCTAGAGCTCGATCCATCCTATCTAAGGTGAGTTGTGACCAAAGGTTAGCAATTAAGCTTGTGTGGTGCTTGTTTAAGCTTGATTGATGAGTTGGGGCTTTGTCTTGGCGATTTATAGGTTTAGATTTCGTGAAGGTTGTGAGTCGCAGGGGAGTATCGATCGATACCATGGGTGTATCGATCGATACCAGTCCCTTGTCGGTAGGCGCGTGTTGTTTTAGTATCGATCGATACCAAGTGTTGTTTTTAGTATCGATCGATACCAGGGGGTATCGATCGATACCAATCGTTGGTTGTGCCTTGAAAGCGTGTTGTGTGTTTACTTTTCAGGCGGTGTGTTTAGCTTTTCTTGGAGTAGAATTGCTAGGCGTTGGTTTGAATTGCTAATTGTGCAGGAAGTTTTAATTGGTGTTAATTAATTCTTCGTGTTGTTAATTGTTGATTGTTGTGCTTGTTGTTAGCCTGTTGCTGGGAGGATCAATCTCACTCAGCGTTTGGTTAGCCAAATGTTGATGCATCACTTTTGTCGATGCAGGTAAAGATAAGGCGTGATCGTGGAATCGAGGCAGTGAAGAGGGGATGACTAGGACTCGGGGTTTTTGCTGTTATAGAACTGTTAGCTTGTGTAAGCTGTAGAACTTGTTTTTGTGTTGTTTAATTATATAAAAAAAAAAAAAAAATGCGGTCGTTTCAAAGCTTCTCAAATTGTTCGGGCGTAACATCAGGGAAAGCTTTAGATACCTGACTGTCAAATAAGCTGCAAGTCGATTATCATTAAAGAATTATGTATACCATCATATATATATGTACAAAACTTTTAATATTGATTAGGTACCTCTCATATGGATGCACGTAATCGCATTTTCGGAGGATGTATGCGTGTGCGCTATTCTTTTCTTTGTCACTTGGCCACCAAACTTCCTTCAATTTCCCGGCTAAGCGACCGATGGGGGAGAAGATATCTGGGACACCTTCTACTGAATACGTTGGTGCTACTCCACCATCATCATACCGTCGCGGGGCCCTTTTACGTGTGCGGAAGTTAGGAGGAAAGTAGTATGATGAAAAGTGAGAAGTTTCTTTAGTTAAACTTCCCGCAACAATTGAGCCTTCGACCCGTGCAAGGTTTTTTGCTTTGCCCTTCAAATGTTTCATGAAACGCTCGAATGGGTACATCCACCGAAACTGCACAAGGCCACCAAGTGTTGCTTCATGAGGAATATGTATAGGGAGATGTTCCATAACGTCAAAAAATGACGGAGGAAAGATCTTCTCCAAGTTGCACAACAATAACGCAATATTTTCGTCTAGTTGTTGAATTCTATCTTCTGTCAGAGTTTGGGTACTAAGATCCCGAAAAAATACTCCAACGCCTATCAATCATTAATTAAACTTTGTTAATTTCAATTGGTAATTAAATATGAACTTATATATTAATTCAAATAAACGTTTTGTACGTACCTGCAATTGCTTCATATACATTTGTTGGTAGAAGCTCGGCAAACACGAAAAGGAGTAATCGTTGCATAAAAACATGACAATCGTGGCTCTTCATCCCTGCAAAATTTTGCCCTTGTTCTACACACTTAGAGAGTTTGGAAACATATCCATCGGGAAACTTAACCTCAGTTGTTGCCCAGTTGAAGAGTTTTGTCATTCCATCGGTTGACAACCTTTAGATAGGAACTGGTGCTTTGCCATTACTAATTAGATGCAACTCACTTCGCGAACATATATCAGGCAAGTCCTGCCTAGACTTCAAATTGTCTTTACTCTTTCCATGCACGTTCAAAACTGTATGCATGATGTTATCAAAAAAGTTTTTATCGATGTGCATAACATCAAGATTGTGTCGAAGCAAGTGATTCCCAGAAAATACTCTTCTTATGCCAATTGTGCTTCTCACCATAATAGTCTGGCATATTGGCAGTAGTGTGCCAATTACCCCCACGAATGATTGTTTCCTGACCACCATAATAATCAATTTGCTCATATAAATCTTCACCAGATAGGTACACAGGTGGAGGGGTACGTACAACTTTGTTCTTCCGAAACAATCTCTTGTTTTTTTCTATAAGGATGGTGGATAGACAAAAAGCGGCGGTGACAATCGAACCAGCTGGTTTTCCTTCCATGTTTTAGTTAAAACGCATTTGTCCGATGGAGGCAGTACGGACATGCTAATCTTTCATGCATAGTCTAACCGGATAACATTTCATAAGCAAGGAAGTCACTTATGGTCCACATAAGCACTGCCCGCATCGTAAAATTTCTTCTCCTTGAGATATCGTAAGTATGAACACCAGTATACCACAACTGTTTCAGCTCATAGATCAAGGGTTGTAGAAAAACATCTAGGGACCGCTTCGGATGCTTAGGACCATGGACTAAAATACTCAAAAAAAGAAACTCCCTTTGCATGCACATATCAGGAGGAAGGTTGTAAGGTGTTACAATTATTGGCCACAAAGAATATTGTCTCTCAGACATACTAAATGGACTAAATCCATTTGTGCATAGACCAAGATAAACGTTCCTAATTTCTGTAGCAAATTCTGAGTGTACCGTTTTAAAGTGCTCCCACGCCTTTGCATCAGGCGGATGGGATACCTCCCCTTCTCTGCGTGAATGTTCGGCATGCCATCTCATCGATGCAGCAGTCCTTTCTGATTGATTCAATCGTTTCAACCTATCGGTTATAGGAAGGTACCACATCCGTTGGTACGGGATCCTATTCCTCTCATTACCTTGCGGCTTATATCTTGCCTTCTAATAGAACCGACATTCCTGCAGCTTATCATCATCTTTCTAGAAGATCATACAATTATCAATGCATACATCGATAATCTCAGAATGTAAACCTAGACTAAATACCAAATTTTGTATGGCGTAGTATGACTCAGCAGCATGATTATCCTCAGGCAAATACTCTTTTATTAAATCAGCTCAATCGTCCATGCAGATCTCAGTTAAGTTATGATCAGTTTTAATGTTCATCATTCTAGATGCCAAAGACAATTTAGACTGGTCTTCTCTACATCTATCGTAGATTGGCTGGTTTGCAGCATCTAACATATCATAAAATGCTTTCGCATCTACGTTAGGTTCCTCAGCAATATTACCAGTAAATGTTGTTGTTGTCTCATGAAATGCATCGTTAACCATGTCATGAAACCTATCATGCTCTTCACCAACATAAGGATGATGATCATAATATTGATGATCATTATGCATACTAGATTCACCCGCAGTTTGGTTATTAGTGCAGTTACTACTATCCGCTGCATATGGACCATATCCCTCACCATGTTGAAACCAAACAAAATATTTCGGCGTAAATCCTCTATTAAGCAAATGCCTCCACACAATATCAACTGAAATATGTTTCGTATTCATGCACTTCCTACACGGACATAACATCTTACCGCTTTCCACAGTCGTCCTGATGTTTGTCGCCTGTTACATGAATGTTTCAAGACCATCTATGAACTCCTTTCTCACCGATCCCTCAGAATCTTTACGTTTGTACATCCATCTTCGAGTTGCATAAATATCATCACCATCACCACAGGAAATATTTGATTAAAATTGTGTTTTTTTCTTAAGAGGGGGAGATTGGTTTTTGGTGTGGTGAAAACAAACGAGGGTGAGTTGTATATATAGGCAATTTATGCAAGGAATTTGCGACGTATTTGGGTCGAAATAATTAAGTAGGTATAAAATTAAAAACGTGTGTTAGGGACGGAATTGCGACGAAACGAATTTGCATCGAATATGCGACGAAATAGCATCGGTATTGCGACGTAATGGTTTGTCGCAAATAATTAGGTAGGGTTCGTCGCAAATCAGTCGCAAATTTTTAACTTTTAAAGTTGGACGCAACTTCAACGCAATTGTTGCAACGAATTTGCGTCGAAAAGGGGATACGTAGTTAATTGGACGTTATTTCGTCGCAAACTTAGGTGGAATTTGCGACGAAATAGTTAGTCCCAAAGTTGCGACGAAGTTGGGACGAATGATGTTTTACTCGCTATTTCGTCGCAACGACGTAACTTTGTTTGCGACAAAAATATTCGACGTAAATATTCGTTGCAAAAGCCATGTTTTCTTGTAGTGTCTCATCTTCTGAAAGAGTGTTGTAACTAATGTTACAACAAACACGACAATGATTTCAGGCTTGTGGAGGAACGGGAAGCATGAAAGATTTGAGTTTCTCTCATCCAAAACTTCATTTCTTGCTGGTAATCGAGGAAAAGGGAAGAAGATGTTTGAAGTGAGTCTTTCTAACGCAGTTGATGTTGCTAAAGACCAAGTGACCAACCAAACTTTGGGGGAATCAAGACATGTTTGAGACCCTATGTTCTTGTTGCATATCGAGTTTGAAATTTTTTTATGTTCTCTAATGTATTGATAACTATGGAATAAAATACTAGTTAACAATTTTGTGCCAAACAAAAACTAGAGAGTAGAGAATCATCATCATTCAAAATCAAAGCTTATACATCACTCTTAAAACCTTTCTTGTTAACAAGCTCCTTTCTTGCTCTATAGTAATTCCTCCTCTTTGGATTTAAACTTAGAGAATATCACTTAGCTTATCCATTCTTTTTGGAAGATGCTGAAACTTGGTTGATTTACTTACTACTACTTACCAAGGAATCTCGCAAGGCTCGAAGAGGATGATTCTAAAACTCCACACAACACCCAAATTATTCTAGAACCACCTAGGCTCCTAGAACCGTAAGGGCTCTGATACCAATTGAAACAACCACACCTTTTTTTTTAAACGGAATTAAATAATACAACACACATAAACACAAAACCAGTGTTAACATTTCTACAACAGCGAAAACAATAAAACAACAATTAAAAACCCCGGGTCCTAATCATCCCCTCTTCACTGCCTCAATTCCACGATCACGCCTTATCTTTACCTGCATCGACAAAAGTGATGCATCAACATTTGGCTAACCAAACGCTGAGTGAGATTGATCCTCCCAACAACAGGCTAACAATTAACAACAATGAGCAATTAACAATACGAAGAATTAATTAACACCAATTAAAACTTCCAGCACAATCAGTAATTCAACTCTATGAAAAACTAAACACACACGCACAACCACAACCGGTATCGATCGATACCCCCTGGTATCGATCGATGCCCAAACCAAAACACAACCTCCCGACAAGGGACTGGTATCGACCGATACACCCCTAGTATCGATCGATACCGACTCAACATGAGTCTACCGACAAGGGACTGGTATCGATCGATACACCCCTGGTATCGATCGATACTCCCCTGTGATTCACGACCTACGCGAAATTTAAACCCAGAAATCGCCACACAAATCGTCACACAAGCCACAAGATTCAACAATCAAGCTTAACTAAGCATCACACAAGCTTAATTGCTAACCTTTGGTCACAACTCACCTTAAATCGGACGGATCGAGCTCTAGAAGACCTTCCGTCTCACGCCAAAACCAACGCTCCTCCAATCCCTTCTTCGAGCTTCTCACCAAGCTCAAATCCCCTTGATCTCGCAAGATCCAAGCTTCACCAAGCTTCCTTCCCTTTCTCTCTCTCTCTCTCTCTCGCGCAAGACCAACTCTCGTTTTTCCAAAAGAAACGATGGTTATCCGTAAGAAGAAAAGAGAAGAAGATATAAGGACACAATTAACTCCGCACGGTATCGATCGATACCACCCTGTATCGATCGATGCCCCTCGAACGGGTATCGATCGATACTCACCTAGTATCGATCGATACTACCCCGGAACAAACCCGAATTAATTATTTCACCCCAAATAATCAATTCTTCCGGAACGCGGGCGTTACAATTCTCCCCCACTAACTTAGATTCGACCTCGAATCTTCGTTATCGTTCATCTCCCATGAACCGTTCATCTCTAATGAACCTTAATCGTCGCAACGATTACATAAACCTTGGCCAACCCGGCCATCTCAACACTCACACGAGGTCCAAAACCAACCTCTGAGGTTTCCCACTCAGTCCCTATGCTTATGACACCGCGGCATCATATGTACTTATTGCTCAAACACAAGCCAAACCTCATCACTCAAGACACCGCAGCATCTCCGAGTTCTGAGCATCTGCCATATCCCGCAGGATATTCACCATACCTCGCAAGGTATCAACCATACCACAGCACCCAAGACACCGCAGCATCTCCGAGTTCTGGGTATCTGCCGTACCACTCCACTCGATAATATAACCTGTAAGAGTCGATACCCCATACCACTCAATTCTAGGCAATATATCCTACGTCTAGGATATACTACTTACGAATCCACGGTATCACGTATCACTCTAGGCTATAAACCTCCCGAGCCTGGGTACATCGCCAGTCACACTCTCAAGACACACAGTCCTGCGAGCTATCGGCACCAGAGGAACTAGTCCTCTCAACGAGCAATACGTCACACATCTATAAGCATCTCGACTGAACTACCTCCCGTGATCCGTGTAAATCCTCGGAAGGCAACACCGGCATCACCCATATTCCGCTCCCGGAATATCTGCCGTGCATAACCAATAACCAGGTCATCGCACCGCCCTTGCGCACCTTCCAGTGTCGGCTAGCTTTAGAAAAACTTGTCAAGACAACTATGACTAGGCTACCATACGCCTGCAATCCGACCCACCACATAGAACCGCTAAGTGAAATAACCCAGTCTTGTCACTTGACTCATTTTCCCGAACAAGCTTAACTGAAAACACGCAATGCTCACAACAGCAATAAGAACATCCATCTTATTACTCTCTCGCATTAACGCTTTTACCCAAAACGTAATGCGAAACCGTGACTCCCTAAGTCACCAATAATAAGAAATACTCATCTTATTATACATCATAATGTAACATCGTACTACACAACGGAAATACAAAATGAAACACACATAGCACACAGCTACAACCGAAACTGGAACCTCTCGATGGAACTCAAGCCGCAGCTTGCTTCTGGAACCACTTCCGGAACCTCGCTTCCATCCTAGCCTCTGGCTCCCAAGTTTCCTCCTGCACCCCGTCACAGTCCCACAGAACTCGCATCATCGGAATCCTCTTCCGACGAAGCTCCTTGACCCTCCGCTCGAGAACTCTCAAAGGTCTCGCCTCAACGGTCATATTGGGCTGGAGATCTGACGGAATCTCACCCAATACCTCGTCACCCCTATGCAAACACTTCTTCAGCATCGACACATGGAAGACCTTATGAAATGCTTGCATAACCGCGGGTAACTCCAACCGATACGCTACCGGTCCAACACGCTCCACAATCCGGAACGGTCCCATATACCTCGGACTCAACTTAGTCGCAGTAATGGACCTGTTCGGACCTCTCAGTAAAGCCATCTTGAGATACACACTATCTCCCACCTCAAACACCAGCTCTTTCCGCCTCTTATCGGCATAACTCTTTTGCCGATCCTGGGCCTCTTTCATGTTCAGCTTCAAAACCCGGATCTTCTCCGTGGTTTCCTGAACAAAACTCGCACCCAAAGTGCTCCTCTCCCCCACTTGTGTCCAACACAAGGGGGTACGACATGGCCTCCCATACAGAGCCTCATATGGAGCCATCCCAATACTCGCCTGGTAGCTATTGTTATACGCAAACTCTACCAAGCTCAAGTGATCCACCCAGTGACCACCCCAATCCAGCACGCACATCCTCAACAAATCCTCCAGAGTCTGGATGGTCCGCTCGGACTGCCCATCTGTCTGAGGATGATACGCCGTGCTCAAGTGCACTTTCGTGCCCATCTCCGCCTGAAACGCATTCCAGAACTCCGATGTGAACTTAGGATCCCGATCCGAGACAATGCTCACCGGTACTCCGTACAGTCTCACAATCTCCTGCACGTACTTCCTAGCCAAAACCACCGCCCCATCGGTCTTCTTAATGGCCAGAAAACGCGCACACTTGGTCAATCGATCAACGATGACCCAAACAGCATCCTTGGTCCGAGAAACTGGTAAACCCACCACGAAATCCATCGTGATCATATCCCACTTCCACTCTGGAATGGGTAAACTCTGCAACAAACCACTCGGGACCTGGTGCTCCGCCTTCACTAACTGGCACACGTTGCACGACGCGACCCAGTTAGCAACATCCTTCTTCATCCCGACCCAATGATAATAGCGCTTGAGATCGCGGTACATCTTAGTCGCTCCTGGATGAATCGTGAACATACTCGAATGAGCCTCACTCAGGATCTCTCGTCGCAAATCCTCATCCAAAGGTACGCAAAAGAAACGATGGTTATCCGTAAGAAGATAAGAGAAGAAGATATAAGGACACAATTAACTCCGCACGGTATCGATCGATACCACCCTGTATCGATCGATGCCCCTCGAACGGGTATCGATCGATACTCACCTAGTATCGATCGATACTACCCCGGAACAAACCCGAATTAATTATTTCACCCCAAATAATCAATTCTTCCGGAACGCGGGCGTTACAAGTATAAAAATTGCTTCAATACCAAGACTACTAGGGATCAACTCAGATTATCATATCCGCGGGTTCCCTGGTCTAAAGGTATATGGTTCACACATAATTGTCCGAAATATGGGTTCATTGCTTGGCTCGCTTTGCGCAATCGTCTATCAACAAGAGATCGTATGCAGGTTTGGAATTCATAAATTCCTACAGCCTGTGTTCTCTGTCACGATCCACTATAAACGTGTCAACACCTGTTTTTCTCGTGCTTCTACTCGAAGCAGGTGTGGACAAATTTAGCGAGAGGAATTCTTCTACATAAGTTTTCTTCGGATTGGAATGCTATTGTCGATCTCCTAGCTCTCTCGGTCTCATCAAAACAGATTGCGGGATTTCACCTTTCGATTTCTGTTCCAAATGACAATCTATACAGTGTGGAGAGAAAGAAATGATCGTCGTCATGGCTCCCTCCCAAAATCGGCTCTCAGGTTGATAAGGATCATTGATAAAGGAGTTAGGAATCGCTTCAGTTCCATACGGATGCTAGGAGATGCGCAATACGAAGAAGGTATGCAATTGTGATTTGTGTCAAGACCGGAGAATTGAAGATTGGTTGCGTTGTCGGCGATGATGGTGTTCGAAGAGGATCACCTTCAAAATTATTTCTAAAAGTTGTCCTTTATTTATAAGCTCGCATGTAAAATGTAGAAAACATTGTTTTTTCGGGTTTGAATGTAATTTAACAAAACGTTGTTTTTTCGGGTTTGAATGTAATTTAACATTCATCCCAAAAAAAATACTAATACTCAGAAACAAAACAGAACAACCATGAGATGATGGGGAGAAAACAATTTTTTCATTTTTGAGGATGGAATTAATAAAAATATTTTTTTCTACCTTCCCATGCGATGCTTGTATATTTTCCAGGTTAAAATTGAAACGAGAAAGAGAATGTGACGTTTCAACAAGAGGAAACGTTTATTTTTCAGAATTTTCTGAGATAACATAATGTGAGGAGGTATTTCTATCCACTTTAACTACAAACTATATTCTAATCCGCACACCGCGCGGAATAAAGTTTTTTATAGATTAAATTTTGAAATATATAAAAGATAAAATGAAAAATAAATTCTAATTTAAGTATTATTGATTCAAATATTTTGAATTTGTAATTCTTAAGTTTTTAGTCAAAGGATTATATTTTGTTGATTTGTTATGCAATATGTGTTTTGATGTTTATACCATATTTCTAACTCGTGATATGCGAAATCTAGATTATAATCCGCGTTGTATGCAGAGCAATAATTTTTATACATTATTTTTGTGAAATTTATATTGAGAAAGCACTAACGAAAATGTTTGACTTAAGTTTTAATGAAAAAATTCATGATTATGTGATTTGTGTAACCTTAAATGATAGGAAAGTTTGCTATCTAACAAAAAAATAAATTGACAAACAAAATAAATTGTTATAAAAGTTATATGATGTTATTATATGGTGAATATTAGTAGAATAGAAGTATGACTTAGTTAAGTATATATCGATGTAATCTTAATTGTAAATTTTGTTATTATGTGAATTTAGATTACCACACAACTAATTATTTTATTTTTGTAATAAATATATTATGTAGATTTTAAAATATATATATATATGTTTGGCAACATGTATAGTTATCCACATAAATTATAACCTTATATGTATTTATTCTTGTTTTTAATAGTATAGATGGTCACTTAAATAATTCCAAATTCTTTTTGATATATTTTTGTAAAAATCTCTATTTTCAAATAATGGAAGATTTTTTTATAAATTTCTAATCAAATATCACTAGATTTCAAATAATTTTAAACATTAGATAGGATTTTAAGTCGTTCTACAAAACCATCGATCCAATAAGGGAAGATTTGAAAGAAAGAAAAAAAATTAAAATCCTACCAAATCACTGATCCAATGTGCCCTCCTTAGTTTTTTCTTAAAAATTTTTGTTGATAGGTGTTTTATTATGGTTTTGTATAGTTAAATGACTCAGCCACTTTTTGTCAGCACTTTTTTCAAAATTTTAACCAAAGATCGGTAATACTTAGAGCATGATTATCGGTGATATTTGTGGGTGTCTTCCCGTGTGGGGCCCACAAATTTGCAGAGAACCAGTGTCTCGCCGAAGACACCGGGTCTTCCCAAAAATCGCCATGTGTCGCGACGTGATTCGTCGTGACATTAAAAAATTAATTTTGTTTTAAGAAAATAAAAAATAAATAAAAAAAATTCCGGAAGACCCCGTGTGTAGAGGGGTCTCCGATAAGGATGCTCTTATGTTTGCCTGAATCTCGAGGTAGATAGATTTTTGAGATGAAACAGGGGATTGGTCCATACCTTATGGAACCAGCAGACATGCATGCAATCACATACTTTCCTTTCTCAAGTTTCTTTTCAAGTCTCTCTCTCTCTCTCTCTCTCTCTCTCTCTCTCTCTCTCTCCACCATGCATGTGTATCATCATACCTCTATATATACGTATGCCTTCTACTAATCAGAGAAGAATCTATTAGGATATATTTCCATATTTCCGTTATCTAAGCAATATAGTATATTTCCATAATTCCGATATCTTAGGGGTTTAACCTAAAGCTTTGTACTGTATATATTCTCCTCGACGATTCAATAAAGATCAAGCAATTCTCCTCACTTTAACAGAATCCTCCACATCTTTTGGCGAGTTCAAGAGAATGGAACACATCAACCATTTCCAACAATGGCTCTTCTTCATAGGTCTTGGGATGTTACTGTCTCTTGCTCTGTGTAAGTCCTTATGTACAATATCCCTCTCTCTCTTCTGGCTTCATATACCCGTTATATATCCGTTATCACCAGCCTCTGTTTCTATGTTTTAGGAACCTTAAACACACATTATTTAACAGTGTTCATCACATTAATTCTTTACTTATCCACTAATTCATAGAAATTGTTGTCCTTATGTTTGAGGAAGCCCTAAAAATGTAAGACCCGTAAAACGCCGGATTTGAAAATTGCGATTAGAACTTGATAAACGATTACAAAGCGAAATAAGGAAACGATTACAAAACAGTTTTTGTGTGTAAACAAAACGTGGAGTCGAGTTATGAACTCTTTCCTTAACTCAATGAATCGCACGTAGTGTGACGGTTTCTGTGCGATTCTTGAATCCCATGATACAACCGCGGTTAGACCGTTTCACAACACTTGAAATGGAATCTACGAACTCAACATCTACGATATACTCTCGACGAACGACTTACATTTTATGACAGAAAAAAGACGGGGAGAGTTGGATGTGTTTTTGCGATTTTCTCGCGCGTTATTGAATGAAGAAGAAGGCTGTATATATAGCCAAGGAAGAGCGTCGGTGTGATGCAAGCAGTGACGTAGGAGATGTCGACATATGCACTCAGGCAGGGTCGGCCGCTAAAGCAGGGCTTTAGGCAAAAAAATATGTATATAATTTTAAGGCAGCAAAATATTTACATAAATTTGTTCATGGTCCAATGGTTGTTTTTTACTTTTTTGAACTTCATCAACCCTGATTCGATATTTTCATATGTATATCATGTTTTTTTTTTTGGGTTTGTTTAGATATGTTTTACGTCATTGTTTCCCTTTATTCTAAGAAAAAAATAAATGATTTTGATTTATCCCAATTTCCTTGATTAGATTAATTGATTTAAAATTAAAAAAAAAAACAAAAACCTAATTTTTTCCCCTTTGTCAACGACGGTCGATTCATCTCCCGTCGCTGGCTTATCTTCCTTCACCGTGTATATATGTCTTTTCTTCTCCTTTTGCCATCGACAATATCTCAATACTTCAATTTTTTCTATGTGTTACTCTGTTCATTTTGTTTTCTCATTTTGTAAAATCAAATTATTCTAATTTGTTTATTAGTTTGCAGAAAAATGTTGCCGGGAATAAGATTTAGAAACCAACCATGTGGAGCTGAAAATAGGAAGAAAAAGAAAAGACAAGACGAATTGGAGAAATCTCAAACCAATGATATTTTCATATATGTAACGAGAACTAAAACTTCTGAAATTGATGAGACTGCTAGTGCTAGAGATGAGATAAACAAGGAAGATGAAGAGCTTGTTAATATTGAAGAAGATGCAGATGATAAGGGTATTGAAAAACATATTAATTTATTGAAAAACATATTAAGTTTCAATGATATTTTAGATTATTTTGATTATTGTACATTTATTTGAAGGAAAAATTAGTTGCGTTAAAAGGGCATCATTTTTTTGGTGCGTTTTAGGCGTCCTATAACTTCGGGCCGGCCCTGCACTCAGAGGAAGCGTGATGGAGGATGTCGACATCGCATTTAGAGAGTGGAGGGTGATGTAAGCAATGACGAGATTCTGTTTTCCGGATCGGTTGTAAACCGATCCACAAAACCGATATGGGCAATCCTGATCGGTTTACAACCGATCTGCTAAACCGATACACGGGATTTAATGCTCAATTTTAAGACAAAACAAAACTTCTTATTGGGCCGCTGGACCAAGAGCCCCCGAGCCCGGCTCGGCGGCAGCAGCGCACGTGTGGGCTCCCCATCCTCTCTCTCATACACCATTTGAATAAAAACATTACAATGTCTATATTTATACCACTCCATATTTCCTCAAACTTTCAATGTGGGACAAAATACAATGTATTCATTTATTTTTCCCTTTTTCTTCATGAGCCTAATGGCCCATTTCTTATTCACACACAACAAATTTTAATAAGCCAATTGGGCTATTAAATTTAGTCCAACAATCCCCCATATGAATAGAAATGCCTCTAAACATATGCAAAAACTCGACTGACTCAATAGAGTGTACTTACTAGACTTACTAGAATGACTAGACAGACGGACTTTTCGAGAGTATAAACGAAAATTCACTGTGTCTGAAAAGATAGCATTTTTCAGCTTTGAACCGCTCATTGTTAATATATGTCGGGTTTACTTGACCAGGAGGTGAACATAATGTCTTGAACCACCCGGATTTTGATGTAAACCGAGACAACAGTTATAACCCAGTTTCATTTCTCGTAGAACTTAGTTCTCTATTTATGCACTTTAGCTCTTGGTAACAATCTAGTTCTTCCTCATTCCTTTCTATTTATGCATTAGAATAAAGCTCTATGAGCTATCTATTTTATAATTTCATTTTGTCTCAATAACCTCCTTTAGAGTTTGAATCTACTTGTTTTGGATTCTCCTACATCCGTGACGGTTATCAACAGCAATGCACGCACAGGTTTCGAGACATATGACACTAAGGGAAATATGAATCATTTTCCGTGGGAAGTGGTGGAGTCGATACGGAAGAACAAAGTGTGCTTGAACGGTAGATTCGAAACCTCCTTGTGTGGTTGTGCAAGGAAGGAGCTTGACCTCTTTGCATCTCTGGTCAACTGCTTTAATCTGAACGGTCAACCGAGTCGCCACAAGAATGTTAACATCGCGGTGATCAGAGAGATCAAAAAAAAAAAACATGGATGCCGAATATGCAGGGCGTGAGCACCAAGTTGTTCCCGGTGTCATCGAGAGCTTTCAGGTGACGATCACAAAGTTCTGGTCAGATCCTATCACAAAGTATGCTGTCGAATTTGCTCAATTGAACAAGAGGAAGATAGTAACAGCAGTGCACAGCAAGGGCATGAAACTAGCTGATGCTTACTTCTTAATTGGAATCTTGTCAAGAAGTTGCTAAGATGTATCCAATACGACGAAATCTCTGTTGATGGCTGCTGTTTGCAACTTGTAGAAACCAGAGCAATTCGACGTCATTGTGACTCCAAATCTCTATGGGAATTTAATTGCAAACATCGCTGCTGGTGCTGCTGGAGGAGGCAATAGAGACAACATTATGCCTGGAGGAAATTTTGGTGGTGAGTATGCATGTTTGAACAAGTTAGATCAGTAAGAAACAATGACAATCCAGTGCCGTTGCTGTTCTCTTCGGTTATGATGCTGAGACATCTCCAGCTTCCTTTATCCGCTGACCGTCTTGAAACCCCCGTGAAGCGTTTTATCTCTGAAGGAAAGTGTAGAAACAGTAATACTACCACACAGGAGGTTGTTGATGCTGTAATTGCAAATTTGGATTGACTTTAAAAATGTTTTGCCAACATTAAAAAAAAAACTGAATAATATGATTCACGCCGAGCCAAACAGCTAGCTGATCCTTTAGACAGCATGTAGTTTGACTCGCATATAGCCTAACTGTGTGATTTTTCAATGTTTGTCTTCATAGCGTGCACTTCGGATCAGGCACAAACTAAACTGCATGGTGTTTTTCTATTTTTAAAATCGTGTCTGCTTTGCTCCGAAACAAACTGTCCGCTGTTTTCTTGTTGGCCCAAAAAGAAATGTTGTATCGCCCATTCTGTTGTTTAGACCTTGGTATATAATGGAAACAAGTGGTCATTGATGTAGTAGACTGATTTTAATTATTTTCTAACAAAAACTCAAGAGGCTGACCAAAAATGAGGTAATGTTGTAAAGAGAGCTCCCCTAACAATCTGTCAAAGTTATATATATATACTCACATATGTTTCCACTGTTCTTTTGCCGATCCAATCTGAGTTCTTCTTACATTGCAGCTTTTCCAGCTCCTTTGGGCATTTTCTTTGATGCACCTGAAAAATATTTAGGATGGGTTTTGTCTTTTGAGATCGAAAGATTCAATCATACAAATAACAAAAAGTATAATTGGGCAGAAAAAAAAGGTTCATACCATCTTCAACGTCCTTGAGCTGGTAGTAGTGAGGAGCTAACTCAATCAACCACTCTGGTTTCAACTCCGTTACCTGCATTTTCGGGTTATGAGTATGCAAACCGATAATGAAACCAAAGAAGTAAAACCGAAATAATTCAAAACAGAGATCCAATTATGATTGAACCTTGCATGATGAAACATATTAATTACCTGCCGCATATATTCCTTGGAGGTAAGCACAAGTTCGTGATATACAACCCATCTTGGCAATACCTAGAATAAGCATTGACAAGAACTCATCAATATTCAAAGTTTTAAGATTCTATCGATAATCAGATTTTTGTGGTTTATGTAGAGCGACTGAGGCAGATATTAACCTGAGATAAGCCTGAGTTGGGATGTATGTGCACTGTTTGGGGATGCTTCACAGTTCGATATGATCCATTCTTTTGCAGCTTCGCAGTGTGTGGAAAAAAACCTGAGTAAAAAAGTAGAAGATCATTAGTCAGGCATAGTTGTACGGAATTGACTATTTTTAAACAGCACAAATGAGGAGGAATTTACCAGCTACAATGGATTTCCTAACCGAGTCCATATCATTCAGGTTTGAGCTGATTTCTATTTCCACTCTCTCGAGAAGTCCTTCCAATTGGTCACGGATATCTCTGGCTCTTTTCATGCTCCGGACCTGAACAAATATTTGACCCAAAACAAATGTCAAATGGATTCACAACCGATTCAATGCAATGATAAGCATAGAGAGACAACTCGGTACCTGAATGTAGTTCTCGTAGCACCACTGAGTAGAATAGTTTGTTTCTTTCCATGAACTGTAAACCTTCACAGAACAACAAAGACGATAAACATACAAAGATAGCACTATAAACTAATGGAAGAGAACGGAAAAAAAAAAAAAAAAAAAAAAGAGGGAAACAGAAGGTTAAAACCTTTAGCAATGCAATGTGGTCACCAACATTTCCAGTGTGGAAATTCATTCTTGCATTGTCGGCGTGAACCTGTTTGTCCTTGGGACGATAGAAGATAGAGCCTCCAATTGACAACATAGCAGCAATTGATATTATCTCATCTGAGCACTTGTACTTGTCAGAAACAACAATCATCTTCGACAACATTGGATCAAGGGGAAACTCTGCCATCCTTCTACCAGCTTTAGTCAATTCACCAAGCTTATTTAGGGCGCCCAGAGCAAAAAGCAGTTCTAAAGCCTTCACAAGTGCTTCAGCAGGTGGAGGGTCCATGAAATCAAAGTTTATCAGATCATGAATTCCAAGACTCTTCAATGCAAGTACCACACTTGCAAGATTCGTCCTCTGTACTTCTGGCACCGTGTTTTCCTCCAAGTCGTTGTTGTAATTAAACGCTGTGTACAGACGGTAACACTTCCCTGCGCTTGTTCTTCCAGCTCTACCAGCTCGCTGAGTTGCTGAAGCCTTAGAGATAGGAGTAATAAGCAAAGATTCCATCCCTGTTCTCGGGTTATATGATTTCATCTTGCTAAAGCCTGGATCAACAACATACTTTATACCATCAATCGTCAATGATGTTTCAGCAATATTTGTTGCCAGGACTACTTTTCGTGCCCCTTCTGGAGTTGGCTCAAATATCTTTGCTTGGAGTTCGCTTGGAAGGTTTGCGTAAATCGGGCATATAATCAACTCACGAATCTTTGTACCCAAACCTCTTATCCTGTGCTTCAAGATCTCTTCTGCAGTTTCAATTTCCTCTTGACCTGTGAAGAAGACCAATATATCTCCAAGTGGCTCCCTCACATGGATAGTAAGCACAGTAACTATTGCTGCGTCCATGTAATCAGCTTCAGGTGCACTTGTGAAGTTAATTTCAACTGGATACCTTCTTCCTGGGAAACTAAAAATTGGGGCTGTATCAAAATAATCAGAAAACTTTTCTGCATCCATTGTTGCACTAGATATCAACAACTTCAAATCAGGTCGAAACCGCGCTATATCCTGTCAAAAAAAGAAGAGCCAATCAGAATTTATCCAAGAATCTAACCCTGAAACACAAGTAAGAAGATACATTGTACAGGAAAATCCACTTGCCTTAACTAATCCAAACAGTATATCGGTTGACAATGTTCTTTCATGCGCCTCATCCACAATAACGACACTGAAAAGTTTTGAAATCAGTAAGAAAAAAACGTTAAGCTGCTCAATAGTAATCATAAAAATGGTAAAAGAATGTTCATTACCTGTAGCTGGCCAGATCTGGTTCGCCAAGCAGCTCACGCAAAAGCATTCCATCAGTCATATACTTCAGAACTGTTTTGTCTGAAGTACAATCCTCAAATCTAATGGAATAGCCAACCTGTTTCAAGCACCAACCACATTTAAGATTTTGAGAGTGAAACAATTGTGCAACAATCAACTACCAGTAGCAGAAGACAAAAAGAAGCCAACTTACCTCATGTCCGAGTTTGACACCCATTTCTTGAGCCACACGGGCAGCAACACTCATAGCTGCAACTCTTCGGGGCTGCGTACAACCAACCTGAAATATAATACAAAGGCATTATGGTACTTTATTTCATAAAGGGACTACTTTATCAGCCGCTTGATACTTTTAAACCCATCCAACCACAAGGTTTGAACATAGGCTTTCTTCCTAAATAAACTACACCTTAAGGAATGGACAACTTGAAAATAAGGAACGCTAAGTTCGTCCTCAACAAGCTAACAGCTCTCAGCTAAGGAATAACACACCAATCTGTTAATGACTTCTACACTAACAGTTTCTTTTTGAAGGAAATATGTGTGTTTAACTATACTGCATTCCGGGCAAGTAGTAGGTTATACCTTTCCACGCTTTGTGTAACCAGCTTCATGGAGATATTGTGGTATTTGTGTTGTCTTTCCTGAACCAGTGTCTCCCACAATGACAAGAACCTAATAAATTTTTAAAAAAAATGTTGAAAGAAGGTTTCATATTTCAATTACATGTAGCAGAGGAAACCATAACAAAAATATATTTAAAACAAATAATGCCCAATTTCATAATCAAAAACTTCAATCCACATCTTCATTTGTACATGACACTGAAATTTGATACTTGCTTTAATTTAGAAGTGTTTCCTTCTCTGTTGATCTTGTATCACTTACACATGCTCAAATGTTATATCCCAAATATATTGTTTTCAATAGGGATTGGTAAAGTGAGCTTCTCGTCTGTTATTAGATGATCTAAAATATGTAAACCTTTTCTTTTAAAATCTGAGTGTCGCAGTGAGTAAACTAAAGGTAATGGCATGAGACCTAGAATCACCTGATGCTCTTCCACAGCCTGAAGCAGTTGCTCACGATACGCGTAAATTGGCAGGCTTTTTCTGACCTCCTGAATCACAAACAAGCAGATGCAAGAACATGTTAGGATAAGTTTTAGATTTTTTGCTGTGGATATTAATTCATAGAATCACACAGTCTGAACTTATTCCGAATTATATCCTAGAATGAAGATTTGGTAGTTGAGTTTGAACAAACAGAGTTAATGGGAAGAAACGCAGAAAAAATAGCACCTGAAGTTCCTCTAAAGCTGATTTCTCTGCCGCATCTTGAGATTCTTTAGCATGCATATCATCTTCATACTGCATGGCAAAAACAAGCAGTCAGCTAAAAGTCAGCATGTGACAGAAGGTATCATCAGGTTTAATCTATAATAGGCAATACATTTTCACCAGCCATCACAGATTCCTTTATGAAATTTATTTGGTCCTCAAACACAAACCTGCGGAAAAAAAAAAAAAAAAACAGAAAGAAAAAAAAACAGTTAGAATCCACTCAATCTTTCAGACAAGATAAACAAATTCTAAAGACAAATATGTAACAGATCTCACTGATAATCGTCTGAGGCTTGCTTATTCTTTGCGCCAAATTTTAATGTTGCTTTTCCTGCATAACAATGTCATTTAAATCAGCATAAGAGAAAACAAATGACACTTAAACCAGTGGGCAGTAAAAACAAGACTGGTCAACAAAAATAAAGTTAAAACAGAAATTACCAATCTGATGGTCCTCCCAAGCTTCTTGCTCTGCAAATGGATTCATTTTCTCTGTTGAATCCAGGTCCCTAAACAAAACCAAAAAAAAAAAGATGATTTAGAACGCCAAAAGGGTTTTGAAAAATACTAAAGATAGATATGGCAAGCGCAAGCAGATTAGAATGTACTGGACTTGGATCACTAACAAAGCGCTCTATGTCAACTCACCTGTATCGTTGTACAGCAACAGCAAATCTCTTCTCCTGATCAACACCCCCCTCTTGATCATCATAAGCATCAGGAATTCTATACTGAACTCCGAGAGGTAGGAGTAAGAGGGAGATGTGTTAGATATATATCGATTCTAAAGAACCATGAGGGAGAAGGATCCAGTAAGATGCAAACATTACCTCCTCCACATTATCTTCATCTTGTGTTCTTTTCTTCACGAGATCATAAAGCTCTTTCTTGTATCTATCAAAGATAACAGATCAACCCAAGCTCAGTTAACCATAACTAAACATACCTTCTCAAATATGAATATACCATATAGATTTTAAATTGCAAGAAAAAAAAAATGCATAAGAATAAATCACAACGGAAATTTTTTTTCTCATCAAAACAAGCACATTGCATCAGACAAATTTTGGCAAGGGCAACAACCATCTTGATGCAAGAATGATGCAGTAGTTACCTAAACTCACGAAGCTCTGTTTCGGTGAGCTTTTCACCTCCGAAAAGATATTGTTCATCTTCTATCTCATCCCTATGGAGAAGGAGGAAACAGGAGAAATCAATTAAAGAGAAGAGACCATTGCCAAAATAAGAACAGAAAAATGTAAAAATGTACATGTTATGTACCTTAGTTCTTCCAATTTCTTCTGTTCCCTCTTCTTCAAATATTCTTGTCTTGAGACTTTCCTGCATTAGAACCAACAAATGATATTCAATATTATGGACAGCACGAAATAGCCTCCAAAGAGATCATTTCTATCAGTGGAAACACCGTCAATAGTTATTACACGGTAATGGTTGACAGAGTCAAGAATTAGTAATTAGAAATCGAGTTTGCAACGTCATATAGTATTTCAATGGCGGGATTATACATACGACACAAAGGTACATTGTTGACTATTCCTCTTGTCAATTCTGCTACGCAACTATACTTCATTACCTTCTAATAGTTCTATCTCTGTCAAAAAAGCAATCATCACAAACAAATTAAAAGAAGGAAAAAGTTTGTTACCTTAAGGAGTGTAAATCATCCTTCTCCAAAGCGTTTGCCCTTCGAACAGCCTCTTCTGTTTTGCAATAAAAAGTTATCCAAATTGAGACCATCAGGCAAAAAACACTTACGTTCGAGATCACAATGTACATAAAAATGTTAATATATGTTCACACACGAATCATAACAGATTGTACCTTGCTCTTTCTTTGACAACTTTTGCTCTGTTAGCTGATCATTAAACAAACAAAAAGAACATGTCATTGACTTTCACATGTACAATACATCGATAAGTGAACCATGCTAACTACATACTTCTCATTCGGTTAGAGAAATTGTCTTAGCATACAGGATTGGATGACATATGAAAGTGTATTTTTCACTTAATTCATTTTCCCTACTCATACGAAACTAGATTTGCCTGTTCTGAAATATGAAAAACTCATTCATTAAGAACTTGTACATAATTGCCGACAATACTTAGCCCCTGGTTGGCTACAACAACATGGCCTACTCGAAGCAAAAAAGGAAAAACATACCAAGAATCAGATTGAGGCATACCTTTCTTGTCCGTGCAGTATCACGATCTCTTAAATGCTGCTCCAGTTCTTCTCTCTCCATTTGGTCACGCAATCTTTCCTCTTCTGACTGTGCCGAGTGTACAAGATCAAAGCAAATTATAAAAGCACAGGTGTTATCCACACATATCTATAAAACATCTCCTAGTTACTGGATTTCTACAACAAAAGGCCAAAACCCAGAAAATAGATGAAATGGAAGCACCATAAGAGAGTCTCAAGATATACCTCAGAACCATCATCCTCGTCTTCAGAAACCTTTCTTCTAACGTGTCTATCGTCCTCTCTAACACTCACCTACATTGTTGTTCACAGTTTTATCAGAAGAGATACCAAGCTATATCTTACCATAGAGAAAGAAAGAAACTGGAATCTGTCAAAGAGGAAAAGATACTATGCCTCGTCATCACTGTCATCTGACTGCCCACTTTTCTTTCGAAACCTTTTCTTGCCCTTATCTGACTTTCTAGATTCAGAAGCTGAAGGTTTTTTCTCCACAACGATTTCGTCTTCATCATCATCAGCATCTAAAAGAGCATATGTTTTTTGCTTCCTCACTAGCATTGCTGCCTCTGCTTCCTGTTGTTGGTAGAGCTGATAGAGGAGCGAAAGAAATTAAGAAAACCAACCAAAACTACAACTATGCTTACACTTCTCCCAGAAAAAGAAACTAAAATGCATCTACTTCCAAAGGCTTCAAAAAAAGCAATAAGCTTTACAGCATCTCATTGAGAAACTCACATTCACACCAGTAGTTTTACGAGGAACTCTGGCGAAAATTTCTTCCGCAAACGAACGAGTATCACCAGAAGAAGAAAACCCGTAATCCACCAATTCTCCCACAAGTTCAGTTGGTGATTTTGATTTTTTAGCTGCACGAAGATAATAACAACCCCATTTGTAAATTATTAGGAAAGTAGCAATAAGTTCTTCATAATCTCCATGATCCAAAATCGAAACATCAAATTTACCCATTGCAATGAGATAGTTAACAACAGCTGTTTGAGAGTAGCCAAGTAGCACCATCAGCTTGTCGGAAACCCAGGTCTTTAAATCATTGCTCGCCATTCTCACTGCATTGGGATAACAAAATCAACACCACCAATTTAACATCAAAATCCATATCTATCTTAAACAATCTCAAATTATTTAAACGCCATACTAATCGAAACTCTAATTAGCTTAACTATCTAACCACAAGAGCCTCGATTTTAAGAAGCAAACAGAAATATCGTAATCATCGAGCGAACGGAATAATTTACAAACCCTAGATTTCGGTAACTAAGTTCCGGGTTTGACGAAGCTTACAGAGTGAGAAGATTTTAATAGTGACGACGTCTGTATTCGAAGCTACTGATAAGCCCGAGTGTGTAAAGCTGAATCTATCGAAGTTGTTTCACCGGAGACGGTGGAAAGAAAAGGCGGTGAGAGTCTCCGACGTCGATGGAGCCAAAATTGGAGGAAAGGGAGGCGGCATAAAAATCAAGTTTGTTGTTTATCAGATTTCAAATAAAGTGCGTGCGGTTTTATCCATCGAGAAGTCGAATCTTCGCTGTTTTTCTGTTTCACTAAATCCCAAACATTCACGTCGTTTTGCTTATGTAGACAGTTGACATAACGTTTTTAAAATTTTTGAAAAAACTGCATGCTGTTCAATTCACATAGAGCCAACTGTTTGTTGTTTCCTTAATATTTACTTAAATGGGCCAAAAATGAAATAGATGGGCCTCGCATAGTAATGAACAGATATAGATGAATCACAAGTGCAGTAGTGACGCGTGAATAGCACGCGATCGGTTTGAGATCATGGTCGTCTCAATAAAGAACAGAAATTTCGCCGGCGTTTAGATGGGATCAGAGCAAGCACTTGACGTGATTCCTGGCTTGGTCGCGGATAGCTCGATTTGGAAACTTCTCGATAACCTCAGATCCGAAAGACGATATGAGAGCTCTTCTTGCAGTCTCCAAGTCGATCCCACGAGCTTGGAAATAGAAGAGCTGGTCTTCTTCGAGATCGCTGATTGCAGCTCCGTGTGAACACTTGACATCGTCTGCAATGATCTGAAGATTCGGTTTAATGTTCACGGTGGCTCGGGGTTTCAAAAGGAGGCTCCGTGTTAGTTGTCCCGCGTTTGTCTGCTGAGCATATCTGCATATATCACAAAGAATTTGAACCGAAAGAAAACCAATCGAAAAATCATGAAATCCAAAAACCAGAATATCAAGACCAACCCGAAAACCGGATTGGGCGTTCACAGAGAGCTTACCTGTTGACTCGGACGTTGCCATCGAAAACAGCTTGACCAGAGGAATGAGCAACAATGCACTTGTGGAGCTGCCGCGAACAGCCTCGAGGATGGTCTAAAACAATTCTGCTATGGAGATCAAGAGTTTGCTCGTTAACACACATATGAAACGTGGTTAACTCGGTGAGCGTATCGGGCCCGAGCTGCTGCACATGAACATTGTGCCTCCCTAATTTCCCGCCCGTACTCACTTCTACAAGCTCATATTCACTCTCTGCCTCCTACAGAGATCATCACAAGAACTGTTCACTCTCCTGAACATTTCAGCATAGAATATTCTGGTTTTCGTACTCAAGCCATATCACATACAAAGCTATAAACTTTTAACCGACTAAGACGCGAAGAGAAAAACAAAACTCACCTGATGCTGAAACTAAAGTAAACGATTCAACAATTCAATCATAAAGTCTACAACTTTTCCAACTACAGCAGCAGCAAAACTAAACTAAGACATTCTCCTGAAAAATTCAGCACAAAGATACCTATTTTCGTATTCGAATGATACCAAAACATCCAACTTTACGCTAATCTTACGAGTTCAAGAGGGTAACAATATCAACCTCAAGTAAACTAAACACACTGAT
Organism: Eutrema heterophyllum; assembly: GCA_002933915.1. NCBI lineage: Eukaryota > Viridiplantae > Streptophyta > Magnoliopsida > Brassicales > Brassicaceae > Eutrema > Eutrema heterophyllum. The sequence continues at coordinate 86,156 of PKMM01027584.1, read as the reverse complement.
TCTCTTCAACAATTCAGGAAAAAAGATACCAAATTTGAAATTTCTAGAAATACCAACTAATCCAATGTTTTTACTGGAAAGACAAGAAGAGAATCAGCAAAAGGTGGACCTGTCGGACGAAAGTCCACTTGATATGAGCAGCAGCCATGGATTCTCTCTGCAAGTAGGAATGCTTAACTTTGGCATTCTTTTGTACAACAACTTCTAAAACTGGATTCGTCCAGTAATAACCTTGTTCGTCTTTCCCAACAAACTCCTCAACTATACCAATCTCTCCTCCTTCTTCCACTAGCACAAAAACCCTAGGATTCGATACCGGCAACCGTTTCGATTCCCGGTCACCGGTTTCTCCGGCGAAATACCTCAGATGAATCGAATTCTCCACCTTACATCCCGCGGGAACGTAAACCACAGTCAAATCCGGTGCTCCCATGCCGTTGATCGACCAGAACAGATCACCCGAATCGAAATTTCCGATGAATTCGGATACCCGGTTAGTGAGCTCATCCGGTAGACCCGAGAAGCTCCCGAAGTAAACCCCGTCGGGCAAATCTGATGGACCAATCGTCAAATTCGACACGAACCCGTCGATTATCACGGCGTTTGGGAACTGGGTTTCCATCAGATTGTCTAGAATGTCCGAATTCCGTTTATGGGTCGATACGGGTTCGATTTGGGAATATCGGATGAAGGATGTATCGGTGAATCGAAAAGGCTCGTCTTTTCGCGACGGCCATGGAGTAGATAAAAGAGTCTCAGCGCAAGATTCTCGGATTCTCTGGAGAGGTAAAGAAGAGGAAGAGGAAGAAGGAGAAGAAGCTGAGAGAGAGTCTTCGAGAGATTCCGCTAACTGAAGTACAAATGGGTCGGAGAAAGAAGCTTGCGCTCGAACAGAAACACTCGTAGGAGTTGTTCTTCGGTTCGATTTCAATTTTGGTTTAGAAGATAGATTCGATATCAACGACAAACGGCCGAGAACTGTGGCAGCCGCCATTAATGGATTCCCCTCGTCTCTCTCTTTCTCTCTCTGTCTCTCTTTTGCAGCGATCCGACAAGTTCTTCTCAAATGGAGTTTATTTTCTCTATTTTATTTTCGTTTTTTTTTTATATCATCTTGTTTAGTTTGGGCTAGACGGGCTTATTTGATAGACCCATTTTGATTTTTTTACTGGCCCATTTTCTCGTTCTTTCACTAATATTTTTTTTCTAAGTTCCGATCCTTTTTCCAATCTTTTGTTGATTGATACTTGATAGGTTAGATTAAGAAACAAATTCCCCACGTGGCCCCTCGAATTCCGACATGCCAAATCGATGTTTTTGTATCGATCATGAACCAGTTAGTGGTTTCCGGTGATGTCATAAGGATCATGTAGGACAAGAAATTTTCGGAATGCAAAGCTGCCGCAAAAGCCTCTCGGTTCTCCATGTTGAGATGGGCGGACTACTCTCGGTTATGTCATGCCTAAAAGAAAAGCGGATACTTTCAATTCGTATTGAGACATATTGTTTAGACTTGGTGGAAATGATCGAAAACCCAATGGATTGACCGGCCTTTGTATTAAAGTTAGATTCTTTTTATCTCCTTAGAGATGTATTTGAAGACTTTAGTTTAGCTTTCATTCCTTGCTCCTCAAATATTTGTTCCGATTCTCTTGTAAAAAGGGTTCGAGCACGAGATTCATGTAAGTTACACAGAATCGAGAGGGATAGTCCCACGGGCAAACTTTTTACCGGCCAAAATGATTTATATATGGATCGTTAAAAAATAATAATAAGAAAGAAGATATAATGATTGTTTCGGGTTTTTTCGTCTTCTTGGGAGCAAGTCTCATGTGACACAAAGTTTTTTTTGTCGCTTATGTCTGCATCCCCGACAAAACAGTTTCTGCAGGTGCCGCGCCGAGTCTGTGATGTTTCGGCTGTTTATGCGCTGTCACGTGTTCTGAACGTCCATACCTTTAGCTTTTCCCCTATGCAGTGATTGGTTGCTTTTTCTACCATATAGACAAAAATTGACCAGAGATAAGATTAACACTACAAGAAAAATCACCATTGGTAGTACACTGATAACGCTACTATATGTCTTTTGTAGCATTTCCATAAACGCTAATACTGGACGAGCTATAATAACCCTCCCCATATAATAACATTTTTTTAATGCTATTATAGATCGACTTATTGTAGAGTTGTTTTTGTCTACTGTCGTATGTTTTTTTTAAACACATGTGTCATGCTATTTTACATTATTATATTGTAGCAACTTATTTTTGATATATTAGATATACTTATACATTATATTGTAGCAACTTATTTTTGATATATTAGATATACTTATAACACTTCTTCAGTGCTCTGATATATTATTTTTGCTCTTTTTTTAGGCTATGATCTATTGTTTTGCAACATCTTATTCCCCATTAGAGAAACCTGTTTTAGCCGAAAATACACTCCACATTCGAAAGAAAATACAACCCATATGCAAAAAAATCCAATCTATATCAAAAATCAAAAATTTATAATTCTGAATCTAATCTCAACAAGTGTCAATCCTCAACATACACTACATTACAAGTTTGACAAAACCTGAAAAAATCTACTTATGAATAGTTTTAGAAACTTATCACTAAACATACTGATGGGCTCAATCTTAAGCAGTCGATCAAGCATTTCTTTGTTAGCCTCCACAACGCTCGCTCCCGTTGTATCCCATCACCTCTGTTTCAGTTTCCACTTGTTCAGCACACATCGAAGATGATGCTGCGAGTAAAAGAAGATAAGCGTGACGTTTAAATGTCTGATGTTGATATAACGATATAGAGATGAAAGTGACAAATGGAACACAAAATGCACCTGTAAGGAGTGTCTCCTCCGAATTTCTTCTGGTCAACATCACCACTGAGCAGCTTCATGTATCCACCACCACAGTCAAGCTTCTGCTCGTGCTTGACAGAGAATTGGAACACTAGAGTCTTGTCCTTGTTGCTGAACTCAGGAAACTCAGCTGATATGGCGTAGAATCTGTAGTCCTCGCTAGTTTGGATACCTACAAGAGAGTGATCATTGCAACAAAGCATAAGAAAATATTTAGAAATAGAGACAAAGGCACAAATCAAAAGAGATATCAGACAAGAAGCAAAGGGCGAATACATAAGAAGGGAAGTAAACCTGTGAATCATGTTCCACACAATGGGCATTTGTCAAGAGCTTGCCATCTCCTATCATAAAAGCACTGCAATGGAAACACACAAAATAAAGTCATGGAACAACCGACATAAGCGAGAAAACTCAATAATCTAAATGAAGACTTGCCTTCCAGTGCTGGTAAATTGTCTTTGCTTCTGCCATGGGAGGGAGTAATCAGGCGTTGTATGAGTGCAATAAATCTGAGAAACAGATAAACCTGGGACACAAGCACGGAAGGATTCAAAGAATGATCACTCAAATGAAGCAAGTAACAGGATAGGATAAGCAGCAACAAATGAAGAAAGTGTTACCTTTACGATGGCGTTGAGAAAGGATGCATAGTGAATCTTGCCAGGATCAGTCTGCTATCGAAATGGCATTAGACCCATAATAGATATTAAAAAAAAATGAAGGGACAAGTAGAAAATCTATAAAGCAGAAATATTTGTGAAAGCATAAAACTGTGCCAAAGCCGAAAATAAATAACAACAGTAAGAAACTGGTTCCTCTATATCTACATAACCCCTACTACCACACGAGATAGGCCAAACAGCAAAGAACTTAAGAAGATAAACAAGCACCGAACATTTTCTATTTTGTGATTACCATAGCGATCAAAAGCAATGGTGTTAACAAGCCAACAAACAGGCCAATCAATAACAAAACTCAAAACAAATACTTGAGCAAAACATTACAGTCCTATTCGACAAATGAATAACCAAGAACCGGAAACCTTTATGGCACAAAACAGTCCACAATAAAGACAGTATAACAACTAAATTGTTTGAAGACAAAGCTGATATTGACATTCATAGATTAACAAGAAAATTTATAGCTCTAATAAATAATCATTATAGAGAAGAACACAAGATCAAGGAGAGAAGAGGGAAAGAGCTGAAACCTACTTGGTGGAATCTCACTCTACCGGTGATGGTATAACTATCCTCAGACCTTCACAATGACCAAACAAAGAGAACAATTAAGAACGAAGGAAACATATTAACTTCTCGGATTTTCATAATCAAAGTATCAAACTGAAATCAGAGATTCCAGAAATTGAAAGCACCTTCGCAGGTCAACTGCATCGACTAAACGACCACGCTAAATCGATGGGAAAAAAAACACGAGATATGATGAACCTGAGCTATACATTCAACATCTATAAAACGAGATCAAATCGGAGAACGATTTATTATTACCCAGAAGAGCATTGGAGAGTGGAAGCAAAGAAGATGTAGCAAATCTGGAAAACAAGGAAAGCGAGAATGAAGCTGGATCTGATGATTGGCGTTAGCAATCTTATGGATCGAAAGGACTTTGCAGAATCCCGACCCTCACAACAAAATCGAGCAGAAACCCTGACAAGCAAATCGAACAGCATAAGCTATAAAACAAAATCGAGCAGCAGAAACCCTAACATCAAAATCGAACACTGACAATGGAGAAGACCTGAATCGGAGGATGGAGGTGGAAGATACAACGGCGGGTGGGGAGAGGTGGAACCTCTGGTCCTCGGAGGATTTAGGGATTTCTTTTCGTAGTTTGGATAAAGAGAGGATGAAGAACAGAAGAAGCTCACATCTCCATCGAAAGCGAGAGGAGGAAGAAAGACCAGAAATGGTTTCTGCAACCTGATTCCGACGATTAAACAGAGAGAAGAGGGGATGAAGAGACAACGACGGAGATGGTTTGAGATCGGAGAGATCGATTGAATGAAAAACTAGAGAAGAATGAAACCTAGAGACTATAGAGAGAAGATGAAGTCTTGTCTTTTCTTTTCTTTTTTGTAGAAAGTCTTTTGTCGATAGGAAGAGACTTAAGCAAAAAAAATTATTTTTGCCAAACCCAAAAATTTGAGGATCTTCGCCAAAACCAAAATATTTTGGGCCAAAGCGATTGTTTTGTCTAAGTGTTTGGCCTTATATAACTCTTACAAGGCTCCAAATCTGATTTTTGGTTTCCCGCTTATAAATTTTTCTGGATAGCGTTAATTCAATGTTATAATAGAGTAACCAATCCAACATGACACTTTTTATAGCAGTTACCGAAATTGAGCTATCGTAATGTGCTATCAAATACCACTTTTTTTGTAGTGTAATGTGAGAGTCTATTTTAATTCAAAGGAGTATTGAAGAGAAAATATATATATGATCCCGCGTATATTTAAATAGGTTTTACCTTTCTCGACACTCGTTTGAGGGATATCGGATTCCTCTTACCTTCCCGGGTATCGCTACCTGGTTTATGTTGCCATCGACGGGTAGTCAACATGTACCTATTCGGGTTACTCATCTCCCTACTTTTGTGCTCTCCAAGTAATCTGGCACGAGTTGGCGGATTCAGGAAAAAGCAACCCCTTTCCATTCCAGACCATTCGACTCCTTACTTCCCACTCCCTTTAATCGAGAACGGTTTTGGGAGAAGGTGGTGGTTCGTTTCTCTGTTCTAACTTGTCCTATGATTCGACCACCTAGCCTTGTAACTGCACCCTCTTTAAGTGGCACGTTTTTAGGTCAGGTAGCCGTCTAATCTATAGTGACACATCATACAACATGTCATAAGGTTCGACCATCTAGCCTCGTAACCGCATCCTTTCGAAGTGGTGCGCTTTTAGGTCAAGTGACCGTTTGGTATAATATGACACATGTCATTTTCCGATTCGCCGATCCAAAGAAAAATTATTTATCCCAACAATAATCTATTAAAAACAAAGTTATCTTATTATGAAAATAATGCTAGTTATATTAATAAAAAGCGTGTCAACTAGAAAAAGCATATGAGAATAATCAGCCTAATGAGAAGCCATTAGCTTAACTTAGCTTCGTCGGTCCTAACCAACTTTCGGAAACATTAGCTTTTTCTCCAAATATAATAAGATTTTGATGATGCCAAAAAATAAAATAAACCATTAATAGTTACATAAAAAATCACATAAAGGGTTACATGACTCTTAAATCTGTTTCATCAACCAAATTATTTTATAATTTCTTCATTTAAAGCATTAAAATCTACTCTTCGACCAAAAAAAAAGCGTTATAGCCTATATATAGTTTTCTGTGTTTTGAGCACAATATTTCGCTCAAATTGAATGATGGGTTTCAAATTTTCATCTTTTTTGTCCTTGTAGATGTCCATGAGGTGAAGAAACTAACTTTACATCTAAGAACAAATAATGTGAATTCAACAACAAAGCAAACTACTAATGTTTGGTCATGTCCAAAAAGTAAACAACGCGGATATAAGAAAAAAAAAATTAACATTTTAAGGTTTATTTGATGCCATAGGCAATTTGCTTAATCAATACAAAGTTACTTAATAAATATATTTTCCAACTCACCCTGAGGTGGAAGTAAAGCTAAATTGACCATCTTTTATCAACCAAAAAAAGGAAGCTAAATTGACCAGGTTCTGACTCATGTTCACATTTTCATTTATCAGACAATTTATAATATAAAAAAAAAGTATCGAGTGTATCAGTCAATTGACATAATTCATAATAGAAACTTATTCTATTTATAACACATCTACCTAATGAATACTATGTATATCTCTATAATATTATTTAAGAATGACATTTTTAAAAATGAACAAAAAATAATTAAAATAGGAAATGATATAATAGTTTTCTAAAATTATTGATTAGAATATGGAAAATATATATTTTGCATTAAAGAGGTTATTTATTATTTATTTTTTTTAAATTATTTTTAATACTATTTATTTTAAAATAATAATCAATCTATATATATATTCAAAGAAAAAAATCTATTCAAAATCTTGCTATACTTTTCACTATAATTTATTATATTTTATTTGAATATATATCAAAACAAAAGTTGAAAAATATTTTACTAATTTTATAAAAAGTTAGACACAAGAAAACTATTTTTTTTAAGAGTTCGTAGACTAACCACAAAAACCAAAGTCATTTAACGGTGCATATTAGAGTTATGTTTTCAAGGTTATAATTTTTTGCGGGTTAGCCCGAATAATATTTTAGTTCACAGCAAAACGAGTTAAATAGACAAATTATTATAAATTGACAGCTTTATCTATAATTATTAGTTAAAAATTCAAATAAAAACAATTTTCTTAAATTTCAAAACAATTTCTTTTAAAAAAATTATCCGCGCTATAATTAGCGCGGGTTAAGTCCTAGTGTTAATACATAAAAGAATTCTACAACCTTTAAACACTAGACAATTCATTTTGAAAATCATTTATGTATTCTCTTTTTTCTGCCGGAAATGATTTTTTGGAGTTGAGCACAAATGGATATTTCATTTTAATAATAGACTAAAAAGGCAGGTTTTGTTTGTGATTGACATCAAGGCGTCAAGGTGTCTGTAGATATAAATCAGAGACGCCAAGATGTCTACATGTATAAATTACAGACGGCAATAAGTTTTCAAGTCTCTGAGTGTGAACTACTGAAGCTTTGTGGTTCAGGTGGGCCATTGTTGTGGAATTTGTGGGACGTTTCAGACAAGTAATCTTTAAAACTTTCGGTCTGTATTATTTTATCATAACAAATGTAAAAATAAATAGTATTACTATTTTAATAACTATAACACTATTTTATTTACGTTTGTATTAATACTTTAATTCAACCTTTAAAACTTTTTTTCTTCTGCTATATATATGTATAATCCCTACCAAACGATCTAAACTTACATTTTTCCCACTTCCTCTAAGTTTCAGCATCATCAACTTCCAAACTTCAATCTTTTTCTTAATTTTTTCCGAAAGAGAAAAGTTTTAAATCTTGAAGCAAAATCCTATTCAAAAGTAAATTTGGTCTTCTTGTTTTTCTCTGTTTCCGAAATCATATACTCTGTTTTTAGTGATCCTTGCGCTTTAAGAAACACAATAATATGATTTAGGGTTTCGTCCTGTGGAAATCTCGCTCTGTTTTTAACAATAAAGTGAGTCAATCAAAGAGCTTATAGTTCTGGGGTTTTTAGGATTTTATATCAGTAATACAGATAAGGGAATCATTTGAAAAAATTATAGATAAGACAATGGTGGGATCATCATCTTTACCACCTGGTTTCAGATTTCACCCAACAGATGAAGAACTTGTGGGTTATTACCTGCACAGAAGAAACGAAAGGCTTCAGATCGAGCTCGAGATAATTCCATTAATGGATTTATACAAGTTTGATCCTTGGGAACTTCCAGGTATGTTCTTTCCTTCAAAGCTCTGATTGAAGTAAATCAATTTTTTTTTTCCAATCTTCAAAACAATAAAATAACAACTTTTTGTTTCATTGCAGAGAAATCCTTCTTGCCAAATCGAGATATGGAATGGTTTTTCTTCTGTCATCGGGACAGAAAATACCAGAACGGATCTCGAATAAACAGAGCAACTAAATCTGGTTACTGGAAAGCAACGGGTAAAGATCGAAAAATCGTTTGTCAGTCTTCTTCTTCCTCGTCTTCACCAGTCATCGGATGTCGAAAAACTCTAGTTTTTTATCTGGGTCGAGCCCCTTTTGGTGGTAGAACCGAGTGGGTAATGCATGAGTATCGTCTCTGCGACAATGATACTTCACAAGGATCACTAAGTTTCAAGGTAACAACATCATAAATCTAACCAGAAAGATGAAAAACAAAACTTGATTTCTTAGTTAACGAATGATTGATAATTTTCTTTTAAAATTCTTCCGCTTGCTCTATAGGGAGATTTCGCGCTGTGTCGTGTGATAAAGAGGGATGAGATTACGCTTAAGAAATGTGAAACCAGCTCACCAGAGGTTTCAGATGAGCCATTGAGCAATAATGTTGAGATTTCTTGTCAAGCAAGTGATGACCTAGGAAAAGGTTCTTGTGATGCAAGTAACACACTTTGGGCTTCTCACGATTTCATCTTTGAATCATCGTTTAAGGTTTAATTAATCAAATCCAAACTCGTAGAAAGTCCTATTAATTAATCATAGTCACTGTGTCTCAAACTTCATTCAATGTTTTGCAGGGAAATTCACAATCACAAACAGAAGAAGATTCTGGTTTCCAAGTATTTGCACTACCGGAATTCGAATATCCACCAGAGTTCTTCGCAGACTTGAATTTTGTCTGGGAAATGGAGAATCCAGTCATGTTCGATAATTATCAAGAATCTCTCATCAACAATGAAGTCATGAATTCTATCATGTTCTTCGGTAAATAAAATTATAGTTACTCCAGACGGATCAAGATCTAACTATAATCCCATTTGTTTAATTTATAGATTTGCTTGTATACACATATACTATTATACATTTGAATACTACAAGATTCTCTTCACCATCAAGTAGTAGTTATAAATACAATTTTAAAAGACTTTTTAGGTCTCAAAAGTATGTATAATCAATATTGTATATCTACTAATTACATAAATAAAGATGAATTATTGGATATTTCTATTGCATTTTTTTTAGATTTGTTTGTAATTTAATACAAAGAAGCAAATATAAGGGCTACAAAAAAACCCAAGACATCATCAAGACTAACTTTACTTTCATCTCCAAAGAGTTTCCATCTTACCTCTTAGCATATGCCAAACACATGCATTCCTCAAATCACCATCCCCGAATTCATATCCGGACCCGAAAACCCGCCCATCATAGGAGCTAAATGCGGTCCAATAAAAAGCCCGTCAGCTCCAAATTGATGTCCTCCGCGGGCATAATCAAAAATCTATTTATAGTTTTCCGTATTTTGAATATTTCGCTTAAATTGAATGATGGGTTTCAATTTTTCTATCTTTTTTGTATTTGTAGATATCCATGAGGTGAAGAAACAATTTTACATCTAAGAACAAATAACGTGAATTCAACAATAAAGCAAACTACTAGTGTTTGGTCATGTCCAAAAAGTGAACAACACGGATATAAGAAGTAATAAATAAACATTTTACAAGGTTTTACTAATGGGGATTTATTTGGTGCCACATGCAATTTGCATAATCAATACAAAGTTATATACTTAAATAAAGCTAAATTGACCTGATTATAAGTCATGTTCACATTTTCCATCTATCAAACAATTTAAAATATACAAAAACAAAATCAGTATCAAGTGTTTATTATATCAGTCATATTGATTCAATTTAATATATATTATAAAAGGACACCCAAACCCACCGGGGTTTTCATATGGTCTTTCCGGATCCCATGATTAGTCGGCGTAAAGGGGATGCCGCACTGGTCTACCGTAAGCGCTTAAACTCCCATAAGCGGCGCCGCCAGTGGTCCTCTATTTCAGCCGGATCACCTGAGTTATAAAAAAAAAAAAAAAGACATCCAAAAAATTTAAAGAATGTTTAAACATTTGGGTGGCTTGGTTCAGGCTCATTCCTATTAAAAATATTGTTTTAATGGTACGTGGTCGTTCTAAACTTCTCATCAATTGTTTGTTTAAGTTATTTAACCCACACTTTAACACATAAAAACTTCTCCTATCTAAAAGTTCATGAAAACATACATAAAAACTTCTCCTACCTAAAAGTTCATGAAAACATACATAATTTATATATACGTCCTTTCTATAACCGTGATACGTATATACATTTGCATTGTGGTTAGAAAATGACCAAGTGAATAAGAAACCTTCTACTACTTTTGTTTCTTTTCATAGAAAGATTAGTTACTTATTGAATCAAGAAAGTGGAGTGTGCACTTAAACACACAAATTTAAGTACCCAAAAGTTTTTACCCTTGGAAAAAATAGCTCTCTATTTATTTTCAAGGGAACTTAGCTCAACAAGGCAAACTAAGTTCGCCTGAACTTGATTAACAGTCGCGACATTGTTCGTTGGATTGCCAACATTGATAACATGATTTATAATCCGATTTTGTTGAATGGCATTATTATTGGCTGTGTTAGTAAAAGACTGATTGTAGAACCAAGTAGAATAGGCATGCGATTAGTCAGAATAGTCGCATCTTCGCCCAGATCATATGTTCTCAATGATTATCGCTCATGATTCTCCTTTCTCACCCTTCAGATTTCATCATACATCATCAATGATTCTTCAACGGTTTTTGGAAGGACCATCGTTCTACATCTCAAGATCTGTAGTTCTGAAGAAGAGCAGAGAAAATGACAATTCTCTCTTTTCTCATTTCTTTCCATTGATGATATGCAGTAAGTGTTGGTGGTGTACTCCGCACGTGATTCAAGAAGAAAAAGGAAATCATCAAGTTTTGGTCGACATAAGATCTTATAAATAGGGAGCAACCCTCATTGTTTAAGATCATCCAGAAATTGAGAGGAGACCTAAGAGATTGAAAGCTTCGACTTTCCTGGCATTAGTTTCTTAATTCTCTTTGTTCTCCAGTTAGTTCGTTAACTTTCGACGACTTAATCCGATCCCTAATTATATTTTGTCGAGCTAAGACCTTAATAAAAGAGATTCCGAATGGATTTGTTTGTTCTACCCCTTGTGTGATATTCACCATCAACAATTGGCGCCGTCTGTGGGGAGAGGCTACTCCGACAAAACAGCTTTTTGGATCTCGGTAAAAGTAGCTCGACAATGTCAAACTTACTAGAGGACCAGCAGCCCGTCGACAATAACCTCGGTGATAACGGTGGCAACAACCACAGTCGGGACCCAGTCGACCCAAACTTCCGTATGCCGCCTCCAACTCCCGTCAATTCAGTTGCTACATCATCAACGAAAACCGACCAATCCGCTATCCTACAAGCCTTGGCCGTGCAAGTAGGTAACTTAGTTCGGGACAACAAAGAATGACACGACCAAATTGCGGCCGAAATCAATGATCTCCGTCAGAATAAAGCACCGCAACCGCATGACGGAACTCCTCAGTACCACCGTACGTTGTTTCCCACCCCAGCCGCAACAGAGTCAATCCAGAGGGAGCAACCCTGCCTACCGAAAGTGGATCTTGTGACGGTCCTGCCGTTCACCAACCAACCACTCAGCCCACACAGCGCGACTCAGAGATCGAAGGTATAAAAGCCCAACTCCGCGACATGAGTTCCAAATTCCATCAAGCAACCAACTCGGCACCCGAAATCGATTGTGTGATCCGGGAAACACAGAAAACCCCCTTTACCATGCGGATCGCCAGCATTCCAGTTCGGCGCATCGAGAAGATCAAACTAAAGCTGTACGACGGAAAAGCGGACCCTAAACACTTCATGACTTCGTTTGCCATTATCGTCAACCGACTTCACTTTAACTTAGAAGACGAAAAGGATGCAACTAAATGTCAGCTGTTCGTAGAAAATCTCGATGGGATCGCACTCGACTGGTTCACCTGACTGGAAGAAAAATCAATCGACAACTACACCAAACTCTCAACCGCCTTCCTCAAACGCTTTTCCATGCATATAAGAAGAAACGCCAAAAACGCCGACCTCTGGGCTCTCGCACAAGGCGAAAAGGAACCACTAAGATACTTCATGGAGAAATTCAAGACAATAGTAGGACATTGCACGATGGATGACGACGCAGCAATCGAGGCTTTGTACAAAACGACATGGTACAAATACGATTTCCATAAGGAACTACATCGCAACCGACCTCTCACATTGGAGGATGCTCTTCACAAATCCAACACTTACATCCTCGAAGAAGAGGAGGAAGCCGTTCTAGAAAAACAATATGAGCTCTCAAAACAAGAACCAAATGAGGAATTTCGTGAACCTAGGGCGTACTCAGGAAAAGACGAGCGAAGCCGACGACCAACCATGAACGTGAGTACGGTACAACCATAGCAGAATTGGAATACATGGGTCATACCCGAAGAAGAAGAAACCGATCAGGGCCCATTATGCAAATTTCATAACAGGAAAAGACATACCACGAAGGAGTGCCGACACCTGCAAGATCTTTTTCTCAAATATAAGAGGGGCGAAATTCCGACGATTGATTCCCATCGATCCAACACTCGTCGGAATAACAATGGCTTTCGACGTACAGATAACGAGAAGTACAATGAAACCAATGGCGCCAAATAGGTCGCGAACAACACCCAGAAGCAGACAGAGCAGAACACCAATACGGAAACTGCAAAGCATGATCGCGAAGGAGAGCCCCAGGATCAGAACGCACCGAAGTCACGTAAATGAGTCAACATGATAATGGGAGCGATTGAGTTCTGTAACTACTCAGTCCGAACAATCAAATAATACAACATACAAGCGATTACAACGCAAAAGAACAACCGTGATACCACCAGTGGGACTCCATTAATCTTCACAGAAGCAGATACGGATGGACTCCATATGTCTCATAACGACCCACTGGTAGTCGAACTGCTTATCGGGGACGTTGACGTCGGCATAATACTCATCGATACAGGCAACATAGTTAACGTAATCTTCAAAGAAACGCTCGACCAAATGGACTTTCCGAGCTCAGAAATCAAGCCGTATATCGAACCCCTCACATGATTTACACGAGATCGGACTATGACAGCAGAGACGGTGAAAATACCGGTATACGTCGGAGGAACAGCAAAGATGGTAAAATTCTTGGTCCTCAATGAACCGGCAATCTACAATGCCATACTTGGAATGTTTTGGTTATATGCGATGAAAGTCGTGGTTTCGACCTACCATCAGTGCGTCAAATTCCCTACCATAAGCGGGGTCTTCATACTTAAGGGAAATCAAGCAATGTCCCGATCTTGCTACATCAGCGAGTGTAAGTTTCGAGCAACCCCCCCAAGCCTGCGTGATTAATTCATAGCAGACTAATCTCCCAGACAAAACGAGCGACCCAGAACGACCAAAGAAAGATTCCATCATCCAAGTTAGCATCAACGACTTCAACCAAGAAATTTGTGTTGGTATCTGAGTCGACCTAGCCGAAGAAATCAAAGACGACCTCGTCCGTTTCCTCCGAAAGAATGTTTTAACCTTCGCCTGGTCCATCAACGACATGCCCAACATCAACCCGAATATCACTTGCCACGAGCTTAACATCGACCCAACTTTCAAACCAATCAAGCAGAAAAGACGCAAGCTCGGCCCATAGAAGGTTCAAGCCGTCAATGATGAAGTAGAACGCCTCCTTGGAGCTGGATCAATAATCGAAGTAAAATTCCCGGACTGGCTCGTAAATTTGGTGGTTGTTAAAAAGAAGAACGACAAATGGATGATCTGTATCGATTTTACCGACCTCAACAAAGCTTGCCCGAAAGACAATTTCCCGCTCCCGCACATCGATAGACTCGTTGAGGCCACCGCCCGGCAACGAGCTTCTATCGTTCATGGATGCCTTATTCGAATACAATCAGATATTGATGCACCCCGACGATCGCAAGAAAAAATATTTCATTACGGATCGAGGCATTTACTGCTACAAAGTCATGCCGTTCGGATTAAAAACCGCCGGTGCAACCTATCAAAGACTTGTCAACCGAATGTTCGCCAGTCAGCTCAGCCGAACCATGGAAGTCTACATCGACGATATGCTCGTCAAGTCTCTGATCTCAAAACACCATGTCCGACACCTTAACACTTGTTTCGACATTCTCAACCAATACGACATGAAGCTCAACTCGGCCAAATGTACCTTCAGAGTCACATATGGAGAATTTCTCGGTTACGTCATCACCCAAAGAGGCATTGAGGCCAACCCCACGTAAATCTTAGCGATCATTGACCTCCCGTCTCCAACAATGAAGCGAGATGTACAACGGCACACCGGTCGGATAACAACACTAAACATGTTTATCTCTTCGATCCACCGACAAGTGCTTACCGTTCTACTAGCTACTTCGTGGGAACAAACATCTCGAGTGGAACGATGAGTGCGACGAAGCCTTCAAGCAGCTTAAGGTCTACTTATCTACTCCCACAATCATGGAAAAACCGGAGGACGGCGAAACTCTTTACATGTACATCGCAATGTCTACCTCTGTTGTCAGCGGGGTCTTGGTACGGGAATATCGCGGAGAACAGGAGCCAATCTTCTATGTCAGCAAGTCTCTCAACGAGACCCGTTATCCCACCTTGGAAAAACTTGCACTGGCTGTCGTCATCTCAGCAATGAAACTACGACCCTATTTCCAGTCTTACTCGATAACCGTCTTGACCAATGAACCCTTGCACACCATCTGCACATCCCCGGACGACTCGCCAAATGGGCAGTGGAGCTAAGAGAGTATGACATCGAGTATAGAAGCCGAACTAGTGCCAAATCGCAAGTCTTAGCCGATTTCCTCATCGAACTTCCACAAGAATTTGCTAACACCGACCTCCCAGTCATAAATAAATGGATACTCCACGTGGATGGCTCGTCGTCCACCCATGGATCAGGGGTCGGCATCCATCTTAAATCCCCATCATGAGAGATCTTGGAGCAATCCTTCAGGCTTGAATTTTCGGCATCCAACAATGAGGCCGAGTACGAGGCACTCATTGTCGAACTAAGGTTAGACAAAGCAATCAGAGTAAAACATATCCATGCGTATTGTGACTCTCGGCTCGTAGCAAACTAGTTCATCGGAGATTACAACACTAAGAACGACCGAATGGACGCATATTTGAGGATAGTAAAGGAGTTTGCCGCCGAATTCGACAGCTTTGAACTCACCAAGATTCCCAGAGAAGATAATGCATCGGCCGACGCCCTAGCCGCTCTCACGTCGAGTTCGGACCCGCACCTTAAGCGAACAATCCCAGTGGAAAGTATTCCTATTCCGAGTATTGATACATCTAAAGAATGCAACATCACTACACGATGGCGTAATTATGAAGACGATCCGAACACCGCAGCTCGGGCTAAGATAGCAAGGAAAAACACAATCCAGCCTGATCCAATTCCTAACCTCAACGAATGAAGTGAACAAATTAGCCTCGATAACAGCGCTTTACCCGATAATGAAGAAAATGAGTCTGAAGGAGTGCATGTTCTGATGGACATCGAGACTGAAGAAGAAGAGGAACCCGAGGATTGGACGAACGAACTCCAAGCCTACATTGTGGACGGGGACGTACCCGCCGATAGATGGGCAGCTCGGCGCCTTAAAATGCGAGCTGCTCATTATATCGTTCACAAAGGAGAACTATATCGTTGGAATGCGGCTGGAATTCTTCTGACATGTGTTGCTGGCAAATACATTAATGAAATCAAGCGAGATGTTCATGGAGGAGCCGGTGGGAATCACTCTGGAGGTCGTTCTCTCGCCCTCAAGATAAAAAAAAGGCGAGCTACTACTGGCCGACAATGGTCGCAAATTGCGAGAAGTTTGTCACCAAGTGTGACAAGTCCCAACGACACGGCCCTATGATTAACCTTCCAACCGAATTATTGATGATCTCGACCGCGCCATATCCGTTCATGCGATGGGCAATGGATATAGTCGGCTCTTTATACCGATCTACAAACCAGAAACAATTCATCCTCGTTATGAATGATTATATTACCAAGTGGGTCGTGGCAAAGTCTTATCCCGAGATACACGGTCTCGACGTACAGAAGTTCGTCTGGAATTACATTATCTGCCGTCGTGGAGTACCTTACGAGATCATTACGGATAACAGATCGCAGTTTATCTCAACCGTATTCGGCTACTGGTGCACTGAGTGGAAAATTCAGCTGAGTTTCTCCACGCCGAGGTACCGCCAAGGAAACGGACAAGCTGAAGTAACAAACAAAACCATACTCGACGGAATCAAGAAGCGATTGGAGGCCAAAAAGGGTGCATGGGCCGATGAACTTGATGGCGTCTTATGGTCTCATCGCACAACTCCCCGACGATCGACTGGCCAACCCCCCTTTTCTTTAGCTTATTGAATAGAAGCATTATGTCCAGCCGAACTCGGCGTTCCCACTATATGCCGAACGATGCTGACCTAGAACACCAAAATCAATAACGAAATGCTCCTTGATAACTTGGAGACACTAGAAAAAAAAGAGGACAAGCCTTACTCCGGATTCAGAACTATCAGCATGTGGCAGCTCGGTACTACAACAAAAAGGTCAAAAGCATGCATTTTGAGGACGACGACCTCATTCTCCGCAAAGTCTATCAAAACACCGAAGAAAAGAACGCCGGTAAGCTCGTTACCAATTGGGAAGGTCCCTACCAAGTTATGAAGCTCGTCAAACAAGGAGTTTACCAACTAATGAAGTTGGACGAAACCCCGATACCGCGATCTTGGAACTCAATGAACCTCAAGCGCTACTACTACTAGGTCAGCAGATTCCCCCCCCCCCCCCCCAAAGAGAAAGAGAACGCTCCCCGAGCTACTACTTCTTCAAAGCTCACCGAGCTAATTACTTATGGAATATGAACTACGAATGGCTTGATTTCTTCTAACGGTACGTAGGCAGCCAATCACTGGGTTCAGCTATGACATTAATAAATTTTTATTCTTTTCAAAAGAGTTCGCAAAAGCTGAATTTGTATAATTCGCAAAAGCCAAACTTAAGTAGTTTGCAGAAGCTGAATTCATATAATTCGCAAAAGCCGAATTTATATTCGCAAAAGCCGAGTTCAAATAACTCGCAACAGCCGAACTCAAATACTTTGAAGAAACAGAATCTAACAGTTCGCAAAGCCGGACTTAATAGAACGCGTACGCCAAACTCGTAAAGATCGCTTAGTTGACGAACTTTACGAGAATATATCGACATCCTGGCCATATGATCGATTACAATCATGAAAGTCGGGACTAATCCTGCACCAGATCATCTGAACAAGACAAGCCGAGCTAACCTCGCAACCCGATTCGATCTGGAAAAATTGCGAAAACAAGCACATTTTAAGACACTTAAGCTCAAATCCTCAACAAGACAAGTTTATGCGACTCGCAGACCCTACGCCGGATCCATCAGTGTACACTAGATAAGACCGTATTATTTTTTACAGCACCATTCTTGTACACAATCGATTCGAGAGGATCATATCATTTTACGACCTCGCCTATAACTAAGCCAAACGCGCATTAAGAGAATAAAGAACTCAAAATTATGTTATAGCCGATCCTCCGAGCTAAAAAGATGATTAAAATGCCCATCGAGCATAAACATAAGTTCAAAAAATAAAGCTCCTACGAGCTTAAAGTTACAAAAAGGGGGCCTGTCGGGCACCCAAACAAAGTCATACAAAAGAAGCCATGTCAAAGAAAGATATTTTGAGTCCTCATCGCGCTGGCCCGGTCACCCGACATCGCATGCGAATTTGACCCAAACTGATCAATTCCAGGCGGCACTTCGGGTCCGATCGGCAACGAAATCTCCGAATGTTTATGCTCAACGAATGGAGAAATCCTGAGGTCATCCGCTTTCAGCTCGGTGACTTTAATGGCCTTGAACTCAGCCTCCTTTTCGGCTTGCTTCCTCGCCACTTGATCCAAATGAACTTGAGGAACGACGACACCGTCCTTCTTCATAAGGACCTCACAGAAACTGAGAACCTCAGAGAGCTGATTAAAACAAAGGAAAGGCTTCTTAGCCTCCTCCACCTCAGCAAGATGAATTTGAATCTTCCTGAGCCGAACTTGAAACTTGTCAATAACATCCTTCTGGGCCATGATCTTTCGAGCTCGGGTCCCCCTCAGAAGATTCGTCTCACTTATCAATTTCTGTACGACGACATCTCTCTCAGCAATAAGTTCGGCATTTGCAGCCTTAAGGGTGGCTGGTTCCTTGTTAAGATTAGCAACGACAGCTTCCGACAACTCTTTTCGCCCTCTCTCGGCCTCAAGCGAAGCGTTAAGATCCTTAACGCAAACTTGGAGCTCTGTGGTCCTCAGCCGCTCAGCATTCAGAGCATCGTCGTACTCCCTCACGAATCGGTCTTCTCCGGAGATTCAGTTCCTCCCCAAAACAGCGATTCACTGAAATTGCTTTTCTGATTCACCGTCGTCTCGCTGAAATTGCTCTTCCTCCCTTCGAAATTTCTCTTCTGATGCTCCGTCGTCGTCTCAAAAATCAATCGCTTGCTCGTGGGTAAGAGAATTGACGCGGTTTGGGGATAAAGCGGCGTGGTTCGCCGGCATGACTTTTCTCATCCTCGTCGTCCCTTTGATCATCCAGATGGAGCGAGATCAGTTATTAGGCGAGATAGAATTTCAGCAAGCAAGCCTCCTCGGACCGCCACCCGCCGGTACTCTTAAAGTAACTGTAGAAACCCTAATCCGTAAACGATATCAAATTTCAATTTGGGATTTTCATGCTTGTTTCTGCTATTCGATTTGTTCCGTTTAGTTTTGGATTCATGTAAGAGTAGGTTTGCTCATAAGGATAAATCTAGTTCGTAGTGAATTCGCTATAAAGAATTGAGCTTGTTTGAGCATATTAGAGAATATTGTATAGATATTCTCATTAGCTTGTATATAGGCATATTTCTATATTCCCTTAGATTTCGCCTTTTATCTCTTTGTACGTGTATATAAGAAGAATAACTTCCAAAGCGCCTCTGGTTTCTCTTGTAGCACTTTTAAATAACTGAGTTTTTTCGGCACAATAAATGATCTTTTGATGAATTCGAATTTGAGCATCGTCCTTGTACATCTTTTGATAACTTTGCTTCCTTCACTGTTTTTGTTTCTCATGATACTCCAATGTGGTTTCATTATTAAACTCTTACGATGGACTTGCCAAAACCATTATTATGTTCCTTTTGTTTTATGGATCTATCATAAACCCTGTGGTGTTCGAAGTATTGATCTTTGAGGTATGGCTGCCCGTACTGGGATTGAAACCTTCATTCCCGTTTTCCAGTGTTGTTCAATGTCTAATTTCCAATCGGTTTGCTTTGATTGCATATAGGGTTTTGGGTTGAAGAGCTTTTAGCGTGCTGGCTTCAGAATCTCTTGATTGGTTTCAACACATTGGAAAAAGGATAATGATGATATATTTGTGGCCTCAAGGGTCATTTGTTTGTGAGTACGTTGGAGAGATACTGCCAATTCCAGAGTTATACCAACATAGCTTGGAAGATGAACTTACTTCTCCTGTGATATTGGATCCACATTGGGGTTCTGAAGAAAGTTTAGAGGATAACAATTTTTTTTTTTTTTTTTTCGACAGCCTAAATACCTATACCGATTCAGTGAACCAAACCGGGGGTATCGAATTTACATAAATAAAATTTGATGGGTAGACTCGAGCACCTCGTGCTAACTTGTCTGCCACTGTGTTGTTTGAGCGTGGTATATGTGTGATAGAGAAAAAGGTGAATTCCTCCTTGCTCCTCGCGAACTCCTCCAAATGTAGTGTAAAAGCCGACCACTCCTTGGGTGTAGACACCATCTTCACCAACTCTGAGCAGTCTGTTGCAAAAGCTATCGCCGTCTTATGATTTGCAATCATGCAATGCATCGCCCATATGAGCGCCTCCAATTCTACGTGTAGCGGGGAGAGACGTCTTCGCAGATTTCGTGATCTCATTATGGCTCCTTCGACTCCCACCTGAAAACAGTGCCATCCTAAGCCAGAATAGTTATCCGTTTCCTTCCACGAGCCATCAACATAGCATTTCAGTCCATCGTATTCCTCATATTGAGCCATCACCGTATTAGGACTGATTTGTTGGGAAATTACGTCTGGTTCACTAAGTTGGGCCGTTTCCCAAGTTATGGCCTCCGTTTCCACTATCCTCAGTATCTCTTGTGAGTTTCTATCTACATTTGAGAAGACCTTATCATTCCTTGCTTTCCAAATATTCCACACAATCCAGGGGAAAGTTGCGTTCTTATCCTCTTTTGGTCGTCTCCAAAAGAGATGATCAAAATTAGAGAAAACCGACACTACAAGAAAACATGGATTTCGCGACTACATCATCAGTCGCCATTTACTGATTTGCGACTAAAATACGTGGTCGCAAAAGACCTTGTCGCTAAATCAATCAGTCGCCATGCAGTCGCCAATTAGCGACTCTTTTGTGACTGTTTTCTTTTCGTCGCGGTGAAGTCGCAATGTGGTCGCTACTTTAGCGGCGGTGTTGCGACCGGTGTGGCGACGAAGTTGCGACTGATTCTGCGACTGGTTTTGTGACTGGGTCTGCGACTGGTTTTGTGACTGGGTCTGCGACTGGTTTTGCGACTGGGTCTGCGACTGGTTTTGCGACTGGGTCTGCGACTGGTTTTGAGACTTGTTTTGCGACTTGTTTTGCGACGTTGTCTGCGACTGGTTTTGCGACTAAATTTGTGACTACGATGTTTATCGGTTTATCAGTTTTTGCAATTTGGTATTCCTGTTTTGGTAGATTTTGATTTGTTATTAAAATCTGAAACCTAAAGCATAAAATCCGAATTTGAAAGATGCAAATGAGCTTTGTAGTAGAAACATAAGAACTAATAACATAAACATTCAAGATTTACAAACCAAAAACCTAAAGCATAGAAGTTCAAACTCCAAATCTAAGGAGTTAACAAAAGGAGACAAGTTCAAACTCCAATATAGGAGTTAACAAAAGCATAACAAACACAAGTTCAAACTCCAAAATACAAGGAGTTAACAAAAGGATCATTCAAGTTCAGTCAGAGAGAGTTGAGAAGTTAGTAACCTAGAGAGGGGAATTAGAGGGATCTTCTTCATCAGTGAGGAATGCAAGAAAGTATGGGTCTTTGATGCTAAGGTACTTTTTGACTACTCCCAAGCCCTTGACCTCTGCTTGTAGAGCTGATGTAACACGGAGATGCTCTGCTTCGCGATGTGCTTGTAGGGATGTTATTTCCTCGATCTTCCTGTTAGCGTCCTCGAGCTGTTGGTTCACGGTTGTGAAATAAGAGGAGCTGCCTGGATACTTCCGCTTCCCGTTGATGTATGTCCCTAGGCTTCCAAGTCCATACATTTGGCCTCTGTCATTTGTGACAGTAGACTGCAATAATCAAAACACAGAGTATTAGTTATCAAAGATTTGGAAAACTTAAAAATCGACAAACTCAAGCTTAGAGAAGTATTTTACCTTGTAGAAGACTTCGTTATCCTCCTCTAGAGAAAGCTGTGATCGAGGCGAAGTACCGTCTGCAGACTCGTCATTCTCATGCTCAAGCTCAGCCAACTTAGCTTCCTTCTTCTGCTTATAAAGATCAAACACTTCATGTGCTCTCTGATCGACAAAGCTCCCATCTTTCTTTGTATGAGTCTTTACAAAGACTTCAACAACAGTCGGAGGTCTTCCCAATGTCACTTCCTGAAATGTTAAACAAGAACATGTGAATAGCAAGACATGTAAATTATCAAGACATGTAACTCATAGACTAATAGCAAGACAGAGGAACTTACCAATTCTTGTTCCACTTGTAAGAAAGATTTCTGGCCCGAGACATGCTTGTGAATACCTTGACCATTATGGTCAGACATTCGAGCTGCTGATGTAGTGTCATGCTTTGCTTTGGCTTCTTCTGTGATCCAATAGTCACACATTTTTCCCCACAACGTATTGCCAATCCACTTCGGTTGCTTTCTTTTCGTCCCCGCCTTAGAAACCACGTCCTTGAGTCTCACTTGGCAAATCTTCTCGAACTTTGATTGGACAAGACCAGTGTGTATGGGATGCCATGTGTGTTCTTTCTACAAAACAAGATAAGAGCAAAGTGTTAGTGATCAAAGAAAACAAACAAAACAGAAAATTAAGAACATATTGAGAGGTTAAGAAGATGACCGCGAATTCAAGAAAGTATTTTTCTTTTTTAGGAACTGGGACACAACCCCAGTTGTAGTAAGGCTGATCGAACTTGTTTGTAAATATCCTTGTGATCTTGCGAGTCAATGCGGACTTGTCCTTACCTATAAACCTACAAACAGATAAACAAAAATGTTAAGTCTCATATACAATCAGTGGGATAAACAGATAAAAGAAATTGTATCAGAGCAAAAGGACTAAACCAGCATTACTCTAAACCAGCATTCACAGATCCATAATACTCTAAAACATTACTCTAACATTACTCTAAAACATTACTCTAAACAAAATCGAATCAGACAAATTCAGCTTGCCAGACGGTTCCAGGCTCCAATGTGGGAGAGAGGAGCGTTGTGTATTGGTCACGGCCTGGCTGGATAAGCAAGTTGGTCAAAGCGTCGAGCACGTCTTCCGCGAGATGTGGTTGCAATCCTTCGTCATCGTCAAAATCAACTTCCTCGTAGTCTTCATCATACTCCTCTTCGTCTTCTTCCAGGTGATCGTTTTGAGCCTCAGAACTCTGAGCTTGTGGTGACGCAGCGGGTGGAGCTTGAGGAGAAGGAGCGGATCGAGCTTGAGTCACAGCAGGTGGAGGTTGAAGAGAAGCCGAGGGTCGAGGTTGAAGAGAAGCCGAGGGTCGAGGTTGAAGAGATGCAGAGGGTCGAGCTTGAAGAGACGCAGAGGGTCGAGCTTCAGAAGCAGAAGCAGAGGGTCTTGGAGAAGCAGAGGCTCGAGGATCGGTTCCTGAGTTTCCAGATCCTGGTTGGCTCCTACTGGTCAAAAGATGCGGCAGAGGAGGGAAATCTTTGACACCTTCGGAGAATACTGGGACACAGCTACGAGGAGTGACGGAGGTTGAAGCGTCCGCCGGTGTGAATGAATACTGAGGCGGAAGCGGCGAGGCGGTTTTCTTTGATTTTCCCTTCGGAGGCGAGATCCTTGTCTCACCAAGATTTATGGGTCCTCGATTCGCGGCTGTTGTCGCAGTGCGTCGTGCTCCTCGTCCTCTAGTCGAAACTTTTCCACGGCCAGACATCGGATTAAACGAGTTTGGTAGGGTTTGAGAGAAAATCGGCGGCTAAGCTTGAAGAGCTTGAAGAGAAGCACATAACCCTTCTAAGTTTCGCTAAGTCTCTCATTTAGGTTAGAGGGAAATGTTCCCTCGTTAAATTTGGCGAAAATTTGGGCTCAAATTAGTTAATTTAATTAATTTTTCTTAACCTTATTTGTTTAATTTTTGCTTAATTGTATAATTTTTTCGTAAGTTTTAATATTATGATTTAATTTTTGCTTAAGTTTTAATATTATGGTTTCACATACAAAACCTAAATAAATAAGATAAACCATTAATAAACTTCATTATCAAATATAACTACCTTATGCATTAGAATATTATTTAGTAAGGTTCTTCATCAACTTCAACTTCATCATCTGAAGACGATGAATTACATTGGAATTCGTCGTTTCCTTCCGCATCTCCGACATCGTAATCGAGATTTATTGGGTTCTCTCCTTGTACCAGATTCTCGTCTCGCACTACGAGATCTTCAATTGTAGCCAGCACTACATGATCATCATTTTCTTGTTGCAAAAGAGTCGGTTCTGTGTAGTCATATTCTCCTGAAATATGTCCTCGCGGGTTGACTTTAACAACATTTAGCCACAATTGCTTCGGTTTCTTCTTGTATGGGTATGGGATATAACAAACTTGATCCGCTTGAGAGGCTGTGCATGCAAAGTCATTATAAAGAACTTATGAATACATTATCTATCAAGAAAGTAATATATATATATATATAGGGATATACGTACCTAGAATAAAAGGTTCGTATTTATTGAACCATTTCGATGAAAGAACGTCTACAATGCCAGCATTGCTCCTCCGAGTGCCTCTACCGATAACAGGGTCGTACCACTTACACTTGAAAAGTGTGATTCTTAAATTAGCCATCCCCTCATACTCCAGTTGTATTATATCAGTTAAGATCCCATGGAAATCAGCTTGATCAGATGCATCACTGTAATTTTGTCCTTTGACACATACACCATAGTTACATGTCTTTCGTCCCTGGTTGTGGTTTTGCGTATGAAACAAATATCCTCTTGTAAAGTAGATAGGCCATGTTTTGGCATTGTTTTTCGGTCCTTCTACTATCTCTCGAACCCAAATAGGAAATTGATGCGTAGCTTTCCAGTAATTAACCTGCGTATAGTTAGAGAAAATCAAATATATAGAAGTATAGATACATATATAGTTTAGAATATTATTCAGACTTACATGATCTTTCACCCATAAATGATATTCGTCAGCTCTTTTCGCGGAGAGTTCTTTTTCCGAAAGATGTGGATATTTTTGAGAAATAGATATTTCAAACATGCTGTTTAAGAGCAACACAAATATGAGACCAATACAATTTGGGCCATGTTAAAACTTATGTAAACACACGGTAGAATATACCTCTCAATTTCCTGAAACTATTCACAATTTCGCAAGACATATGCATGTGCGCATCGATAGTCTTTCTCTGAAAGCCAAATTTCCTGGATTTCTCCACTTGGACGACCAACATGAGTGAATATATCCGGTACGTCAGGGACATGATATACGGGGACGTCACCTTCATTGAATCTTGTTAACCTGACCAAATTAGTTAATTTGAAGAAATTTAGAATAGATAGCATGTGTCTTCATATATATGTGAATTATTATAGCGTTTACCTTGAATTCGTGTCTATATCAGAGGCAAAATAATGCTCTGTGAAATAAGATACCTCTTGTTTCAGATAAGCTTTAACAATCAATCCTGGTGCATATCGTTTGTTTTTTGCTTTCCCTTTCAACTTTTTGAAAAACCTTTCAAAATGGTACATCCACCTATATTGCACGGGGCCTCCTAATTCAGCTTCGTAGGGGAGATGTATAAGCAGGTGCTCCATCACGTCGAAAAATTATGGTGGAAAGATCTTTTCCAAATTGCATATGATCAACACTATGTTTTGTTTTAGAATTTGGACGCGACTTTGCTGCAAAGTTCTCGAACATAAGTCACGGAAAAATACTCCGATCCCTACAATATATACATTTAAACTATAATGGTTAATAAAAAAAGCTATGTAATCATATTTACGTGTCGCATATTCATATAACTATAAGGTGAGACTACCTGATAACGCGATGTGGATGTTCCTGTCTAGGAGTTCTGCACAGATAAATGGAAGTAGCCGCTCCATAAAAACATGGCAGTCATGACTCTTCATCTCAGAAAACTTTGCATTATCGATATCAGCACAACTAGCTAAGTTTGAAGAATAACCATCTGTCATGTTTGAAGAATTTGAAGAATTTGACCGAATGTTTCACACATCCCAATAAACTTGTTCTGGCTTCGTCTGTCAATGAGTAGGCGGGGAAAGGAGCTCTACCCTCATCATCAATATGTAAGTGTGGCCGCGAACAAAATGCTTGTATATCCAATCTTGAAGGGATGGTGTCTTTTGATTTTCCTTTTACACGCATAAGAGTATTCATGATGTTGTCAAAAAAAATTTTCTCTATATGCATCACATCGAGATTATGTTGAAGATTAAGGTCCCTCCAATACGGAAGCTCCCAGAATATGCTTTCTTTGTACCAGTTATGCTTCTTCCCAAAGTGAGGCTTCTTCTTTTCTTGACCGTTTCCACCAACATCCTTAGTTTTTGTAGGATTTACACGACGCAACCGGTAGGAATAAACTTGCTCACCGGTCAAAGACTCAGGTGGATAGTCGTTCCTAGCGTCTCTTCCGATCAAAAAGCCTTTTCTATTCTTCCTCAGTGGATGATCATGAGGAAGAAATCTTCGGTGACAATCGAACCAACACGTCTTTCTTCCGTGCGGCAGATAAAACGAATTTGTATCTTCCATGCAAATAGGACAAGCCAATTTGCCATGAGTGCTCCATCCTGATAGCATGCCCAGCGCCGGAAAATCGCTTATCGTCCACAATAGCACTGCTTTCAGATTAAAATTTTGATTCAAGGATACATCGTACGCATCAACGCCATTGGACCACAATTCTTTTAACTCGTCAATGAGAGGTTGAAGGAATATATCGAGACTACCTCGCGGATGATTTGGCCCAGAATTCATAATTGTAAGAAACAAGTACTCCGTATTCATGCACATACCAGGGGGTAAATTATATGGAGTCAAGACCACATGCCACAACGAATGATTTTTTGACTCGCCAAATGGATTGAACCCATCTGTACATAATCCAAGATAAACGTTTCGGGTTTCTTGGGAAAACTGGGGATGTCGATCCTGAAAGTATTTCCACTCCGCCCCATCAGACGGATGACACATTTCTCTTTCATTTGCTTCGTGCTCGGCATGCCATCTCATTGCCGCTGCAGTCTTCTCGCTTTGATACATTCTCTTTAATCTGTCAGCAATGGGCATATACCACATACGACTATATGGTACTTTGGTCCTACGGTTTTGCTCGTTAGGCCTCCATCTTGGTGAATTACAAAACCCACACTTATCTAACCTTTCGTCTTCTTTCCAGAAGATCATACAATTGTTAATGCAAACATCAATTGCATGACATGGGAGGCCTAAATTGCCCATCAATCTTTCTGTCTCGTAATTTGAACATGTTGCCTGGTTTCCTTCAGGTAAATACTTACTAAACATTCCGCACATCGAATCCACTAACCTCTCACTCATATTATGATCTGTCTTATGTTGCATGAGCTCAGCAGCAAAGGATAACTGCGAGTGACCTTCACGACTCCCATCGTATAAAGGATTTTTTGCTCCTTCTAACAAGTCGTTGAATTTTCGGGAATGATTCCGTACAGGTTCTTCTACATTCTCATAACTATCATCAGCATGATGAAATGCATCATTCACCATATCCACATATCTACCTTCTACATTACCCACTTCTTCACTCTGATCACCTACCCACGTTGTATCACCATAACTCGTTCCTAAACTCATATCGAGTTCTTCCCCATGCTTATACCAAACATAATAACCAAGCACAAATCCATTGTTATACAAATGGCTCCAAATTTTAGCCTCCGGTAAAAATCTATTATTCTTGCAAACACTACAAGGACAATAAAACTTACCGTCATTGCTCTGCGTAAGCTCCTGGCTATTTGCAAATGTCATGAATTGATTATCCACCCCATCTCTAAACTCTGCCGAGATATTACTCGTTGTTTCATCGAACCTCCGATACATCCACTCCCGGCCATTACTATAATTATAATTTCCCCACATTTTCAAACTTTAAAAAAGAAGATTCTCGTTTGAACAAAAAAACAAAAAAAAGATTCTCTCAACATTTACGTGTGGAGTGAGATGAAACAATTAACGTGTGAGGTTTGCCTATATAGACTTTTTGCGACTCCATATTGTAGTCGCAAAAAGTAGTTACACCTACCACAAACGATAAACACGTGGTTTTCCCAAAAATTTTAGCGACCCGCCGAATTTAGTCGCAACTTTGTCGCAATTTTGCTACTATTTGGCGACTAAGTGTAGTAGTCGCAAAAATTATTTTCACAGACCACACACGATCAACACGTGTCTTTTTAAAAAAAACTTTTGGCGACCCACCGAATTTGGTCGCAACTTCGTCGCCATTTAGCGACTATATTGCGACTAATTTAATTAGTCGCAAAATAGCAACTGCGTGGCGACGAACTTATTTTAGTCGCAACTCCGTCGCCATGTAGTCGCAACTTAGTCGCCATTTTTGCGACCACCTTTGTAGTCGCAAATGTCAGTCACTAATTACCTGTTTTCTTGTAGTGCGATGTCATCGGGAAAACTCCTGGGGCCGATGGAATATGAGAGAGTGCCCATGTTTGTAACGCCGGTGGGCATTCAAAAAGAACATGATTAATCGTTTCCCCTTCCGCTCCACACCGTGCACATTGTGTATCACAATTTATTCCTCTAGCGCGTAAGTTCGCTGAAACCGAGAGGCATCCTGAAATGGCCTGCCAAATGAAATGTCGCAGTTTCGGTGAACAGACTAGTTTCCATACATGTGCCTGTAATTCCTTCACATCCGGACCGTAGAGGTAATTCCCGCCGTTGTCTGGTTTTTGTTGCTCTATCTGGTATCCCGACCTAACCGTGTATTTACCCGTTTTTGTATAATGCCAACCGGGGATATATGGTCGATAAGTGCTACTGATAGGTATACTGCGAATTATTTCCACAGCGGCCGGGTCGATAATTGCATTTATCAACTCCATATTCCATGTTTGTGTCGCTGGGTCAACCAAATGATTGACCCTGAGATTTGGGTAATAATTGTACCCTTTACATGTTGCTGACCTCGAGGAAAAAGATGGTATCCATGGGTCGTTTCATACTGAGATAGAACCACCCGAACCAACTCTTTTAATGAGCCCTTTTGCAACCAGAGGTCTAGCTGAAATAATGCTCCTCCATCCAAAAGACGGGGAGTATGATCTTATAGGATCTAATGGGTCTGTGTTCCGAAAGTAACGACCCTTAAAAACCCGAGCAAATAACGATTCCGGTTTATCCATTAGCCGCCATAGTTGTTTTGCCAGAAGTGCTGTGTTAAAATCCTCTATTGTTCGAAACCCAATTCCGCCGTCTGATTTACTCCGACACATCTTCCTCCATGCTATCCAATGCATTCCTTTCTGTTGTCAATCGAAGCTCCACCAGAACCGCGCTACCGCACTAGTTAGTTTTGCGGTAATGGACTTAGGTAAACGAAAACATGACATCACGAAAGTGGGCATAGCTGATGCTACCGATTTAATAAGAACCTCTTTACCCCCTTTGGTTAGTAACCTTGATGTCCATCCATTAATTCTATCATTGTGTCTCCCGACGACAAAATTAAAAATCTTGCTCTTTGCTCCTCCGAGACTTTCCGGGAGACCCAGATAAGAACCCATCCCTCCCATATGTGGGATTCCTAACAATTGTTTAATCTCGTCATGTATCAAACTTGTACTGTATGTCCGAAATTTAAGGATGATTTTGAAAAGTTGATTTGTTGCCCTGAGACCGCCTCGTATTGTTTAAGTATACGTAAGATGGTTTGACACTCTTGTACCGTAGCCTTGCAGAAAAATAGACTGTCATCCGCAAAGAGTAAGTGTGAGACTGCAGGGCCTGCCCTCGCCACTTTTAACCCTGTAAGTGATTTCTCCCTCTCTGCTTTCCGTATATTGGCGATCAAAACCTCCGTGCAAAGTATGAATAAGTCGGGTGATAATGGATCGCCTTGCCGCAGCCCTTTGTGTGGAGTTATTTGGCCTTTGGGTTGACCGTTGATAAGCACCTTGTATTGTACCGATTGGATGCACCATATCATCCATGAAATCCATTTTTCCGCGAAACCGAATTTCCTCAAGAGATGTTTAATAAATGGCCACTCTACCCGGTCATATGCTTTGCTCATATCCATCTTAATTGCCATAAATTTGCTTTTGCAAGATTTATTGGTTTGTAGGCCGTGAAACATCTCTTGGGCGATCATAATGTTATCGAACATCAGTCTCCCTGATACGAAGGCTGATTGAGTCTCTGAAATCAAGTCTGGTAGCAATCTCTTTAACCTTTGACATAAAACCTTTGAAATAATCTTATAACCCACATTACACAGACTTATAGGTCTTAATTCCGTCATTCCAGTGGGGCGTCCTGTCTTCGGGATTAGACAAATATTTGTCATATTCAGCCGTTGATCAAAAAACCCCGTTGCCAGGAAACCGTTAACCAATCCCACTACATATGCCTTAATAATTTGCCATGATCGTTGGAAAAATGGTGCCGTCATTCCGTCCGGGCCCGGAGCCTTTTCTGGGTGCATCATAAAAAGAGCCCTTCGAACTTCCTCTTGTGTGGCCATTGCCGTGAGCATATCATTATTATGTTCCGAAACTAGAGCCGGAATGTCACTTAGCGCATTTTCAAATTCCGTCGGAGAAGTTGAGGTGAATAATTCCTCGAAGTAAGTGACCGCCACTTGTTCCACCTCTTTATCCGAGGTGACCCAAGATCCTGATGCATTATGTAGACCAGTAATCCGATTTATTGCCCGTCTTTGTTTAACTTGCGCATGATAGAACTTTGTATTTCTGTCCCCCGCCGTTGCCCATAACGTACGACTTTTCTGTTGCCAGAATATTTCCTCATCTAAATAAGCCTCTTTCAGTTTTCGTGTTATGTCCATCAGTTCCTCATGAGTGCTATTATCATCATTCTGGACCTCCTCTAACGCTTGTTGTAAATCCCTAATTTTCTCCTTGCCGTATGGTAGATTATTTTTCCGCCATTTTGATATTTCTCGCCGACAGTTCGTTATCTTTTCTATAAAGGATGAATGATTTCCGCCTGGATTAATTTTCCAGCCTTTTGAAATTGTTTCCATTAAGCCGTCCCGTCCAATCCACCGTTTATCGAACCTAAACTGGCCTCGTTTCTGGGTGATTTTATCCTCTATAGTAGCGACAATTGGCCTATGGTCCGACCCAATCATTGCTAAGTATTCGACATATGAATGAGAAAAAAATTTCATGTCAATCCTCATTTGCTAAGGCCCTATCCAGACGACACCGAACCAATTTCGAGTTCCGTTTTCCCCTCCAGGACATGGTATTTCCAAAACACTAAAATTCCAGAAAACCGCAGTGTTGTATCATGAGATTGAAGAACATAAAGGAGGATGCAGGTCTTAAATTGCCTCCTTGTTTTTTGTTATTACCCGTAATTTCGTTTAAGTCACCAATTATAAACCACAGGTCCACTCGAGTTAAACTTGTTCGTGTTAAACGTTCCCAAACTTGATCTCGATTTTTCGGTACCGGATCACCGTAAATAAACGATAAGAAGATTTTTTTCCTTGAATAGTCGCCTCGATATCAATTATTTGATTACTTGAAAATAAAACAGTAACATCCAATGAATCATCATAATATAAAGCGAGTCCACCACTCACACCGCACGGTTCAACCGTGTACAATTTATTATAACCAAAATAAAATTGAAATTTTTGCATAAAACAAAAGTCTTGCTTGGTTTCTGAAAGAAATAAAAATTCTGGTTTGTGTTTCTTCCAAACCTCCCGTAGATACCCTATTGTATACCGATTCTCGAGTCCCTGACAATTCCAACTCATAATCCTCATAAATTAACTAATTCGGTTTTACTGAATTGGTCTTCGGGTTTGATGAAACCTTCGTGACCACCGCCTTTGCCTCCTCCCCACCGCGAACCGAAGGCTTTGCCAATGTCTTCTTACTTGGAGAGATCAGAGCTTGGACAATCCTCTTCTTTGATCCACCGCCGTAAATCATTGCTCCTGTTTTAATGGATTTCTTTCTTACAACTTGGTTTATGCCTCCCGTTACAACCTGTGATTCCTCATCTACTAGTACTTCCTGCATTACCTCATCAACATCATCTTCGGGAAAAAATGGTACCTCTAAATTATATGTGCAACCCATGGCCTTCTCCGCTTGTAGCTCCACCACAGGTCCATCGTGTATCCCAGTATCTCCTTCCTCACCCACCTTTTCCACCATATTTCCCTCAGATCCCATTTCCCCGTCCTCCAAAACTTTGTCCTCAACCATTTTCTCCTCCCTTGCACAATTTTCCAACTCTGCACTCATACCATCCTTAGGAAATATATTCTCGTCAACAAAGATTAACTCCTTATGAACCTTGCTAGTTGATGTGGGAGCCGTGATCCCAGCCTGATTAATACCGCCGACAGTACCCCTGGATTGACCCTTCCTTGGGCTAGCGTCCGCCATGGACCTCTCATTAACCGAGGGCTCCTCACCCATTTCTCGAGTCTTTAAATCAGTTGCTCCCTTGGCGGATACCGCATACCGTTGCTTGAGCTCGTGTGGTGGGACGTACCCTGAGAATTTGTTATACCGTGACTTTCCTTCGCCAAACCTCCTTTCGTTTCTACCCTTGTATGGTCTGAATTCTTTTCCTGCCCGAATCTGTTGCATACTCTCCGTCGGGGCCTGACTAATCTCTTTCCCTTTGTGATTCCCTTTGTATTCCTGAGCCACTTGACCATTCTGATTCGTTTCCATGTTACGATCTCCACCCGAAGCGACCATCGCTCTAAAGCTCGTTGTATTTGGACCTTGCCCAAGATCCTTAAAATCGGAAGCAACACTCTCATTCTTCTCCTCCACTTCGTCTCTAGATGGACATTTGAAGTGATCATGGCATAAGCTATTGCAGGTCCGGCAATAACCGAAAAGTCTTTCGTACCTCAACGACACAATTGTCTCTTCACCACTATCAAAGTCCACTGTTGTGGAGA
Organism: Eutrema heterophyllum; assembly: GCA_002933915.1. NCBI lineage: Eukaryota > Viridiplantae > Streptophyta > Magnoliopsida > Brassicales > Brassicaceae > Eutrema > Eutrema heterophyllum. The sequence continues at coordinate 53,032 of PKMM01027584.1, read as the reverse complement.
AGACCAGCGGTTGAAAACCGTCCACCACCACTTGTACTCTCCCATCTTCCAGATCCACCGCCTTAACCGTCCCAAGCGCCTCCCCAATGCAACGAAACGTTGGGTGTGCCCAAAAGTGTAGTGGCACTCCCAACACTCGGATCCAAAACGTTATAGTTGATGGATAGTTGCGATCCACCACCGGTTCCCATCGGACCAGTGCTAACATCCAGTAATCAAAATGGTATGGCTCCATTTTCATCACCTCCGTTATGTCCTCCTCCTTGTCAAAATCAAAATGAAACCGTCCAAGCCCCAAGTCTGCACCAACCACTCGATCTTCGACATTCCAAATGCGTGGCAGCATAAACAACAATATCTTCATATCTTGCATCTTCGGGTTCATACATCTGCCGATTAAAGTCCGAGAATAACCCGCAATTAGGCTTGAGTTGTCAAACTTAGGGACAACTATCTTCAATCTCTTCACGTTGAATTGACCTTTTTTCCCAACCCAGACCCGTTCACCAAGCTACTCTGCGACATTCTTTTACTTGTAAAGAACCAGAAAGAAGAAGCAGATTTTGTTAGAGGTAAGTTTAACGTGAGAAGATACCAACAGAGATTATCGAGCCTTTGCTCTTCATACACCCCGCATAAGTACTGTAGCAACCCAGCGAATGATTGATTTCCCCTATCCCCTTGATTGATTCTATCAGAGATATCAATCGGTATTGTGAGACCAATCCAGATACGTTTCCTTGAGTCTTCCGTGGGTATCATCATTCCGAGATCAATCTCGATCTTGTGAATCCGTAAATGATTCGTCATTTGAATCTCTGACCTGTTCGCCTTTCCTTCGTGAGATGCCAAATCAAATCTTCTCTTCAACGAGCCCGCTTTGCTTTCCATTTTCAAAAACCCAACCCGCATCCCTTATGATCTCCATAGGAGGAGATCGAGATCTATCTCAATATCCCTTCCATAATCACCCAGGAAGCAATATCCGAAAAGGAAGATCCATTGTTCTTTCTACATCCCTCACAAAAGCCCCAAGATTATGACCGCTGATATCCCGTTTTTCTTGGCCATAGATTCCTTAAATCGATCCCCGCAGTTGCAACCTCTGATTACCCGAATCCATATCCAAAATTGTAGAATCCGTAGACCGAACCAGTAACCCCGAAATCCTCTGGAGAGATCTAGTCTCATCTCCTACCGAGTCGCCGTCGCCATCGCCTTACTCATTTCGTTTTTTGTGTTTTCTTTTTTTAAAATAATATTTATAGGATAACAAATCTCTGTGTCTTGATGGGACGCGTTATGGAAATATCTCAAGGTTCATTAACCACAGGCAAAGGCTTACTAACATTAATGCTCACACAATTGACATATTAACTTTCTACAACTGATATTTATTTATTTTCCTGTCTTTAGATGTTTAGATTGCAACCTTCCTTTCCTCATTGACAGTTTCCAGGTTTGTGTTTGAGGACCAAATAAATTTCATAAAAGAATCTATGATGTCTGGTGAAAATGTATTGTCTGTTATAGATTAAACCTGATGATACCATCTGTAGAAAGCTGACTGCTTGTTTTTGCCATGCAGTATGAAGAAGATGATATGCATGCTAGAGAATCTCAAGATGCGGCAGAGAAATCAACTTTAGAGGAACTTCAGGTGCTATCTTTTTCTGCGTTTCTTCCCATTAATTAACTATGTTTGTTCAAACTCAAAAAAAATCTTAAACTTATCCATCGCAAAAAAATCTTAAACTTACCCTAACATGTTCTTGCATCTGTTTGTTTGTGATTCAGGAGGTCAGAAAAAGCCTGCCAATCTACGCTTATCGTGTGAGCAACTGCTTCAGGCTGTGGAAGAGCATCATGTGATTCTAGCTCCCATGCCATTACCGAACCGATATAAAATTTGATTTGTATTATAATATGCTTTGGTTAAACGTTGTATCTATCTTTAACTTTGTATATAAAGCATTGTCTAATTAACATCTTTATCAAATAAGAAAACCATTTACAACCTCTAAAATTTATTGACATGTTATCTCTATACTATTATTTAAGAAGGCATTTTAAAAAATGAACTTTTTTTGTAATTTCTATTCGAGATTTTGCAATATTTTTCACTATAATTTGTATTATTTTAATTGAATATACTGTATATCAAAACAAAAGTTGAAACGGGTTAAGTTTAAATTTATATTTTAGTCCATTGCAAAACGGATTAAATAAACAGATTAGTCCGGTTTGACAACTCTATTTCTAATAATTAGTTAGACATATTATAAATTTAGAAAAATATCAAAATAAATTTTAAGAAAATTACCCCGCGCTATAGGGCGGGTTCAATCCTAGTTATAGCATTAAACCTAATACTCGGTTTTCTAGTTATCGGTATCTATCCCTTCTTTTTTTTGTTCTTCTCAATTTTTAATTCTATCTCTGTTTTTCTTATTCTACTTTCTTTGACCTAAGTTTTTCCGATGACTCTACCAAAAGCTTCTCCAATGTCGGACAACTCAAGATGAATCTTGAGTTGATGCGGCAGACAATTATTTTCGGTATAACTTAATTTTCGGTGATAATCTCGGAAAGCTAATCTCCAGGCCACTACTACGCGGTCCTAACTACGATGAGTGGTGGTCCGTTAGCCTCATATTAGTTTTGAAAGCAAGAAAAAAAAAATCGGATTGGCAGACGGATTAATTCCAAAACCGGATGAGGATTCTGATGGGTGTGAAGACTGATGCGGTAACAACACATTAGTTATCTCTTGGATTAAACTTATTACCATTGATGAATAATGGTGTACTTATCTATCATACTGTGAAGATGCGTTCAGCCACGGGACTCAAATACATAAACGTTTTGCTGTAAAAAATGGACAAACACGTACAACGACTGAAAACAGAATTGGCCACTAGTTGTCAACAAGGTTCGCTGATTGAAGCTTATTACGGGAGATTCACGAAGCTGTGGACAAGTTTAGCCAATTATCAACAAGCTACCACTTATAATATTTGTTAGAATTAATTAATTAGTTTTATTTTTGGTTATATATAATTTGTTTGTCCAAAACCAAATCAAACCCAAACAGAATGTCCCACCAAGTTAGCTTTATTACCCTCAAATATTGGAAAGTGTTATAAAAGTAATAATATTTACCGTAAAGATAAATATTAATAAAGATAAAATTATTATACCCGGATCGATGATCGGGACAAATTATAGAAGAAGATTTATAGAGAGAATACTTCTTGTTGAAGTTCTTAGATTAAAGTTTTTTGGTGTGAATTTACACCTTCTTACATCCTCTATTTATAGTAGAAATTATACATAAAATAATGCTATGTAATGATAAATTATTCTAACTAATAAATAGTTAAATAATATGATGGTGCAATATATAGTTATATAATGGGTGATGGATAATCATCCAATTTTATAACACTCCCCCTTGATTATCAATCACTTGTTGATGTATTGCGTACTGCCTCGTTAAAAATCTAATCATGGAAAAACTCAATGAGATAAAAACCATGATAAGGGAAAAAGAGTGCAGTCTCCCCTTCGAAATGATGTCATCTTATAGGTCACGTTGATGACGCATTCCAATGTTATGGACATGTTTCCTGAACATGGAGGTGGGTAACGATTTCGTGAAGAGATCTGTTGCATTTTCACATGATTGGACATATCTCACTTCAATTTCTTTATTCTTCTCGAGTTCTTGAGTGTATGAGAAAAACTTCGGAGGGATATGTTTGGTTCTATCACTTTTGATATATCCTTCTTTTGTCTGAGCAACACATGCAGCGTTGTCTTCATATAATATAGTTGGCTCTGTATCTACGCGAATTCCACTGATTGATAGGATGTTGTGACTAATTGATCTCAGCCACACACATTCTATACTTGCTTCATGGAGTGCGATGATTTCAGCATGATTTGAAGAAGTGGCCACAAACGTCTGCTTCTGAGAACGCCAAGATATAACAGTGCCTCCGATCGTGAACACATACCCTATTTGTGATCGGGCTTTATGTGGATCCGACAAATATCCTGCATCTGCAAAACCGATCATTTGACCTTTTGAATGTTTATGATAAAACAAACCTAAATCAATAGTCCCTTGAAGATAACAAAAGACATGTTTAATCCCATTCCAATGCCTTTTTGTAGGGGACGAGCTAAATCTTGCCAAAAGATTAACAGCAAATGATATATCAGGTCTTGTACAATTTGCCAAATACATAAGGGCTCCAATTGCACTTAGATATAGTACTTCAGGACCAAGTATCTCTTCATTTTCCTCATGCGGTCGGAATGGGTCATTCTCAACCTTAAGTGATCTAACGACCATATGGGTACTTAGAGGAGTTGCCTTATCCATATTAAAACGTTTTAACACTCTTTTGGTATATGTGGATTGATGCACAAATATACCTTTTTGAGAATGCTCAATTTGTAAGCCAAGACAATACTTTGTCTGTCCAAGATCTTTCATCTCAAATTCTCCTTTTAAATATTCGGATGCTTTTTGTATTTCCCCTTGAGTTCCGATATTGTTTAGATCATCAACATATACCGCGATAATTACAAATCCGGATGTTGTTTTCTTGATGAAAACACATGGGCATATAGGATTATTCACATATCCTTCTTTCGTTAAATGTTTACTGAGACGATTGTACCACATACGTCCAGATTGCTTTAGCCCATATAATGATCTCTGCAACTTTATTGCACATAATTCTTTGGGTTTAGATTTCAATGCTTCTGACATTTTAAACCCATCGAGAATTTTCATAAAGATATCAGTATCTAATGATCCATATAGATATGCTGTAACGACATCCATGAGACGCATCTCTAGATTCTCGTCAGCCGCTAGACTCATTAAGAATCTAAACGTGATTGCAACCATAACAGGGGAATACGTTTCCTCGTAATCAATCCCGGGCCTTTGAGAGAAACCTTGAGCCATGAGGCGAGCTTTGTATCTCATTTTTCTCATTTCGTTTTCGAACGAAAACCCATTTGTATCCAACCGGCTTCACATTTTTAGGTGTGAGCACAATAGGCCCGAATACATCTCGTTTATTAAGCGAATCAAGTTTGACTTGTATAGCATATTTCCATTTCAACCAGTCTTGCCTCTTTTGGCATTCATATACAGACTTTGGTTCTGGATCTTCGTTTTCATCGTCTATTTCTTTAGACACTAAGTATGAGAAAACGTCATCAACATCATCCATTTCATTTCGATTTCATATTTTTCCATTGTGGATGTAGTTGATGGAAATTTCATGATTTCCTTCAGGTTCATGATGCTCTATATTATCATTAGTCTCATGATTTGCTTCTTCCAAAATGCTTTCTGCTATTTTGGGAATATCATGCTTTTCAGCTTCCTTTCGTTTTCTAGGATTTTTATCCTTAGAACCAACAGGTCTACCACGCTTTAAACGTGTTCTTGACTCATGTGTATCATCTGCTCTTTCACTTTCTCGTGGTATTTCAATACGAGCAGGGGCATTTGCAGCTGGTATATGTGATTTAGTTACTGTTTTAGTATCTGCAAATGCATCAGGTAGCTGATTTGCTATACTATGTAGATGCATGATTCGTCGAACTTCTAGTTCCGACTGTTTAGTAGGAGGATCAAAGTGCAACAAGGTTGGCACACTCCATTTGATATCCTTCTCTACTTGTTTATTTTCTCCCCCTAGAACCGGGAATACTTTCTCATCAAAATGACAATCGGCAAAACGCGACGTAAAGACGTCACCAGTCTGTGGTTCTAGGTATCGTATAATTGATGGAGAATCACATCCAATATATATTCCCAAACTTCTTTGTGGCCCCATATTTGTACGTTGTGGTGGTGCTACAGGCACATAAACCGCACAACCAAAAGTTCTTAGATGGGCCGGGAAATACTTGGTTCTCGACCAAATGCTAACTATAGTGGGGAATACTTATGGTACGCACTTGGTCTTATCCGAATGAGTGCTTCTGCATGCAATATAGCATGTCCCCATACAGAGGTTGGAAGTTTTGATCTCATGATCAATGGTCTTGCAATGAGTTGCAGGCGTTTAATTAATGATTCAGCCAAACCATTTTGTGTATGAACATGTGCCACAGAATGCTCAACTTCGATTCCCGTTACCATGTAATAATCATTGAATGCTTGGGATGTGAATTCACCAGCGTTGTCTAGTCTAACTCTTTTAATGGGATAATCAGAAAACTGAGCTCGCAGTTTTATTATCTGGGTTAGGAATCTCGCAAATGCCATATTTTGAGATGATAATAGACAAACATGTGACCATCTGCTGGATGCGTCAATTATTACCATAAAATAATGGAATGGTCCACACGGTGGATGTATTGGTCCACAAATATCCCCTTGAATTCGTTCAAGGAATTTTGGTTGGCGATGGTCTTATGATCAATTTTCCTAGAGAACATGCAACACATGTCATTTTCTATCTCAGATAAATCTCTTGGATTTTCATTGAATGACCATGTGAGCTGATATGCTCAAATTAATACCCTAAAAGTACTAAAGCAGTTGTCGTAGTATAGTTAGGGGTCGAACACAAGAACTCCATAATTCACACAATAGATTGTATAGTTTCGAATTAAGCTAAACCAGAAAGATGTAATTGAAAGCAAGTACGTAAATTAAATGAGTTGTAAATCAATGGAAAAAGATAGGCTCAGGGTATTTCTCAGGGATTCAATGAATGCAGATGAACTAACTAACAAGATTCAGATTTAGCGCGGTTCTTGAACTCAAATCACTAAAGTATAGCTAACCAACTCTCGTTGCGAAAACTATCTAAGTCTAAATCCTAGAATTCCAAATCTCTTTGCGAATCCTAAAGTCTAAACCAGCTTTTAATTCAGGTTTGATTTGTTCACAAAACAACTAAACCAAATCTCTTTGCGAATAGTTATTTTGCTCACCTAAGTTTTGTCAGGTAATTAATCGCACTCTCGTGCCTAACCAATTATCCTAAGATCTAAGTTCTAGATTCGTGAACCTAGAATTAGCTATGGGAACAACCTAAGGCGAAGAACTTAATTCAGATGGTGAATCCTAATTATTCAATTAACCTAACATTCAGAGAAAACCCTTATGAGAACCCTGAACCTAACAAGGGATCTACTCAGACATGGAGATTGAAACAATAAACATGATTGAATAGATCATCAAATAAATCAAATAAGAAAATAGGAGTTCAGAGTTGTCTCTCCAAAAACCAGAGTAGAATAAAGCTTAATCCGAACAAAAGTAAAATCAAGCTTAACCAACAAAAGTGGCTCAAAAACCTAATTATAGTGGTAAAACACGTTTTGGGTTAAATTGTAAATAATAAAGTCTTCTGGGCAATTTTGCAATTCTTCAACCCTTCATAAAAGTCGCGTTTCCTTCCCCATGGACGACGGTATCGACCGATACCTGAGTGGTATCGATCGATACTCGGGCAGTGACGTGCTTCCTTCATGATGTCAGTATCGATCGACACCAGGTGGTGTCGGTCGATACAAGGGCTTCAAATCGTACTCAGCTACATGAACTTCTGTTTTGCTCCAAAATGCTCCAAAATGCTCCAATATCTCCAATTATGCTCCAAACGTGCTAAAACCTGTAAAAGACTCTAAAACACTACAAAATAGTAGAGAGACTCTATAAAACGGACATATATCATGGCTTAAAAGGGGTAAAAACCATGATATATCATGAGCTCTCTACGATTTTTCGTATCATTGTGGTGCCTGGGTGACCGATGCGATCATGCCATAATATGAAATCATCTTGATTTCGTTTGATCACGAAATGTGATTCTATTGCATCTATATAAGTGTGATGCAAACTAGAAGGGAGTTCTGAGAACTTTTCCAATATAAACTTTTTTCCCAATTTATCAGAAGTTATATACATATACTTCTTTCCATCTTCAGTTGCAGACTGAGTTTCATATCCTTGAAGGTATATGTCTTTGAAACTCAACAAATTCCTTTTAGAATTTGGAGAATACAAGACGTTATTTATGGAAAATTTTGTTCCATTAGGCAACATAAAGTTGGCTTTGCATGTTCCCTCAATCAAGTCTGCGGGACCTGATATAGTATTGACAATAATTTTTGTCGATTTTAAATCAAAAAATATTTTATGTGTTTCAGAATAGTGTGCGTTGTTCCACTATCTGGTATACAAATATCTTTAGTATTTATCTTGGACGTAGTTCCGTCTGTATCGTTATCCATTTCTGATATAAACAAAAACAATTAATTGTAATAAGATAAATTTATTCATTAAACAAATATCATACAACAATTATACATTAAAAAAGTCACACAATAATTATACATAAATAGGTAGTGCAAGCAACATAGTATTTTACATAGGCGACAATTATTTATGACACATTTGTAAGAACTTCAAGAGTCACATAACGGGCATTTCAGGCTTCCGTAAGGGAGGTCTCATCAAAATCATTTTCAAAGTCGGAAGCGTCGAGGTGCGTTGTACCCTCAGAATGTTCTGCGAGATTGACTTCCTTTCCTTTGCCTTTGGCGGATTCTTTGTACAGCGCACAAAGATGTGCAGGAGTACGACATACCCAGGACCAATGTCCCTTGGTACCGCATCTGAAACAAGCGTCCTCTTGCTTCTGGGAGGTACTTCCTTGGTGCTCTTTTCCCTTCGGGGGTTGTTCAGAGCGGGACCACTGGAATGACTTCCTATTTTTCGGGTTGTAGTTTCTCCCACGTCCACGGTAGTTTCGACGGCCTCGGCCTCGATATGTTTGAAATGATTTGTTTTCTCTCACCGGATTCTTAACGTTCAATGCGTTCGCTTCAGGGAACGCCTTAGATCTGGTAGGTCGTGTCATGTGGTTCTTAATAAGTAGCTCGTTATTCTTCTCCACTATCAGGAGCGCCACAATCAAATCCGAAAATTTGGTATACCCACGCAACATATATTGTTGTTGCAGGGTGATGTGGTTTTTGTGGAATGTGGTGTACGTTTTCTCGAGCATTTGAGATTCCGTTATTGTTTCACCACAATACCTCAATTTAGCTACAATTCCTAACACAGCAGAATTGTAGTTCATCACTTTGTCAAAATCCTGGAACCTCAGACTTTGCCACTCATCCCGAGCAAGTGGAAGTGTTATGTCCTTCTGATGATCGAAACGATCCTTAAGGGACTTCCAGAGCTCTTGGGGATTCCTCATGCTTGCGTAATCATAGATGATACTTTCATCTAGGTGTCTTCTAAGGAAGATCACCGATTTTGCCTTTTCTTGGGCCGTTGAAGTATTTCTCTCTTTTATGGTTTCCGTCAAACCCAGAGATTCCAAATGAAGTTCAACGTTGGTGGTCCAAGATATGTAATTAGCACCAGTGATGTCTAGAGTCGGGAATTGGAGCTTTTCAACGTATGCCATTTTCGATTTCTAAAAATAAAATCACAAAAATATTATTAGAAATATAATTTTATTTTAATTTATTAGAAACCGTTTACATGAATAATTAAAGCAATTACAAGAAAAAATAGTTCATAGAAAACTAGTACAACAATTGGGGTAAACTCTTCGGGACTAACTATTCCAACGAAGAGACCATAAATAGAAGCAAAAATTACAATTGAACTTAAAAACAAAAACAAGCTAATTATTTTTCGAAACATTTTCTTACAAAAGAAATCTAAGAAAAACTCTTTGAGAAATATTAGAGAGGAGATGAAATGTTTGAGTGAGGAAAAATGAGTGAAAGATAAGTATATTTATAGATTGAAAAACACTGTTCATAGCATTTGGATTTTTGAAAAAATTGTGAAATTTTTTTCTTTGTGACCGTTGGAACCAAAAAAAAAAATCGATATGAAAAATTTAATATGTATCAGTTAAATCTATCAAGTTTTAGATCAAAGGTTTATATACAGGTGGCCGAGCCTCCTTATATAATAACCATAACAAACAAATAATTAACGGCAATATTGTGGTGACGGAATCATCCACATTTAAACAGTAAATAAATTTTGTGGCGTCTGAGACATCCACAATAATATTAAAAATAAATAAATAAATTATGGTGACTAAAGTCACCCATTTAAAATTGCAAGTAAATAAATTATGGTGACGGAATCATCCATATTTAAACAGGAAATAAATAAATCATGGTGACTAAAGTCATTCATATAAGCATTATAATTAAAATAAAAGAGTAAATAAATATATGGTGAAAGAGTCATCCATATAAACATAATAATTAAAATAAACGAGTAAATAAATATATGGTAAAAGAGTCATCCATATAAACATAATAATTAAAATAAACGAGTAAATAAATATATGGTCGTAACGTAGAGTAATCGTGCTGATAACGTGCTATAAAAGTAATAATATTTACCGTAAAGATAAATATTAATAAAAACAAAATTATTATACCCGGATCGATGATCGGAACAAATTATAGAAGAAGACTTATAGAGAGAATACTTCTTATTGAAGTTCTTAGATTAAAGTTTTTTGGTGTAATTTTACAACTTACATCCTCTATTTATAGTAGAAATTATACATAAAATAATGCTATGTAATGATAAATTATTCTAACTAATAAATAGTTAAATAATATGATGGTGCAATACATAGTTATATAATGGGTGATGGATAATCATCCAATTCTAACCATCCAATTTTATAACAGAAAGATTGTTTATTTTTATTTTTTTATAAATCATTTTCCCAACTAAAAACAATTAATATTTGGGCCAGCCCAATGAATATAGGCCCAATGAATAAAGGCGGCGCATCAATACGAGCCCCTTGTGTTCGTTCATAAATGCTAGGGCTCCATCTGAGGAAAATCGAATCCCATCAATGGTGTCTCCTAAGCGAATTTCTTCTCCTATAGCACTATGAGGAAAAAAAAAACCATCACTACCCCAACTTAATCTCAATATCCCTTTCTCTTTTAATGAATGTGTGAAATGACTAATTTACCCTATCTAATATTTATCTCGTTTTTTCTCTATTGCAAAAAGAAAAGAAAAAAAACAAAAAAATACAAGAAAACGGGACAGAAAACTCGACGCGAGAGTAATCCATCCAGCTCCGACGTCGGCGCCGTCGCGTCTCCGGCCAGCAGTCATTGCCTCCGTCGCGAGTCCGTCGATCTCCAGCGAGGTTTGTGCTTCTCCGCGATCTCCATTGAGCTCCATTGAGCTCCATTGGGTTTAGGGATTGGATTGGTTTGAATCGATGAGTTTGCACATTGTTGTTTAGCCAATGATTATGGGTCGATTGGGATTTTAAATTGAGTAGAAATGCATTTTAGAGGTAGAGTCGTTGTGGATTGTATGCAGATTGGAACCCGAAATCGAATAAAATTTGTGTTCCTGCGCGAGGAGAATTAGAGACAACTAGTAGAACTGGCGAACGTAGTATAACTAGTAAAACTGGTATCACTGAGAATAATCATTTATTAATTAAAAATGGTGCAACTAGTATAATTGAGGACAACTGCGTATAACTGTGGACAACTCAAGTATACCTGGGAACAACTAGTGTAAAACTGGGTACAACTATAAGTATATATTGAGTTGTTTGGTGTTGTTTTCGCAGGATAGAATGAGCAACAGCGTCTGCATCTATTATAAATGTCAGGGGCGCATTTATAGTGTAGTGTTGAAAGAGGAGATAGCTTTGGAGAAGGTAGAAGGTAGGCTATACAAGAAGCATGCGTTAGATGAAAGTAAGGTTAGATTGGAATTGAGTTACTTTCCTATGGTGGTTGGATGTGAAGAACATTTGAGTATTTCTGATGATGAAGATCTTGCTGGTTATGTAATGACCGTCGATAAAGAGAACCGTAGACCTGTTTTGAATGTGGATGTCATGACTAGACCGGAGTTTCCCTCGCAACAGTCGAGAGCGGGGAAAAGCTCGTATGGTATGAACTATGACCATCGAAGTGATGATGAAATAGGACCTAATGCCTTGACGTTGTACGTAGACAACGGACAAGCAAATGAAGAAGAGGAGGTGAGAGAGGATGATAATGATGTATTGGAGGATAACAGTATGGATACATCGGGTATGCGTGATGAATATTATGATGAAGCACCCGTTGTTGAAGGTAGTCAGTTTGTAGCTCTATGGGAAGACGGTTTTGGTGTGAGTGTGCGTCAAGAATTCCGAGATAAGAAGGCGGTTATAGAGTTGGTCCAGAAATTGTCATTTCTTAACTCTTTAGATTATGTTATAAAACATTCTGATAGAACGCGGTGGGTGGTTAAATGTTCTATACGAAGATGTAGTTGGGGTCTACGAGCAGCAAGGATTGATAACACGGATATGTTCTCGATTAGAACGTACACGAAGATGCACACATGCAACCGGGCTGATCAGAGTGCAAGCGTTGATAAGAGGAGAGGCTCATCACAGCTAGTTTCATCTTTTTGAGTGAGAAATATCCAGGGAAACTCGAAACTCCAAGGCCTAATGTCATCAGGGAACTAGTTAAGCAAGAATATGGTGTAGAAATATCATACTCGACGGCGTTGAGAGGGAAAAATCAAGTGGTTTGTGATTTGCGTGGTAGTCCGGAAGATGGGTACAAGATGTTGTATAGTTATTTGTACGTGTTAGAGGAGGTCAATCCTGGAACGATAACTAGTGTGGAACTGGATGAGGCGGGAAAATTCAAGTATCTATTCATAGCTTTGGGAGCTAGCATTGAAGGGTTTGCATGTATGAGGAAAGTGATAATTGTGGATGCAACTTTCTTGAAGAACGGATATGGTGGAGTACTAGTTTTCGCCATTGCTCAAGATCCTAATCGTCACATTTATCCCATAGCGTTCGGTGTACTCAACGGTGAGAACAATGCGAGTTGGACATGGTTTTTCGAGATGTTGAAAAGCGTTTTAGGCAACCTAGGGGACTCGTCTGAATTGGTATTTGTGAGTGATAGAAATCCAAGCCTCATCAACGCAATAGCAAACGTATTCCCACAAGCTCGGCATGGGTATTGTTTATGGCATTTGGCCCAAAACGTGAAAGGTAATGCTTCTAATGCAAACAAATCCGTAGTGGCTTTCAGATTCCAGGAGTGCGGCTGGGCTCACACAGAGGCTGAGTTCTACAGTCGTTACAACATGTTTAAGAGGAGATTTCCTTCCGCGGTGAAGTATGTGGAGGAAAGCACCGTGAAGGAAAAATGGTCACGATGTTTTTTTCCCGGTGCCCGATACAACCTAGACACGAGCAATTCTGCAGAATCTCTGAACAACACTTTTAACAACGCGAGGAAGTACTCCTTAATACCCATGATGGATACTATCATTGCAAAGTTTTCTGATTGGTTTAATGAGCATAGGAAAGAGGCCGTGTCAGGACCAAAAGTTACACCAAAATTGATTTTAAACATATTCCTGCATAGTTCAATTAGAAATAGATTCTAATCGACTAAAATCATCTGTAAAACTACAAAAAAAAAAATTAGGGTAAGTAATACTAATTTAAGTGGAAAACACCCAAAGTAAAACTATTTGAAACTTTCGTACAACTACTATATTCTGTATAACTACGTCTAAATCTTTGGCGCCAAACCCAAAAATTCCCCAAACTTTTGGCGCCCAATACTCATTTCATTTCTCTCCCTCTCGAAATTTTTGGAATTATCTACTTTTATTTCTTTTTCCTCTCTCTCTCTCTCTCATTTCACTTCTCTCCCTCTCATCCACGATTTCTCTCTCTTTCACTTCTCTCCCTCTCGAGACTCATTCCCGATTCTTCTCTTTTTCATTACTCTAAAACTCTTGATTATGGACCCGAGCTATAGCGACGACAAGAGAACCAAGAGGCAAATCGACAGGCTTTATTTCATAGCCGACGGTGACTATGGCATTCCGAAAAGTTGTCCATGTGGTGGACGAATCATCCATGAGACCTCTCAAGGGATGATATACTTCACCTGCAATGTGTATGAGGTATAGTTTCTAAATTTTGTTTTAGGGTTTACTATTTATAATTTTCGGGTTTAGGATAGATAAAACCAGTATGATTCTGTCTTTATGTGTAGAATGATGGCTACCACATTCGAAAAAATGGGTTGAGGCTTTCGAAGAAGAGGTGACTATGTTAAAGAAAGAGGTTCGAAGCATGCTAAACCATGAATTCCATATCAAGCAAATGCGTATGGAGCTGAACAACAATACTGAAGAGATTGCAAAGCTGAAGGAATTATTGGCGGATATTGTAGGTCGAAATGTTTAGCTTATCTTTGTTTTCCAAGACATTTCTATATTCTCCTAATGTTTTGTAAGACTATCCAATGTTTTTCTAATGTTTCCGCGTAAAACTATGTTGTTTGTTTTGTAAGACTATCCAATGGGGGCAACACCTGTTGTTTTATGTCTTTGTTTTGTTTTGTAAGACATTTCTATATTCTCCTAGTATTACCAGTTGCACTAATGTTTTCAAATAGTTATACCTAGTATTACCAGTTGCACTAATGTTATCAAATAGTTATACTTAGTATTACCAGTTGCACGAAATCGAATACCCAAAACAAACAACATAGTTTTACGCAGTCATACTAGTTGTACGAAATAAAATACAAAAACAAACTTAGTTTTACTTAGTAATAATAGTTGCACGAAATCGAATACCCAAAACAAAAACATAGTTATACTTAGTATACTTAGTATTACCAGTTGCACGAAATCGAATACCCAAAACAAAAACATAGTTCTACGGAGTCATACCAGTTGTACGAAATAAAATACAAAAACAAACAAAGATTTAGTCTTCTACTCTTCATATCTTCTTGACCTTGTCATCCGCTTCCTCTTTCCAGCAGCCTGCAATCAAATACAGTTATACTTTAGTATTACCAACTAAACCCAGAGTTTAATAATACAAGATGGTTACCTTTGACGTCTCTCCTTCTCCTACTTGCTCATTCACAAAAGATTCCAACAGTTGGACTCTTTCGGCTAATCCACCAACCTTGCCCTCAATTACATTCAACCGTTCGCCCATATCTGCTTTCATAGTGTTTAACAGCTCCACCAATTCAGTTACAGGCGTGTTTACCGGGCTTTCATTGGCGGTATTCTCATTTAAAGGCAGGTTTGGTGGTCCTAATCGGGAAGCCACATCTTGGTTGCGTAACTCTTCAAACAGTACGGTATATCCTTGGCGAAGACGCTGCATCCAACCGTTAACAACCATATCATGCTTATCATCGTCGTCATCTTTTTCTGTGATTCGAGCCAGAAGAGAATATTCTTCATCTCTAGCTACCACGATACTTTCAATGTCCTGTGAATGTAAACAATGAATATAAACATTTACAGGAACAATGTAAACATATGCAAAGGATAACTAACCGTGGTTTCACCAAGTTCTGCATTTATTTTCTCAAGAGGAAACCTTTTCAATTCGCTTTTCTTAAACTTTGTCTTGCACATCCTAGGACAATTCATGTCTGCGCCTGGAATACTTTCTCGGAATCTAATCCCCAAATCTGCAATTGCCTCGAATGCTAAAAGCTACACAACACACATATAGTTAGAGTTAGCTTCAATATAAGAAGTAATAACAATGACTAATACCTCAATCAAATTTTACTTACCTCTAAAGGAATACAGAAACCTGGAATCGGCCACAATACACCCTCTTTGACAACCCCTTCAAAATGACTCATAGTGTGAGAGATCTCCCTTAGCATGTGATCAAATGACAATCTCCCCCCAAGGAAAGCTCTTACATAACTGAAGATCATCCACCGCTCTTTGAAAGAATTCCAACACGGGCGTAGCATCTGGTCCAGTCTTTGTCTGCCCTATAACAATGTTGGATAAGAAGTAGAGGACCAACATCTTTAACCTATCTCGAGAAGGTTCCATTTCCTCTAACTTTTCTTTCACGTCTTGATCTCTAATTGTTGATTTCCCAAAATGCTTAGTCACGAAGTCTGTACTGCCCGCTTGCATATAGTCCACTGGATAGTTGCGGCAGTCTAATCCTGAAATCAAGGCGTGTTCCCGTAGACCATAGCGGATGGGAACGCCATTCACGACGAACCAAACTTCCTTCTCCTTCTCGATGCATGCCGTTCGAAGTAGGAGCATCCACATGCCCATAAGCTTGTGGTTTTTGTCTTTTGGCAAGTGGAAAATGTGTTTGAACTGCGGATGCTTCTCAAACCATTTCTTCTCAACACTATTGAGTGGATGCTTCAACTTCTTCAACGTTTCCAGGAAATCGGAGATATAACACCTCGTCGATATCTTAATTTTCTTCTTGTACTCCGTTGGCGGGAAGTACATTCGCATAGGTTGTACTGCTATCATTTCCTCCTCGGAATCCTGCAACAAACATTCATTTGTACCAAGTTATGCCAGTATTACATATTAAATACGCCTAGTTCTACCTAGTTCTACCAGTATTACTTAGAAAATCAACATAGTTATACCTAGATCTACTAGTATTACTTAAAACTCACAAATTAGTTTTCCCTAGTTCTACTTAACTGCAAATCGAATCCAAGTACTTACCGTTTCATCCATGTCTGAGTTTTCTCTCGAGTTTTCTTCTTCTTCTTCTTCATTCGCGTCATTCTTCTTCTTCTTCCTCCTCTTCCTTGTTTGAGTTTTCCCTTTCTTCTTCTTCTTCTTCTTCTTCCTCCTCCTCCTTGTTTGAGTTTTCCCTTTCTTCTTCTTCTTCTTCTTCTTCCTTCCGTTCTTCACTAATCGGAAGTGGAGTTCGCTCCATCTCTACTTTTTCTTCAACCTCATTGTTCGTTTGTGATGCCTCAACAATCGCCGTCTCCGAACTCCTCTCCGCTGTATCTTTTGGAGCAGTCTTTTTCTTTTTCCTCGTCCATCTTGTTTTAGCCATCTTAGGATCGGATCGGAAGCACAACTGATCAGAGAATCGATCGAAAACGGACAGTAGTTGTCCCTAGTTTCACGAAGAGATTGAAAGATTGTCCCTGAGAATTCCGGTCCATTATCAAAAATTAGGGGTTTGATTTGGGGAGGAAGGGGAATCGATAGATTTTTTTAAAATGTAATATTCGTCAGGTTAAATCCGAATTGTTTGGATGGGCGGGGTGAAACCCAGATAGAAATTGTAAATATTATGATTTGATCCAGTTTTTTTTTTAACTTACTCATTGTTTTATTTAAAAATAATGTTAAATAAAGTTACAGATATAACAGGTTTGAGATTAAAATCTCAAGAGAGTGGTATCCGAGAAGAAGCCCCTCTCGTAAGCCTGAAAACTCGAAGTCGTTTGTTCTCTCCGCTTCTTCTCGACGGGGCTGTTCCTCACCGACCGAGGTACGGTGTTTTTTAATTAGCTATTTCGTATCGATCTCTTTCTCTCGCATCTGGTTTTTCAGTAATTTATGGGTTTCTTTTTGTTTGATAGTTTTTTTTCCCGATTTTATCTCCGCCATAATCAGCCTATTCCATCAGAATCTGACCTTAATGTTTCTTACTTTGTTTCTGCGTGTAGAAGATGTCCGGTTCGACATCACTCGTGGCTCCTCCTCTGATCGAGCGAATTCGCTCCAAACACGAGGAGATTGAAAGATTGGAGAAATTGGTTATGAAAGATCTTATGACAGAACAGCTGTCTCCGATGGAGAAATTGTTGCAAGGCCACCGTCTCCGAAGCATGATTGATTCTATTATACTTAAGACTGAGAAACTTGTACGTTTTTCTGCTTAGTTTTATTTTCTTACGGTTCATAGATTAGAAAGAACACGTGAGTTTTGTCTAAGATCGTCGCTGGAGACGTTCTGTGCTCGTTATTTTTCTTTAAGTTTGAGCAATTTTTTTCAAGTTATCAAGTTATGTTACTTACCCACTTTAGTCTTCACGTCAGTAGATATGCCTTGGATGAAGTTGTGCTACTTACTAACCTTAGACTCTTGTTGGCTGTAAGGTTGAAACCTATGCCTCTATTCCAGAGGAAATAGCAGATGATTTGAATTCGCTTCCTTGCCCGACTGCAATATGGACAAATGTGTCTTATGATTTTTATTCTCGTTTAGAACAGGTTTGCTTCTTTCCATTTTGCATCTTCTTTGGTCTTTTTTCCCCCCTAACTTCATTCATAAAACTTACAGATATATCATGGAGATAACCCTTCTGGACCCCTCTTCGATGCTGATGAAGACTATGAAGCACTCCTCAAGGAGGAACCATTAATTGCGTTCAGTGTAGAGGTAAGTTTCTGTTATATAATGTTCGACATATTTCAACACTATTATAAGCCCCTTTGTTCAACATTATGGTAGTATATATATTTTTTCTTTCCAGTTGTTAAATCTTCTTATCTGTTGCGCAGGAAGGCTTTGGTCGGTACTTGGACTTGCATGCTATGTACGAACGATACATCAACTCTGATTTCGGGGAGAAAGTTGAATATTCTGCTTACCTTGATGTCTTTTCTCAACCAGAGAAAATACCGCGTGAACTTAAGTCGTCGTGGTAAAACATTTCATTCAATCTTTCTTCTACTTAGAAATCTCCTCCTTTGTTTCTACCTGCAGCTGAATGCTTTCCCTTCTTGCTTGCTTATCTATCCTTTCAGGAAATACACAGTGTATATAGCAGATCTTCTAGATTATTTAATCTACTTTTTCTGGCGAACCGAGCCTCTGCAAGAACTGGACAGAATACTTTACAAGGTTTTATCTCATATCTATTTCTCTATCGTTCGCTTTTACTGTGTTCAACTTGTTGCATTATCATATAATAACTCGTGTGCTAAGCGTGTTCAAGAGTTCTCTATATCCCAAGTACTTCTGCATAATAATAGTTTTTTTTTCCACCTCTAGCAACCTGTTTCTTTTATAGTGTTCATGTAACTAGATGATGCTTGTATTGAAAATTCCCAAAGTGCTGAGATGTTATAATATCCCCGGGAGGTTTTGATCCATATTACAATCCCGTAGTTCTAGTTTCTTTCAGGATGTGCATACTGTTTGATCGGCAGCGATTACTTTGTTGGTTCCTTGCAGGTTTCAACTGATTTCAAAGAGCAGTATGCAGACGGGAAAGTGGAAGGCTGGGTGAACCATGGCCATGAAGATGAGCTTATTCCATATCACGCCGTCAGGGATTTGCAGGGCCTGCTAGATGCAGGGCCTGAAAAGCTAAACGAGGTACTGACCATGCTTCATGTTCATATGCTTCTTGAAGCAAATTATTGGCAATTTAAACTAGTGATGCTAAGTTTGGAACAAAAATTCAAAAAAAGTGTGCTATTTTGGACAATTGCCCCTTTAAGTTTTATTGCCCTTGAGATTGTCTTATGCATTCAATATCTTCTGTTCAGCATCTGCATTTGAAGTCACTAATGGAGGCCAAAGTGAAGAAACTCTGCAATTTACTTGATGAGGTTTGTTGATTGAAGTTTGTATTTACATCTCTTTTTTTCCTCTTCCCTAAGCATGCCAGATATTTAGTTTGTTTCCTGAGACTGTCACACTTGCCATCTTATGTAGACAATCGAGAGGACAAAACAAAACGTGAAAAAGAAACAGGCTTTGGCATTTGAAGAGATGGAGGAAGAGAATCATCTGAAGGGTTGGGATGGGAAGCCTATACCATACTGGCTCTGCAAACTTGGCCTTGGACAGGTAATGTAGTTATTAATTTAAGGCAAACCATTGATGTTAAAGGAGAAAGAGAGAAAAAGTTTTTGTTTGTTGTTCTTGTGTAGGAGTATAGATGCGAGATATGTAGGGACTGTACCTATGCCGGAAAAAGGGCTTTTGAGAGACATTTCAAAGAAAGGTGTCACCAAAGCGGATTGCGTCGCTTAGGAATCCAAGACACAGAGAAAAGATTCGACGGAATCACTTCGATTGAGGTAAGTTATCTCTGACATTTGCTTAGCATCTTAAAGCAATAGTTTGTGTTGTGATTTGATCTGTGATTGCTTGTTTTGTTTCAGGAAGCAAAAGAACTGTCGAAGAGGATACCAAAGAGGAAAAGGGGACCACTTCCGCATTGGCAGTTTAAGGGTGAGGAAGTCAAGGAGAAGAACTCAAATCAAGATCCGGCGGGCGTAGCAATTCCACCTCCGGATATCAGAAGTAAGCTCGAGAGACTCGCACGCTTTGTCTCTGTAACAGGGGTGGAGCATGAGGTCTTACTCATGCATGAGGAGGTTGAAAATCTGAAATTTTGGAAGAGCTCTGATCCTTATCACGAGTTTTACCAGCACAAGCTTACTGAATACCGTGCTCTGAATCAAGTTGCTGCACGTATCCAATCCCAGATTGCCGCAGATAGAAATCTTCTTCCTGCTGAATACATGGTTCCTCCTCCGCCACTAGAAATTCACAAGTTTACATATAGACTTCCTGAAGGGATCACGCGCAAGGATCTTGATGTTATTAAACTCACAGCGGAGTTTTGGGTGCGGTCTGGGGGATGTTATTTCAAGGGTTTTAGTGAAAGGGAGATTAGAGATCATCAGTTGGAGTTTATGTATAAGGCAAGTGATGGCAGGTTCTCTGTTTTCGGCGGATTTGTTTGTGCGTATTCGGAAGTATTAATGAGGCGCCCCGAAACTGTGAAAGATGAGCTGAGAGAGAATGCCGCCGATATAGAGACGGTTCTTGAGAATTGTTATCATCGTCTTCAGTGGGATCGTTTCCAGAGGGAGCTTCGGGAGAAGAAAGTAAGGGAAGAGACAGACAAGCCACTACCTAGACACGGTAGACGTTCAAACTGGTGGGATAATATGGGTCCTCCACCACAACTAGAGCCAGCAAAGAGACAAAAGATTGACGAGTCAGAACTTGTTCCAGAAAAACAGTTTCTTGCTCAACATCCGGTAATGTTTTCTTTTCTTTTCTTTTCTTTCTTTTTCTGTGTGAGAGTTGAATTGAGTTGTATCTAAGCAAAAGCAGTTATATACATTTTCAGGGTGTCGTTATTGGAAACCGTGGCAAGTTTGAAAGAGAAAATGACGGTGCTGATGTCAGTTCCAGCAAGCAAACAGAAGATAAAAGGAAGAACCGGTTTATTTAAGGACGACAACAGGTCACTTGCACATTACAATGTTGGTCCTGTAGAACTCCTGACTGTCTTTGGGAAGAAGAGAACGCTAGTGGTTGCAGGAAACATGCTCTCTAAATCCATGTTTAACAAATGGTGGCCTTAAACTAATCTCTACTGATATTAAGGAATTATTTATTATTAAGTTTGTTTTGGCTCTGTAAATCTTACTAAAAGAGCTCTTTAATTATGTGTGATGCTTTTGTCTCTTGCCTTTGTTCTCAGTATGATGATGATCATCATCAACGACAAGACTATTAACTATTGCTTAAACAACATTTCGTGGTTTTAGCACGCTTTGTTTCCCAATTTCGTAAAATTAAACTATATTATTATTAGCTTCTGCTGTCTTGGAAATTGCAGGAGTTTCGTTTGTCACAAGGATCACTAGATTTCATCTAACCAAAAATATGAAACTTGATTTCTTAGTAACCGATTTGAGTTTTCTTCTGGTATTAAATGAACGTGAAACTAGCGCAACAGAGCTTTCATATGAACCATTAAGTGACCATGGAGAGGATTCTTGTGACGCAAGCAACACACTCTGGGTTTCTCCTGATATCATCCTTGAAACATCACTTAAGGTTAACTAACCATTCAAATCTATATTCGAAGATACTTAATTACGACGAAGGCCCCAACATTAACCAATATATTATAGTCACTGTGTCTCAAACTTCATTAATTACACTTTTTCAGAGAAGTCATACTTCTTCAATATATTCTTAAAAAAAAATGTTACAGAGTTTGAAAATTTTCAGATAAGTCATACTTCTTCAGTTCAATGGATTTTATGAGTCCTAGTAGTAGTCGAAGTCGAGGATAAATCTCGAAAGCCAAATCTCAAAAAGACTTAATGAGATTGAGACGGAATTATAACAATATACCCTTTAGGAAGGTTTTGTTTACCAACGTAAGAGAGAAAGGAATTTGGACGTCGACGTGGTAGACCGGTTGTTGCGGCGGCCGGGGATAGTCTGTTTTCTCGCCGGAGCTCCAATCAAATAGACCGTTGTACGGACTTATTCTCTTGCAAGTCTTGAAGGTTACGACGTGAACTGTGTTTGAGAGGGAACACGTGAAAGTATGAACATCATGTGGAAGCGTTAAGAAGCAAAGGATGTGAAAACTACAGAGTTGTTGGAACAAAGACAGTTGTGTTGCAACATGAAAAACATAATGACATGGCATTAATCAGAAAGAATTTAATGACGTGGCATAGCGTCATACTAAAATAAATAAATAAAGAATTTGGAACGGGGGCACAAATATTAAATAACATATTTAAAAATAAAGTCATACTAAAATAAATAAATAAAACATTGTTTTTCTCTTCTTTTGGGCTTTGTAATTTTTAATGGGTGCAAAAGTGTTTCTGTTTTTGCAGTAGATTAGAAATTCATAGGTCACAAGCTAAGGATCTGTCTTAGGCTGTGTGTAATTCATGTCGAGAGTGTTGTGTACATCTTGATTGATTTCTAATAAAAGAAAAATTCGATGCACCGGAGTTTTTGGGAATCGTGTGCCGGATTCATCTGCTTTTTCAACACGAAGCCATCTTCTTGGAAATAACGGTCACACAACAAAAATCTCATATGAATATCCACCGGATCGAGTTCTTCGCAGATTTGAATTTTGTCTGGGAAATGGAGAATTCAGTCATGTTTCGATAATTATCAAGAATCTCATATGATCAATGAAGTCATGAACTATCATGTTCTTCGGTAAAAAACGTTATAGTAGTTCACTCACTCTACACATATACTATTATGAAACTGAATACTACAAGATTCTATTCACCTTCAAGCAGTAGTTATAAACACACTTTTAAAAGACTTTATAGGTCTCAAAAGTATGTATAATCAATGTTGTATATCTACTAATTACATAAATAATTAAAGATGAATTATTGAATATTTCCATTGGAATTTTTTTGAGATTTGTTTGTAATTTAATTCAAAGAAGCAAATATAAGGGCTAGAAAAAATCATCAAGACTAACCTTACTTTCATCTCCAAAGATAGATTATTTTCCATCTTTCCTCTTAGTATATGCCAAACACATGCCTTGGTCCGAATATTCAGGATATCTGGACCCGCAAACCCGCCCATCACCGGAGCTAAAGGCGGTCCAATAAGAGGCCCGTGAGCTCCAAATTGATGTCCTCCACGGGCATAATCAAAAATCTATTTATTTATAGTTTTCCGTATTTTGAACACAATATTCCCATCTTTACTATTTTTCAAAACCCTTTTGGGCGTTATAAATCATCTCTTTTTTGTTTGTTTAGGGACCTGGATTCAACAGAGATAATGAATCCATTTGCAGAACAAGAAGCTTGGGAAGACCAGCAGATTGGTAATTCGTGTTTTAACTCTGTTTCCGTTGACCAGTCTTAGTCTTGCTTTTTGGTGCACACTGATTTGAGTTCACTAACCGGGGTTTTGTGCTAGTGGAAGGAGGAGGAGAGATTGGTATAGCATTCCTACTTGCAGGAAGAATCCATGGCTGATGCTCATATCAATTAGACTTTCCTTCGACAGCTCCACCTTTTGCTGATTCTCTTTTTGTCTTTCCAGTAAAAACATTGGATTAGTTGGTATTTTTAGAAATTTGGTATCTTTTTTTTTCCTGAATTGCTGAAGAGAATCAAAGGTGTAGTTTACTTGTGGTTGGTATTGTTATCCTCTTGTAGTAAGATTAGCTTATGGCTTAGAGTAACTTTGGATGTTTTGGTATCATTCGAATACTCAAAATAGGTATCTATGTGCTGAGTTTTTCAGGAGAGTGTTCGTCCTAGTTTAGTTTTGATGCGGCTGGAGTTGGGAAAAGTTGCAGACTTTATGATTGAATTGTTGAATCGTTTAATTTAGTTTCAGCCTCATGAGAGTTTTGTTTTTCTCTTCTCGTCTTAGTAGCCGGTTAAAAGTTTATATCTTTGTTAAAGTTTTTGGATGTTTTGATGTGGCTTGAGTACGAAGAATGTTTTATGCTGAATTGTTCAAGAGAGTGAATAGTTCTTGTGATGGTATTTATACGAGCCAGAGAGTGAATATGAGCTCGTAGAAGTCAGTACGGGTGGAAGATTAGGGAGGCACATTTCATATGTGTGTCAAGTGAACACTCGATGACTGATGAAGACGAGGAAGAAGAAGACTGAATTGTCCTTGACCATCCTCGAGGCTCTTCACGGCAGCCCCACAAGTCTATCGTGGCTCCTTCCTCTGGCCAATCTGTTTTCGATGGCATTGTCCGAGTTAACAAGTAAGCTCTCTCACTGCCCAATCCTGTTTTCGGTTTTGTTTTCATTTTCCAATGTTTTGGATTTCTTGGTTGTTAAATCAAGTTTCGTAGTCTTCTTTTTGCTGCCACTTATTTGAGTGACATTGTTTTCTCTTATGCTGATTTCGATTTTTTTTTTTTTTTGGATGCTAATATTGTTTTTCATGAACCAAACTTTATTCGAAGAGTCACAATCGATAAGAATATATATTTTCAAGTGTATATTATCTAGCATGGTTCTATATTAATTAAAATATCACGATTTACATCAAAACCTTTAGGTATAACATTTCTTAAAAAGTTGTCTAAGGGATTGGATGCTTTTAGATCTTTACAACGCATTGAATTAAATCAGACCATGGTCCCAACCCATGTTTCAGAAGCTAACGAGGAATATCTTTCAGACGAGATAAACAAATTCTAAAGCAGTGAACCAAAGGGTGTTTGGAGCTTAATTGACAATTGTTTAATAGGTTGTTACAAGTTGTTAAACAAAATACTAGTGTATATAACAGTGTTCATGTTGCGATCTTTGATCGTCGAGATCATCTTTGAGAAATCTACGGATCGTGCAATTTTTGTTGTACAAGTTAACTTATGCGCTAGTGAATTGCTCGATTCCATTATGACCAAGACGGAGGATCAATCACACCGATTGATACGAACTCGTAAATCTCTTGACGAATCTAATATCTATCTTCTCAAAAGCTTGCATGTAATTGTTTGTATCGATCGTGTTAATTGTTTGAGTCTTTGCCATCAAACTTATTTTGAGAAAAAGTGTATACTTCCTCTAGTTTTTAGAAAGAGATTACACAAGTGCAAAGTTTAGATAACAAAAGTTGGACTAGTTAATACCGTTTCTTCCGCATCGGTATATATAAGAGTTATCTTCAACGAAATAGCTAGCCTCGGCCACCTCTATTGCCACCTCTATTACCACCTCTATTGCTCAAACTTTGCACTTGTGTAATCTCTTTCTAAAAACTATATGACTTCGTGTCATATTTGTAACTGTTTCAATAAAAAAAAAAAAAAAAAAGTAATATAAGGGCTACAAAAAAACAAGACATCATCAAGACTAACCTTACTTTCATCTCCAAAGATAAATTCTTTTCCATCTTTCCTCTTAGCATATGATAAACCCAATCTTGATTTAGCCATCCTCAAATCACCAATCCCCGAGTTCGTATCCGGACCCGCAAACCCGCCCATCACAGAAGCTAAAGGCGGTCCAATAAGAAGCCCGTCAGCTCCAAATTGAGGTCCTCCCCATGCATAATCAAATAGAGCTGCTCTGCTTCGAGCTTTATTTAGGGCTCTCGATCGAAGAAACGAACAGAGAATCGTCGGAGGATTTCGAGCTTCTGATGTGTTTTGATTTTTGACACAAGGTTTTATACGAATCAGGCTCGCATCATCGATTCAATCAGATTGAACCGGTAATTTAGACGGTTTATTGAACCGGATTTATTAAACTGGATGTATCTTGTCTTGTTTTTTTTCTCTCTCAACTATTTGTCTTGCATTTCCACAATCCCATAGGCTATAGATTGTCCTTTTCGTCTACTTCAAATTTTGTTTGAGAAGTCTTTTTTTTTTTTGTCATCTGTTGTTATATTTAAATTTCATGAAAGGATTACAAGAGCCGGATGTCGAAAGGTATGACACCGGAGTCAAACGCCCACATATGGGAAACGAAGCCCTAGATAAGGGAAACACAAACTCATACAAAAGATTTTTACAATCTAAACACAATTGAAATCAGCCCTCAAAATGACATTCACACAAAACCAAACCAATCTCTGAAAGGAGAAAGTACGTAAACTCATCCGGAAATCTTGCACTGATCCTTGCAAGGAAGACCGCAATTTGGTGTTCTTCTTCTTGAAAAGAAAAAAATCAAAACTCACATGAACCCACCGTCCACGATAACAAAGCAACATATTATTCTCCTGATATCATCCTTGAAACATCACTTAATTAAGTATGCCCATTACCACCACAGTCGACTGTCCTCTTTGCACCAAAATCTCGGAACTGAGTCAATAAATAATCTCCGTCTAACTCTGCAGGTGGACTATCAAACACTTTTTGTTCTTTCTAAACAATGTGGTGCTCATGCGATATGGATGGTCATCCGGTAAAAATCGTCTATGACAATCAAACCAACAAGATTTGCGTTCATGCTTCAATTGGAATGCATCAGTGTTATCTTGACAATATGGACACGCTAACCTTCCATGCGTTGACCAACCAGATAACATACCATAAGCTGGAAAATCGTTGATGGTCCACATTAGCACGGCACGCATAAGAAAATCTTGTTGGCATGAAACATCGAACGTGCGCACACCATTCTCCCATAGCAATTGCAACTCATAAATAAGTGGTTGTAGAAACACATCAAGTGATCTCTTAGGATGTTCGGGACCGTGAACGAGAATCGTGAGGAACAAAAACTCTCGTTTCATGCACAATGATGGGGGCAAATTGTAAGGAGTCACGATAACTGGCCACAATGAATATTGCCTCCCATGCTTACCGAAAGGGTTGAAACCATATGTACATAATCCAAGGTACACGTTCCTTGGCTCATACGCAAAACCAGGATACACCGATTGAAAATGTTTACATGCTTCTGCATCTGAGGAATGCACAATTTCTTCTCCGCTTGTATGCTCGGCATGCCATCTCATAGGCTCCGCCGTCCGCTCGGATTGATATAATCTCTTCAACCTCTCCGTTAATGGTAAATACCACATCCGTTTATATGGAACTGGAACTCTTCCACTTGTCTCCTGATAGCGAGGCTTACGACAAAAGAGACATGTCGTGCGATCTGAGTTGCTCCTCCAGTAGATCATACAATTGTCTATGCAGACATCTATCATCTGATATGATAAACCAAGACCAGCAACCAAATTCTGGACCTCATAGTACGAGTTGGATGCAAGATTATCCTCAGGCAAAATATCTTTCACAAATTCAGCTATCGCATCAACACAATTCTCGGCCAAATTAAAATCCGTCTTTAAGGTCATCAACCTCGTTGCCGTTGATAAAGGTGAATGCCCTTCTCTACAGCCTTTGTACAATGAATGCTTAGATGCGTCTAACATCTCAAAAAACCTACGAGCTTCTAAATTAGGTTCCGCTATTCTAACTCCATCCTCAACAAACGACGGTATGTTTTCACGAAACGCATCATTCACCATCTGAGCAGTGCCTAGGTTTACATCTACTTCCGATGTTGGTTCTTCAAACCTATCCGCATTATAAGGTTTACTAGTACTACCATAGTCTACCATCGGATCAGATTCTCCATGCGAATATCAAATCTTATAACCCGGCATAAACCCTCTTCTATACAAGTGACCCCGTATTATAGATATAGAAACATTTATATGATTCTTACATTTAGGACATGGGCAATACATATTACCGGATTCTAATGTCATGGCTTGGTTTGACTCAAATTCCATGAACTGCCTAACACCATCTGCAAACTCAGGTGTAAGTTGCCCCGTAACTGGATCATCCCGAGGTTTGTCTATCCAAGATCGAAAATAATCATAGTTATTTGAAGCACGTATTTTTTTGGGTGATTGTGTGAATGAGGTGAATGAGGGGGGGAGTGGTTTTAAAGGAAAATTTTGGGACTTTTCCTACGAAAATCCGACCGAATTTGAAATACCCAACGGCTATAACAAAGACTACAAGAACGGCTACATTTATGCCCTTGGAAATCGGTTGGAATTTTCAAACAGTTACTAGCCGTCGGAAATCGGTCGGAAATTTCCAACGGATTTCCGACGATAAGATTTTCCGGCCGATTTCCGACGGTTTTCTTACGGAATCCGACGGGAATGGATCCGTAGGAAATTTCGGACCGACTTTCGAGGGTTTCAATTTTCCTCGGAAATTCGTCGGAAAATCCGCTGCCTGTTTTTTTGTAGTGTAAGGTTAATTAACAATTGAAATCTATATTCGAAGATACTTAAACGAAGGTCCCATTAACCAATATATTAAAGCAACTGTGTCTCAAACTTCATTACAGTTTTTTTTTTTTTTTTTTTAAGTGACATTACAGTTTTTTGTTTTTTTTAAGTGACATTACAGTTTTTTGTTTGGCAGGGAAATTCACAATCACGGTTTCCAAGTATTATTTGAACTACCGAATTCGGATATTCTCCATAGTTTTTTTATAAATAATATCCACCATAGTTCTTAGAAGATTTGAATTTCAACTGGGAGATGGAGAATCCATTTTCATTCGATAATTATCAAGAAGCTCATATGAACAATGACGTCATGAACATCATGTTCTTTGGTAAAAAAAACAATACAGTTCACTAGATGGATCAAGAATCAAGATCTAACTAAAATCCCATTTATTGAATATATAGATCTGTTTCTGTGCGTACACATATAATGTATATAGCTGAATATTATAAAATTCAAAGCTACAAGATTCTCCTCACTATCAACTAGTAGTTATAATACACTTTTCAAAGACTTTTTAGGTCTCAAAAGTATGTATAATCAATTTTGTATAACTACTAATTACATAAGTAAAGATGACTTATTGGATGATTCTATTGATTTGTTTGTAGTTTAGTACAGAGAAGCAATTTAAGGGCTACAAAAGACCAATACATCATAAAGACTAACCTAACTTTCATCTCTAAAGATAGAATGTTTTCCATATTTCCTCCTAGCATATGACAAACCCAATCTTGATTTAGCCATCCTCAAATCACCAATCCCCGAGTTCGTATCCGGACCCGCAAAGCCACACATCACGGGAGTTACAGGCAGTCCAATAAGAAGCCTGCCCAAACAGAGGCCCTCCGCGTGCATAATCAAATAGAGCTGCTCCGCTTCCTCCAACTTTTGGAAGGACGATTAGGTCATCACAATCCAATCGTCCAAAGGAAAGCGTCAAATGTGTCGTAATAATCATCAGTACTTCTTTAGCCATATGGGATAAATCTACCAAACTTAAAAGACTTGTCTTTGGTATAAGCTATGATAACACATTGACCTTTGACATCACAGTCGTTCGTCGGAACTTTGTTGCACTAAACCCATCAATGCTTGCCTTATAACAACATTTTAATTCTCTTCCTAAAACATGTTATAATTGAAAATTTTGAGATAAATCATCCTTCCATTCACATGGATTCTATGAGTCCTAGTAGTCGAAATCGAGGGTCTAATATAACTCGAAATGAGTTGCTTGCACGCAATAAAACTCAAAATCTCAAAAGTCAAATCTCAAAAGGACTTAATGAGATTGAGACAGGATTATATCAATATACCCTTTAGGAAGGTTTTGTTTACCAACGCAAGAGAAAAAAATTTGGATCGTCGTGGTAGATTGGCTGCTGCGGCCGCCGGAGATTGTCTATTTTCTCGCCGGAGCTCCAACCAAATAGACCGTTGTATTCTCTTGTAAGTCTTGAAGGTTACGACGTGAATTGTGTTTGAGAGGGCACACAAAGCCATCTTCTTGCAAATAACGGTCACACAACAAAAACCCACAAGAAAACTAGACAAATGCATTGTGGTTTTCAAGAACTTGTGGTTGTCACAATGTCACTTGTCATTTTTGCTTACAAGTGTCCAAGTCGGTTGAACCGAACTAAACCAAAACCGTTTTGAAATAACGGATCCAAAACCAATTCGTTTCTTTTCTTTTTATTTAACACAAACAAACCCTTTCTCAAAAAAGATTCAAAAACCAAAAACCAAAAAAACCAAGTTTGACCCAAAAAATAAACTAAATTGAAAACCAAGTTTGCACACTTCTAGTTTTGGGAAAGAGACTTGTTTTCTCCAAATCGAATTGAAGACGATCTTTTGTCAAAGAAAAAAAAATCCCCGAGTATAAAAAGCTTTGAGGATGAAGTTAAGCATTTATTTTTATACTTACAAAAGTAAAATCTGAAGTTGTGGTGATGATCTCTTTGAAACCCAAAGAGAAGCTATTCCGGTTTTTAATCATGAGGTTGCTCCAAAGATATGGATTCGCTGCTGAACCAAAGATCTGCAGCAAGGACAAGTGACTTTGCTTCCGCCATTGTTGTTGCTCGAGAAGAAGCTATCGCTGCAACTACCACATACAACTTGATGCGCACAAGGAAGGAACACCACAGAGACTTCATCTTTCATACAGATTATGCATTCTCGATCATAGTTTGCTTCGTTCTCATAAGCCCCTTCAAGCTTATCGAGTTCTTCAAGCAGCTTAACGATGTTTTCTCCTTGAGATTTTTCGGGTTTCCACACGTTGTTGGATAAGTGGCTTGAGTCGGTGTCTGAAGAGGCTTTGAGCCGAGATAGTTCTTGCTCAAGTCTTTGGTGATCGTCTTTGTGTCGTTGGAAGTCTATTTCAATTTTTAACCGTAGAGTCTCGAGCTTTCTCTTGTTGTGAGCCTCGGCTGCTTCTTTTGAGCGCTGTTCTTCCTCCACTTGAGCCAGAGCTTGCTCTTTTGCTTTCTGCTCTTGCCTCCACTCCGCCTGCGAATAACATATCAACCACAATAGAAAAAAAGATTGATAGACTAACCATCCATGTTTGATTGAGGTAAAGTAAATTAATCAGTTACTTATCAGCCATCCACCATGATCCAAGCAAGAAAGCAAATCTTGAGCAAGTTTTTGAACACAAATGTGCAGCAACATAGAGAATGTACGCGCTAAAAGGTTGAAATTCAGAAACGAAAAGAACATATAAATGAGAGAAAAAGCCTATCACGTGAAACTTATAAATACGTATATAACAAACCCTTTGGCTGAGTTCAACAACTCAAAACTGATTCTCCCAAGATCATATTCACATCACATCCAGAATCCATATACCCTAGCAAAAAATGTGGCAGATGCAGACAATATACCTCTTGAATGATCTTTGAAGTTATTTGGCATCGGTAACAGACTAATCTAAGACAGGACCAGCTTGGCAACTAGATGCACACCTCAAATGAAACATGGCTAAAAATATGTTTGAATCCTA
This sequence comes from Eutrema heterophyllum, assembly GCA_002933915.1. Classification (NCBI taxonomy): domain Eukaryota; kingdom Viridiplantae; phylum Streptophyta; class Magnoliopsida; order Brassicales; family Brassicaceae; genus Eutrema; species Eutrema heterophyllum. Next base: position 21,612 of record PKMM01027584.1, on the reverse strand, counting down.
AGTGAATGTTCTTCCACAATTCTAGAGACAAAAGTTGTGAGGATCTAGTACAAATGAAAGATAGTACATGAACCGACGTACCTCATTTTCCTTTTCATCCTCTGTGATCTGAGCTAAATCCTTATAAACGGCCTTAATATTTTCTTTCTCAGCTGTAATCTCATCCTGCAACTTCAATTTCTGCTTCTCCCATGCCAAAAGCTTCTTCATGCATTTTTTCTCCTTCTTTGTTTCTTCCATGCACGCTTTAAGCGATTCTGATGCACTTAATTTGAAACCCTCCCTCTCTGCTCGGATTTCTGCATTTTGTTTCTTAAGCGTTCCTACAATCAATTCTGCCCTGTCCAATTGACATGTAGCCTTTTTAACAGCATTATCCATGTCGGATATTCTTTTCATGGTTGATTCTTCAACAGCTTGGTTCCCCTTTTTCAACAGTTGGATTCCTTCTCTTTCACTATTCAATGATTTCAGCTCGGCCAATTCATCGCTTACCTTTTGGGCAGCTTGCATTGCCTTCTTCTGAGCCCAATCTTTCCTTTCCGTTAAATTCTTTTCGAGATCCTTAACCTGATGAAGCAGAGTGACTATCACACCATCCTTACCATCATCACCCACCGATTCCAGATTATCATCAAGGTTCAGATCCTGAAATTTCTCCAACACCGAACTCACACTTTCTTCACTTCCTGAGTTACGTGGCTGCTCACAACTCTCCACGCTTGCAGGATCGGTACAAGACGTGCTATTACCACTAGTTTCAGACTCTATCTGCTTCTGCTTCATACTAGCACGAAACCCAGCAGCAAATGCTGCAACATTTCGCTTCAACAAGGACTTCATGGATGGCGAAAGATTAAACCTCCTCGGACACTCAATCTCTCTCTGCAATTTTAACTCAGCATTGTTCATAGAAAACCCCTTACCAGAAAACTCGGGTCCTCCTCCATTCTCAAAATCCCAACCTCCATGGAATCGACACAATGCTGGTGCCATAAAACCAGCAAGATCTAGAGTACTACCAACTCCTTCTATATTGCTACCTTCCTTAGTACAACTAGCCCTATTTCCTGAAGTTGGAACATCCATAGTACTTGCCCTACCAACATGGAGCTCACTCATTAGCAAACACCACATCGCATCACCTTTACTCAAATTAGGTTTAACTTGTTGTAGCAAGTAAATCATACCAGCAAGCGAATACTCCTCCAAATCTCTCAAATCCGTAAAACCGGTCTCCGGTCGATCCTCGCTGTTACCGCCACCGCCTCCACCGCAGCTGCTATTCAAATACGACAATGAATTATTCACTATGTTCGTCAACACATCCAATTCACCATAACAGTGCCCATTACTCAGAACCGCTCTCATCGCGTCACCTTCCTCATAACCCAAATCGATAAGCTTCGAAACAGCTTGGCTGTATAGAAATTCCAAATGTTTCAGCAACATCTCTTCCAAATGCTCCTCTGTACAATAACCCCACACGTTCTCCTCGAGACTCCCGCCCGGGTTCGAATTGACACAATGTTCTGGACCAGAATCAGTGAGACCTGGATGATAAACCAGGTTTTTGAGGCTTGACTCAACAATGGATTTCGATAGAGCAACCCTTTCGAGCAAACAACACGGATCGAGTTCGGATCTCACAGCGGGTCGGATCTTCCGGTTCGCTCTCACGTGCTTCTCTCTCACAGTACAACCCATCTCTCTACGCAGTGAAGGAAAATCTGAAAGAAGAAAAACTAAAGCGATTGGGAACAGAAAGATGGAAATTGAATTCTCACCAACCAATCATAATCAATTATCAGAACAAAAAGGATGAATCATAAACGAAGATTCGAAAACAAAGACAGAGAAATACGACGAACTCACTGATCGGCGATGGCTGAATTTCTCGGCTGAGCAGAGAGAGAGAGAGGGGAAAAGGTTACGCGAGAGAAACTTTGTTCGGTTTCTTCATTTCTGGCGGCGCCAGAGAATATACTTACGGGCCTTCGGCCCATTACATGAACGAACTTATTCGGCCCAAATATGCGTGATTAAACGTCATCGTTTTTTATTATCAACTTCCTTTATGTTGCTTGCTAGTAAGATAAATCTCTTAGGGGTTTACTGTTTGATTTCGGTTCAGTGTTAACGGTTTTACAGAAATAAAACTAAATTAACATTATTATTTGTAATTTATTTTGATTTTGTTCGGTTTGGTGCAATTTTAGTTTGCATGGTTAGGTTAGATCATTTTTCGTTTGAATTTGTTCGGTTTTAGTCGGAAAAATAACCTTAATAACATCAAATATAATGTTGACAAAAAAAATACAATGATTAAATTCCAGTTTGGCTCGGTTGCACTAAAATCGGTTTTGATTCGGCTTCAGTTTCAGTTTTTTTTTTTTTTTTTGAATGAATATAAAATTATATTCACCAAAAAAAACCGTTGTTACATTAAATGCCTCCATTTTCAAGTTTGGAAATGCTTAAAACGTAAAGGGAAAAAAAGTTTTGAACTTTCAAGGTGTGCTTATTGTTGCAAACCAGCGCATCAGTCCACTTTCGAAACGTTTGTCTCCTGCAGCTCGAAGGGTGCTTAGGCGGTGTCTCATTGTTTTGTCAATGAGTCGATGCCTTGTCGATGGAGGTTCTCTATGTTTGTGTCGATTTCTTTCCACCCAAATTGAGTGAATCATGGCTTGGAACATGTATCGAATGATGAATATCAGGAGTCGGTCGTGGTGTGAGGTGGAGATGAAGTGAGCAAGGGCCAACCAATATGTTGTGTAATCGTTTTGTAGTACTCCATGGGCCAAAGCAAACCAAATTGTCGATGAGTAGCTACAAGAGAAGAAGAGATGGCTTCGAGTTTCCATCGGGTTGTGGCAAAGGACACAAGCGGTAGGGATGTTCAGTTGCCATTGCATCATGCGGTCTCCCGTCGATAACCGATCATGGAATGTAAGCTATGCTAGAAAAGAATACTTTGGAGTTGCATTTGAGAACCAAACCCCAAACACTCCTTCTTTAAATCGCAATAAATGTCGATCTTCCTCATGTCTCCTTTTACTAGCCCGAGCTTCATCGATCGATAATGTCTTCGATCTGATTTAGAGTGGGCATACGGTGTCTCTGTCTTCTATGATTCGTCACCACCATTGCCACTGTCTCATGAGCTGATTTAGTTTCGGTTTTTCTAAAATTTAAGATGATAAAACCTATTAGGTTAAAGTATAAAGCAAATTCGGTTTGGTTTCGATTTATTAATTAAGCATTCTATTAAATGCGGTTTAGTTCTGTTTCCTATTAAATCTATGTGTTTGTCTCTTCGATGCTCATCTAATTTAGAAACCCTAATTCATGGATTCGAATTAGTGTCGAAACTTTTATTGTATCAGAAAAATGATGTTTTGGCATGGCAAGGTTTCGAATAACTTCGAGCTGATAAATATTTTGAAATTTCTTAGATTTTGGTGATATTCGTTTATATGTTTGGATGCAGTGGACCAGTGGTAGATGTTATTCTCTATGCTTGTGTTACATAAATAGAATTTGTCCCCTCTATTCTTACTGTAATGTGTGCATTTACCACATTTCCATAGAGAAAAATGAAATAAAATATAAAAAAGGGTTTTTGTATGCATTTTCTTGAGCTGAGCCATCACTGTTTTTAAGTAAGACGTGGACAACTCCATAGCCGCTCTTTAATGTCTATCCAAGCGTCTCTAGAGTCGCCGTCAATGTCCAAAATGTTCTAACATGACCCTAGCTTTAGTGTTTCTATCTCCTTTTGTATTATATTAAAATCCTTGTCCTTTAATTCTTTCTAGCTCTCCCATTCCTCAAAATCCCACACATACATACATACACACATACATTATACATACATACATACATATATATACATACATACACACACATACATACATACATACATACGTAACTTACACACACATACATACATGTATTGGATTGGTGGTGATGGAATGGGATTGAGAAATAATCCTGTGTGTGTTTGCTTGCTTCTGGAAATGGCATCTTCCGTTGATGTGTCTTTTACGATTTCATTGGACAAGATGTTTGGATTTTCCACTGTGACCTCAAATCTCTTGTTCCTTAACAAAATGTGACCCTTTTGTCCCATTTTGTCACGTCGACATACCCATATTGTCTCCTTTTGAATCGGAGAGTTTGGTCATATTGGTATTGAATGGTATAGTATTTTTGTTTTTTTTTTTCACTTTTATCGTTCATAACAGTCACCAAACTTTCATATTTTACATTCATTAAACTTTTACATTTTCATGCTTTTGAATATTCTATATATATTGTGCACGTGTTAAAAATATATGTAGTACTAAACCTAACTAATCTAGAGAAATTGTGCGCGACAATATTCAAACGGCTATGTAACAACCACTACAAGAAAACACGCGCATTTCCGACGGCGTTTTTGACGGGTTCCAAACCGTCAAAAAATTCCGACGGAATACCGAGGACATACCGAGGGAATTCCGACGGATTTATTCCCTCAGAAATCGGTCGGAATATTCCGACCGATTCAATTCCCTCGGAAATCGGTCGGAATTTTCCGACCGATTAGCAGCCGTCGGAATCGGTGGGTAATTTCCGATCGATTTCCGACGGATATATATATA
>PKMM01027584.1:0-16903 GCA_002933915.1 Eutrema heterophyllum | reverse complement strand
GTTTCCGCTGGATTCAGTTGTTTTACAAGAGTGTTTTGTAAACATTCCTTGCCTCTTTTAATTTTCACATGTCGTCCTTGTTCCCAAGTTGTTCCAATGTTTAATTCGTGTGTTTCCTGTCTCTGGTCTTTTGAAGATTCATGTGTATAGTTGCAGAGAACAAACAAACATTTCTCTATAAATACTTCTCTCCTCATTCACAACATTCACAACAAACACAAAGCAAAAAAAAATTACACAATGTCTTATTTTCGATCGTGGATGGACAAACCTTGGTGTGATCCCGCGACGGGGGAATTGACGGATGAGTTCGCACAAGGTGTGGAGGAGTTCATGAACTTTGCGTCAAACAATAGCATGACATCGAAATACGGTAATATGTATTGTCCTTGTACTAAATGTCGGAATCATAGATTAGTCTCTGTTAGGGAAGTAAGGAAGCATTTATATAGGACTGAATTTATGCCTGGTTACAAGATTTGGTATACCCACGGAGAAACTGATTCAATGGTGCAAGATTATGGTAATTATGGTAACACATCGGATAGGTTTGGTAGTACTTCGGGTACTAGGTTAGAGGAACCAACCCCGGAAGTAGATGTAAACGCAAATTACACTCAGATGGTGAATGATGCGTTTCGTGAAAACATAGCATCATATCATGTTGAGGATGGTAACATGATAGAGGAACCAAATTTAGAAGCGCGGAAGTTTTTTGATATGTTAGGTGCGTCTAAGCAGCCATTATAGAAAGGATGTAGAGATGGAATATCGCATTTATCAACTGCCAGCAGGTTGATGACTATAAATATGGATTTCAACTTGGCCGAGGATTGTGTTGATGCGATAGCTGATTTTGTGAGAGATATCTTACCTGAAGATAATATTTCACCGGCTTCATACTACGAGATTCAGAAGCTTGTAGCTGGTCTTGGATTACCGTATCAAATGATAGATGTGTGCATCGACAACTGTATGATCTACTGGAGAAAGGACGAAAACCGGTTGAAGTGTCGCTCTTGTCACAAACATCGGTATCATGATACATGTGGCAGAGTACATGTTCCACATAAACGGATGTGGTATTTGCCCCTAGCTGATAGGTTGAAGAGGTTATATCAATCCAAGCGCACGGCAAGGCCTATGAGATGGCATGCAGAACTCAGATGGAGAGATAGTGCATCCCTCAGATGCAGAAGCATGGAAACATTTTCAAAATGTTTATCCTAGTTTTGCGTGTGAGCCAAGGAACGTATACCTTGGGTTATCTACGGATGGATTCAACCCTTTTGGAAAGCATATGAGGAAATATTCGTTGTGGCCAATAATCGTCACACCTTACAACTTGCCGCCAAATTTATGCATGAAACGAGTTTTTGTTCCTCACGATCCTCGTCCTCGGTCCAGAGCATCCTAAGAGATCTCTAGATATTTTCTTGCAGCCATTAATTTATAAGTTGAGAATGTTGTGGAAAAATGGTGTTGAAACGTTCGATGTTTCCCTGCAACAGAATTTTATGATGCGTGCGGTACTTATGAGGACCATAAGTGAATTCCCAGTATACGGTATGCTATCCGGATGGTTGACGCATGAAAGGTTAGCGTGTCCGTATTGTCAAGATAACATTGATGCTTTCCAATTGAAGAACGGACGTAAGACTTCTTGGTTCGATTGTCATCGACGATTTCTACCGCATGATCATCCATATCGTCGGAGCACAACATTGGTTAGAAAGAACAAAAAAGTTCTTGATGGTCCACCTCCTGAGTTAGATGGGAATTACATTATTACTCAGTTGAGAGATTTTGGTGCTGATAAGACAGTTTCATGCGGGGGTAATGGGCATTATCCCATAGACGGTTGTGGCGAGTACCATAATTGGCACAAGAAGAGTATTTTCTGGGATTTGCCATATTGGAAGGACCATTTGTTGCGCCATAATCTAGATGTGATGCACATTGAAAATAAAATTTTCGACAACATCATGAACACTGTTCTAAATGTGCAAGGGAAGACAAAAGATAATTTGAAGGCCAGATTGGACTTGCCATATATTTGTTCCCGTAAGGAGTTGCATGTAATGGCGAACGGGAAATCACTGCCCCCTGCTTTCCGGTTGGATGCGACTTCAAAGGAGGAGTTCTTCGATTGGATTAAGCACGGTGTCAAATTCCCAGACGGATACGCATCTAACCTTCGTAATTGCGTTGATAGTTCAGAATGAAAGTTTTATGGGATGAAGAGTCATGATTGTCATGTTGTCATGCAGCGCCTCCTTCCATTTGCATTTGCATATCTTCTTCCTAGAAACGTCCATGGAGCTATTGCAGGTACGTATACATTAACACTATTATGTATGTATGTTACCATATTTTTATTTGTCATTATATGCTACGTAATTTTGTATGTCTACTATATATGCAGGGATCGCTGCTTTCTTCCGGGATCTATGCACGAGATTACTTACATCAGACGGTATCAGAAATTTGGCGGAAAATATACCGGTTCTCCTTTGCAACCTCGAGAAAATATTTCCTCCTGCCTTTTTGATGTTATGGAACATCTTCCTATCCATCTCCCTAGAGAAGCAGCACTTGGTGGGCCGGTTCAATACCGATGGATGTACCCTTTTGAGCGGTATATGTTCCACCTAAAGAAAAAGGTGAAAAATCTAGCTAGAGTCGAAGGTTCTATCGTCGAGCAAAGCATTAATGAAGAAACTTCTAACTTTGCCGGCTACTACTTTCCAGCGCATGTCCAAACAAAAAATAGACGTCCGGCACGGCATGATGATGGAGGGAAACCAACTAGTTATCTTGTCTATGTCTCCGATATATTTACTCAGATTGGACGAGTAAGTGGAAAAGGCAAGGATCGGCGACTATTAGAGGAGGAGCAAAGGCATTTGCATATGTATATTCTGACAAATTACGATGACGTTTTGGAATATGAGAGGTACCTAAAATTTAATTTTAAAATTTGTTAACAAAGTTTACTAATGCTATTTTCTAATGCATTTGTTCATACATAGGATGTTCATATCCCAAATACGCAATTGTTATCCAAATTACACAGAGGATGAGCTTCTTGTCGTCAAGCAGAATGACTTCGCTCCTTGGTTGCAATATTATGTAAGTGTTAAACGATATATATATATATATATATGCTTTATAATTAAATTGTACTTGAATTCCTTTATATAAACATTTTGTCGATTATTGTCGAAATGTAATTTTTACATGTAGGTTGGTCAGATGACTGCTAGAGGTGAATCGTTTCCGACGTAGTTAGTTGAGATGGTGAATGGCCCAAAGTTTATTGCAAAGTCTTACCTGATGTATTGCACCCGAGGGTATGCTTTTAAGGTTCATCGGGAAGGAAGCTCAAAGACAATTAGTAATTCTAGTATATCGTCTCAATCTGGAGAAGTTGTCTACTACGGTGTCCTTCGCGAAATATTGGAGGTCCATTATCCGGGAATGATCGATTTGAGGTTAATTGTGATCTACTGCGATTGGTATAATCTAGTGGATGGTGTACGTCAGGACGCATTTGGTGTTACATATGTCCACTCTCGACGGCGACTTCAGAAATACGATCCTTTCATTCTTGTTTCACAAGCAGATCATGTTTCCTACATTCATTTCCCACGGGTTACGAATAGGCATGACCCTTGGATTACTGTTACGTCGATACACCCAAGGGGAATAGTTTTTGGTGTTTCCGAGCACGAGCCTTTGCAGGAAAACGCAATTGGTAACTTAGCTTCGATCAAGCATTCTCTTGAAGTTGACCTCGTGGTTGATTTCACCATGGACATGGAGTACGAGGTATTTGAGGATTCTGAGGAAGAGATCGGCGAATTTGACGAGGATTCCGATTCAGCAACGTCAGATTATTCATCATCGGGCTCAGAGTAATTAATTATGTAATAAATTTTATTTCTCTATGTATTGTTTAATTTCACAAGTCATGTTGTTTCGAGTCTTTTATTTCATTGAGTCTAAAGCTGATAGGACCATTAATTATATAAGGTCCCCTTGCAGCCTTGTAATGTTTTTCACATTTTGATGAAATAAAAACCTATTTTTACCTTTTGATGATGCAATAAAACATAGTTTACAATTTCGGATTTTAGCCGAAGATTCTGAAAATGTCTCGGCTAAAACTGAAAATGCATGGATCCGTCGGAAATCCCTCGGAAATTTCTGAGGGATTTCCGACAGATTCATGCATTTTCAGTTTTAGCCAAGCTATTTTCAGATAAACCTTAAATCCGTCGGAAATTTCCGAGGAATTTCCGTCGGTTTAGGGTAATAAACCTCGAATTTGCCGGATTTTTAACATGTTAGGTCTTGATAAATGTAGAAGTACCAAATTAAAACTATTTTTTGTGAAAGGCTTGATAAATGTAGAAGTACCAAATTAAAACTATTTTTTGTGAAATGTTATTAAGAATCAAACATTTTTAAGTTTTTAATTGAAACCTTAATAAGACATGTAAGTAATCTTATATGTTCTATGTGTTTTTATGAATGCTTGAACTCGTTCATCGATCGATTGTTTTGAAATCCAATAAATTATGTCGGAGCTCTCCTTCTAGCCGCCGCCGGAGCTCTCCTTCTCGCCGCCGCCGGAGCTCTCCTTCCCGCCGCCGCCGGAGCTCTTTTCTCTCTTATTTGATGTAAGCCAATTTTTTTTTTTTAGCTTGTTAGAATTAGGTTGTTAGATTGTTGAATTTGTGGAATTAGATTAGGTTGTTAGATTTGTTTTTTTTGTGAATGTTAATTAGGTTTTTAGATTTTATTTGTGATTAGATTTAATTAGGTTAATTAGATTGTTATTTTTTTGTTGAATTTGTAATTATATTTATAAATAGAATGTATTTGTTCAATTTGTGACTAAATAAATTTATAAAAACGTTTTTTTTACATATATTTATTAAAAACGTTTTTTATAATTATATTTTTTTATAAATGAACTTTGTAAAAACGTTTTTAATACATATAATTATAAAAAACGTTTTTTATAATTATATATTTTATAAATGAATTTTGTAAAAACTTTTTTAATACGTATAATTATAAAAACGTTTTTATAATTATATTTTTTATAAATGAATTTTGTATAAACGTTTTTTATAATTATATTTTTTATAAATGAATTTTGTAAAAACATTTTTAATACATTTAATTATAAAAAACGTTTTTCATTAAATATATTTTTTAAAACGTTTTTGATAAATATATTTTATAAATAAATTATTTAAAACGTTTTTTTTTTATTAAAAACTTTTTTAAAAAAATGTTTTTTATAAATGTATTGATTTTTTAGATGATTCAGTTTTTATGTTTTTTTAAATGATTCGGTTTTTATGTTTTTATATTTGTAGGTCTTACGGTCAATTCGATCGAGACCGTCTTGGCGGTTCGAGGCAATCGGGCCGGAGGAGTACTTCCGCAGATCCGAGCCCGAGTACTTTTCCGCCTTCTACGCCTCATGTGCCGTCTATTCCAGACATCGAGAGTGTAGCTCCTCCGAGGATCATGACCATCGAGGAGCTCGTCCAACAGCCGAGACAAGAATTACTCACAGTTCTCGATCCGGACCTCTGCATTCCGAGATCTACTTGGTAATATTTTTTTTTTCTTATTTAATAATTTTTTTTGTTTAATTACCGATTTTTAATTTTTTTTTTATAGGTTTGGAATATCCGGGAATGACATTAGCAAGTCGATTCTAAAGATGTTGCACTCCATCCTTGACAAACCGTACAAGAAATTTTCGGGTATTCCGTCAGACGAATAAAACATGTGGTTACGGACGTTTGCGGTAAGTTAACATTTATTTAATTTTTGTTATATATTTTGAGATTTTTTTAACATCTTTAATTATATTTGTTTTGTAGCAAGAATTTAATTGGAACTGTACCATCACGAAAACGGTGGAGACGAAATTTTTAAAGGAGGCTAAAACGCAATTCTCGCGCAACATGAACGAGTGGAAGAAGGTTTGGAAAAGGCGTGGAGAAAAGCCAAAAGGCTTGAACGCGGAGGTGTTTCAAGAGTACATCCCGTATTGGCAACTGCCGACGACCGTAGCTCTATCTCAGACAAACTCCAAGAACCGGAATAGTCCCCGAGAAGGGAAGGGACCCGCTATCCACAACAACGGGGCGAAGAGCTTCAAAAAATCCGAAATCGAAATGGTAAGTATTTTTAGTGTTTTTAATTATATTTATTAGTAACTAACGGTTTAGTTATTTTCTAGACGGAGGAAGAAGGCGAAGTTCCGGATCACCTACTGATGGTGAGGACGCACACCAACAAGAAGACCGGCCAAATTCAAGATCCTGCCGCCATGGAGCTCGTCGAGAAGGTGACGAAGGTGCAGGAAGAGATCCTTACCCAGAGATCGCAGGACGGCACCACCGCTTCCAACCAGCTAACTCGGGCCGAGATTAACGACATAGTGCTCGGGGTAAATAATAATTATAGATTATCATTTCAATTTAGATATTTATTTGTTAATAAGATCTAATGTTTGGTATCGTTTTTGTAGGAGGTACCTGTTAAAAAAGGTCGTCGGCCAGGGTTGGGTAACATTGCGTCCCAACCTTCAACTTCTTCGGGTAGTTTTTCGATGGATCCAGAGATTCTCCGGCAAAACGAAGAGCTCAAGGAGAAGGTAACGGCTTTGGAGGACGAGCTCTCGACACAGAAAACAAAGAGCGAGGCTTTGGAGAGCAAGCTCTCGACTCAACAAACAAGGAGCGACAAAATGACGAATTACTTCAAATCGAAGTTCCCTGATTTCCCGCCATATTTATTTTGATTTAGTTTTTTTTGTAATTTTCCAACAATTTCTAAAACTTTTAATAATATTTTATAATTTTATAAGATTTTTAAATATTAATTAATTTTACATTTTCGTTTTTAATAAATTATTTAATAAATAAATAATTCTATTTATTATTTTATTTTTTTTAAAATCGGATTTTTTAAATCCGTCGGAAATTTCCGAGGGATTTCCGACGGATTAATGACCCGACGGATTTCTTAGGACTTAGTACCCTCGGGAAATTTCCGAGGGATTTCCGAGGACTTGTCCGTCCGGGATAATTCCGAGAGATTTCCGGGGAAAAATCCGTTGGGTAATTAAGCCCTCGGAAATCCGTCAGAATTATCTCGGACGGACAAGTCCTCGGAAATCCCTTGGAAATATCCTGAGGGTACTAGGCCCTTGGAAATCCGTCGGGTAATTTATCCGTCGGAAAGTTCCGAGGGATTTCCGACGGATTTTAATTTCCGAGGAGATAGATCCGACGGCTGAAAACCGTCGGAAATCCGTCTGGAAAGGCTGTTTCCGACGGGATACCGACGGTTTTGGCCATTCGTTTCAGGCATATTTCTTGTAGTGAACTATATTATTTTAAACGGCTACAACTCCGTCTAAAACACGTTGGAAATCCGTCAAAAATATACTGACGGACGCATGTCGTCGGAACGCCGTCGGAAATGTCCGACGGATTACCGACAGGTATTTTTTTCCGACGGATGTTACTTTCGTCCAAACCCCGTCAGAAATCCGTCGGAAATTACCGACAGATTTATGTCCGTCAGAATTTCCGTTGGAAAGTGCCATATTTTCTTGTAGTGAATGGGGGTTGCTAGAGTAGATCAATTATTCACTAGTGATTCGAGTTCTAGAACAAATCTAGTTAATTATTCCTTGTTTAATTTATTTACATGAATAGTCCATGATCCCTGGCGATATCCATGCTGCCAACGCCTCATCTCTGATTATAGCTTATTTATTACTTTACTTAGTATCAGTGGATAATCCGCGATTCGCGCGGTATATTATATATTTATTTATCGATGTAGTTAAAAATATATATGGTAATAGCAAAACTTTTAATTAAATTTAGTAGTTTGCAAAAAGAATTTTTAATTATAATTTAGTATATCTAGTATTTGATGGGTTATATTCAATAAAATAAAATTTATTTTAAAACATATAATAAATACCATTTAAAACCTACGTTAGAGAATAATTGATATATTTATACTTCTTTTTTTGAAATATGGGTCGAATTTCCATTCATCTACATCAATCTCATTATGAAATCATCTAACATATTTCCAAGATGCACTCATAATCTCTCTCACTTTATCTCACTCTCTATATTTTTTTATAAGAATCTCACTCTCTATCTCTCACTTATGAATGCGATAAATTGAACTGCATACCACATTTTGGTATGATTTAACCTAAGAATTTCCATTCATCTACGTCAATCTCATTCTGAAATCACTAACATGTTCCCAAGATACACTCATAATCTTTCTCTCACTTTATTTCATTCTCTATCTATTTTTTATAAGAATCTCACTCTCTATCTCTCACTTAACGCGATAAATTGAACTACATATCACATTTTGGTATGATTTAATCTAACTTTCATTATTTTCTTCATATTTTCTATTTTTTTGGCCAGTTTTGGTGTCTTATTCCTGACTTCAGTGTTGTGGAGCTTTCGGGAGGACTTCACTCATTCGTCCTCTCAATGATTGGCTTGAACATGTTATCATTTTGGGATACTATAATTTGTCTCTCATAACACGCATTCTTGCATACCCATCAAAAGATTGGAGTTGCAATTCGAGCTTATAGAAACTCTTGCGAGTATTCCTTTGTTGAACGAATCCTTATTCGCATGCTTAAACACCGATTTCTAACCATCAAAATGCATTGTCTTTTTCCCCATATAACCCACTTAAAATTAACTGACAAATTCCGAAAGTTTGTCCAAAACAATGACTAGTTTTTTTAATTACTTTTAAAAAAATTTAAAATATTTTTATACATTTGTTTTGGAACTAATATGTATTGGTTGTTTTAAATTATATATGACAACATTGTTGATTTTATTTATAAAAAAATAAATACATAAATTATAAACACTAAATTATACAATTAGAGTCTTGTCCAATAAGACTATAAGAAGCCATGAGAAACCAGTTAAATGTTTTTATATCCAAATNATTTATGTTAATTTTATTTTATGATTTAATGTTTTAAATTATTTAGAATTTATATCATTGTAATATTTTGCTTTTTTAACGGTTTTGGAATGGATTTGGATATTCGCGGATATTAGAAAATCCGGATTCCAAAAGTTTTTTTTTTGGATTTAGGAAAATCAGGTATGAATCCGGTTATCCTACTTGTTTCTCTCTAATCTTATATCTTATTTTAATTATACATTACTTTATTATTTAAATAAATTTATATAATCTATTTATCATAGAATCATAACTCTTCACTTTATATTAAAATAAGTTTATAATGTAGTATTATTATTAATATTTCCATGTATTCATCTAAAAGTAAATATTTTTCTAAACTCTATTAATAAATCTCATAAAACTAAAATTCATCAATTGAAGTTTACTATATGAACTATCTTGTATAACAAAATGTCTTTTCATATTCTAAGGAAAATTAGTATATTAATGGATGACAATTATTATGAGTATTATGGAATTAAGTGATTATGGGATTAGGATATGTAATAGAGAATAAGTGAGTGATGTTGTGTCATAAATTTAGAGTATGAAAAGATGACGTGGCAGTCTAAGAAGAGAGAAAAATTCAACTTTATATATATAGATTTTCGTCACTATTCACATCTCACAAACAACACTCATATATCATTGGCTTAGCTTAATTTTACTTTTAAAATTCATAACATAATTTATTGGTTTCATGGATTCCAGTATACTATTGCGTTTGATGTGCCACTTGTAGTTTTATTTTAGGATAAAACCTGACACATCTCAAGTTTTTGGAGCCGTTGGTAAGAACATTAATGATATAAAGAGTTTGAATCCTTTGAAGTATTTTCTAGATGTTGAAGTAGCTCGTAATCCACAATATATTTTCATATCGCAACACAGATATGCTCTTGATATTATCACGAAAGCTGGCCTCCTAGACACTAAGCACTCTTCATTGCTTACTAAACAAAATAACAAGTTGATATGACCGATCACTACAAGAAAACATCCCGATTCCCGACGGGAATTCCGACCAAAAACATTTCGTCGGATTTTCCCGACCAATTTCCGATAAAATACCGAGGAAAAAATATCCGTCTGAAATTGGTCGGGAATTCCCGACGAAATGTTTTTGGTCGGAAATTGGTCTGGAATCCCGACCAATTTCCGATGACTTAGAGACCGATGTATAATCGTCGGAATTTGGTCGGAATTCCAGACCAATTTCCGACGAAATAGATCCGTTAATCTGCCTGTTACATTAGCCGTTTTATAGCCGTTTGCAATTATAAAACCGGTCGGAAATCGGTCGGAAATTAGTCGGAAATACGCGGAAAATCCATTATAAATATCTCTCCACCCTCATTCACAACTTACACACAAAAAAAAACTTAGAAAATGTCTTCTTCAAATCCAAACCTTTATGATTATTTTCGATCGTGGATGGATAGACCACGGCAAGATCCAGCGACGAATCAACTGACGGATGAGTATGCACAAGGTGTTGAGGAATTCATGACATTTGCGACAAACAATAGCATGACGTCGGAATACGGTAAATTGTATTGTCCATGTACTAAATGTCGGAATCATAGATTAGTCTCTATTAAGGAAGTATGGAATCACTTTTATAGGAATGGGTTTATGCCGGGTTACAAGGTTTGGTATACGCACGGAGAAACTGATTCAATAGTGCAACATTATTGTAGTAGTTTTAATTATTCGGGTAGGATAGAGGAACCAACCCCGGAAGTATATGCAAACGTTCAGGTGGTGAATGATGCATTTCGTGAAAACGTACCATCGTATGTCCAGGATGGTATTGGAATAGAGGAACCTAATTTGGAAGCTCGGAAGTATTTTGACATGTTAGATGCAGCTAAGCATGCACTATACGAAGGATGTAGAGAGGGAATATCGCCTTTATCAACTGCAAGCAGGTTGATGATTATAAAGACCGATTTCAACTTGGCGGAGGATTGTGTGGATGCGATAGTTGAATTTGTGAAAGATATTTTACCTAAAGATAATATCTCACCGGCTTCATACTACGAGGTTCAGAAATTTGTAGCTGGTCTTGGATTGCTGTATCAGATGATAGATGTGTGCATCGACAATTGTATGATTTACTAGAGAAAGGACGAAAACCGTCTCAAGTGTCGTTTTTGTCAGAAACCTCAGTATTAGGAAACGGGTGGCAGAGTACCAGTTCCACATAAACATATGTGGTATTTGCTGGTAACAGAGAGGTTGAAGAGGTTATATCTTTCCGAGCGCACGACAGGACCTATGAGATGGCATGCAGAGCATAACTCAGATGGAGAGATTGCTCATCCCTCAGATGCAGAAGCGTGGAAATATTTTCAAGAGGTCTATCCTAGTTTTGCGTATGAGCCAAGGAACGTATACCTCGGGTTATCAACAGATGGATTCAACCCTTTTGGGAAACATGGGAGGCAATATTCATTGTGGCCAGTAATCGCCACACCTTACAATTTGCCGCCTAGTTTGTGCATGAAACGAGAGTTTTTGTTCCTCACGATTCTTGTCCCCGGACCGGAGCATCCTAAGAGATCCCTTGATATTTTCTTGCAGCCATTAATTTATGAGTTAAAAATGTTATGGAAAGATGGTGTTCAAGCGTTCGATGTTTCTCTCCAACATAATTTCACGATGCGTGCGGTACTTATGTGGACCATAAGTGATTTTCCATCATATGGTATGCTATCTGGATGGTCGACTCATGCAAGGTTGGCGTGCCCTTATTGTCAAGATAACACTGATGCGTTCTAGTTAAAGCACGGTCAAAAGACTTCTTGGTTCGACTGTCATCGACGATTTCTACCGCATGATCATACATATCGTCGGAGCACGACATTGTTTAAAAATGGTAAAAAAGTATTTGATGGTCCACCTCCTGAGCCGGATGATATTTGGTGTTTCCGAGCATGACCCTTTACAGGAAACTGCAATTGGTAACTTAGGTGAAATCGAGCACTCTCTTGAGGTTGACATTGTGGTTGACTTCACCGGTTTGGGCGGGGATTACGAAGTATTTGAGGATTCTGAAGAAGAGAGAGGAGAATTTGATGATGATTCCGATTCAGCTACTTCAGATTATTCATCGGACTCAGAATAATTTTGTAACAAATTTTTTATATGCATTTATTTTTAAGTAAAACATTTTATAAACTTTTCCATATGCATTAATTAATTGTAAGAGTTATTCGGAATCAGAATAATTTTTTTTAGAATCAGAATTAATTTTCCACGCATATATTAATTATTCAAAATCATAATAATTTTTTTTTAATTCCGTTTTTCCGACCGTTTTCCGACCAGATATATTATGCGTGGTCGGAAGTTGGTCGGAAATTCCAGAACAATTTCCGACCGTTTGTAAAATGTTTCATCGTACACACAATAAACGTGTTATGGAATAATTTTAATGTCCGTCGGAAATTGGTCGGAAATTTCTGACCATTTGGGGTTTCGAAACCTCAAACCGCAAAAATTTGATTATAGTTATGTTTGCTAGGGTCAGATATGATATTTTGAAATAATTCAATGTCCAACTATCTTAAGAATCAATATTTTTGAGCATTTAATCAAAACCTTACAAGAAAACGAAAAGTGTAAGTATAAGTTCTATGTTTCGTTAAGAGAGCTTAAACCCGTTCTCCTATCGATTCATAAAAATTGTCATATACTTTATTTTATGTTTACTTTGCCAGATAGTTTTAAGATATAAGATGTTTAGATATTTTTTAAAGCCTATACGGTATTAAAATTTAGAATTTCATACCCTAAACCCTATTTGGTCGGAAATTGGTCATAATTCCCGACCAATTTCCGACGAATATTAAATTCTACGACAGTTACACATGTTTAATGCCCAATCAAATGACATGCAATTTGTATTCTGGTCGGGAATTGGTCAGGAATTTCCGACCAATTTCCGACCATACTTAAAAAAAACCAGAAATATACCGCGCCAAACAAAAACTCGATGGAATTCATTTAGCGGTTTATTAAAAATTTCCGACTAGATCCCGACCGTATGGGTCGGTCGGAAATCGATTTCATTAAATCGAAAACTGTTCTTCTTCTTCCTCATTTTCTTTCCTTTCATCTTCTCTTCTTCTTTAGATCTCTTTTCTTCTCTCTTTTCTTCTTCCTCTTCTCTTCCTCTTCTCTTCTCTTCTCTTCTCCTTGCTAACTCCTCTCTCTTCTTCTTTAGGTCGCCGCCGCCGCCGTTGAATCCCCACGCCGGAATTCCTCCACGTCGCCGCCCACCAGTAGCAATGTAAGAATTTTTTTTTTCTTTCCCTAATTCATTTTGTTAAATTAGTTAATTAACTTTGTTAGATTTGTTAGGTTTGTTAGATTTTAGGTTAGATTGTTGGTTAAATATGAAAGGTTAGAATATAGGTTAGATTGTTGTTAGGTTAATATTGTAGATATTGTGTTTGAATAATTTAGAACAAATTTCGTGAAAAAATTAGGAAAATTTTTTTGTGTTAATTCGAAAATAGTTTTAGGTCTTTCACAAGTGATTTTTAATTTTTTAAAGAATATTAGAACATTTTTTTGCATTTTACAAGTGATTTTAAATATTTTTACAAGTGATTTTAAATGATTTTTTCATTTTACATGTGATTTTAAATGTTATAAGTGCTTTTAATTTTTTAAGAATATTAGTAAATTTTTTGCATTTTACAAGTATTTTAAAATTTTGTATGTTATATAAAACATTTTGAAAATTTGAAAATTTTTAATGTTATATAAAACGTTTTTGGCAAAATAAACAAATTCAGAATTTCCGTAATTTTTTTTCCGTTACTTGGAAATATTTTTTGTATTTTCTACGTTTTTAATAATTCTAACAACTAACAATTTTTTCGTTTTTCTTTTCTAGGTCGTACGAGGGTTTCGATAACATTCGCCGCTGTGGTTCGTCTCAAGGCATGCAACCACATCAACATAGCGGTTCGCCATCGGAGACCTGTCCAAGACAAAGTCCGAATGTCCCAGAGTCGCATAGTCAAGCTCCTCCAATCATGTCCATCGAGGAGTTAATCCAACAACCGGGGCGGGACTTGCACATCCAGCTCGATCCACGTCTAATTGGAAGATCGACATGGTAAAATTAATATATATTTTTTTTTAATGTCAAATTGTTTATAAGTTTTCTTTTTTGTAGGTTTGGTATATCGAACAACGGGATTAGTAAGTCCATTTTGAGGATGTTGCTTTCGATGCTCGAGAAACCGTACAAGAAGTTTTCAAATATCCCGTATGAGGAGAAACAAATCTGGTTTAGACAATTTGCGGTAAGCTGTAAATTACTAAATTTTTTCTATATATTTATATGTTTTTAAATATTTTGATAAGTTTTTTTTCTATTTACATGGCATCACTCCGACACGACCACAGTTGAAACGGAGTTTATGAAGGAGGCGCGTACGCAGTTCAAGAGAAACATGAACGAGTGGAAGCAAAAGTGGAGGAAGGGCCAAGACAAACCGAAAGGCTTGAACCATTCGATTTGGGAAGACTACAAACCATATTGGCAAAACCCCGCGACAGAGAAAACCTCGAAGACTAATTCGAGAAACCGAAAGAGTGATCACTCCGGTAAGGGACAATACGTCCACAACTCCGGTTCGACCAGCTTCCGGACCCGAGAAATACAAATGATAATCTTTTATTGTTTACATTGTTTTCTATTTTTAATTGTTAAATTATTTATTAATATTTAAATTTATTCGTTTTTTTAGACAAATGAGGCCGGAGGTGTGCGTCTGAATCACTTGGAATTGATGAAGACGTGCCACACGAACAAGACAACCGGGGTTATTCAGGATCCCCTCATGAGGGAGATCTACGAGAACGTGACGAAGAAGAAGGATGAGCTGACCCAGCAGTCACGAGCTGACCCAGCAGTCACAAGCCGACTCCTCCTCTTCCTTTGGGATATCGCGGGAAGAGGTCAACCATCTCGTTATCAACGTAAGTTTTTTTTTTTTTCATGTAGTTTTACATTATAAAATTATAATGTTCTAATTTATTTTTAATTTCTATAGGAATTTCCCCTTGATAAAAAAGGGCGGCGTCGCGGGGGTTTGGGTAAGGTCCCGGTTATAGAAGCTGGGGCTTCGGGTTCTCCTTATTTCTCTGAAGATCTCGTCCACCAGAATGAAGAGCTGAAGTCAAAAGTAGCAACTTTGGAGGTGCCGAAGGTGGACACCGAAACGCAGCTTTCCGAGGCAAGGTCGGAAATCGCTAGCCTGTCGGAATGGATGAAAGCGAAGTTCTCGGATTTCCCAGGCACGGGAAGAAGGGAAACGGAAACAGGATCGGGAATTTAATTTTAATGTTTTTGTAATTTCAAAACAATTTTATTTTATTTCAAATTAATTTTATTTTATTTCAAAACAATTATTATATTTTAATTTTAATTTTCATTTTCGAATTATTAATTTAATTTAATTTAAAAAAAATCATTAATTTAAAGAATTTTAAAAATATTGTTTTTAATTACCTGTCGGAAATTGGTCGGGAATATCCGGTCCGGATTTGGTCGGAAATTATCCGGTCCGGAATTGGTCGGACATTCGTCCTCAGAATTAGGTCGGAAAATCGTCGGTAATTTCCGACGCTTACTACCATCGGGAATTTGTCCCGTCGGGAAATCGTCGGGAATTCCCCGACTATTAATATTGGTCGGAATCTGGTCGGGAAATATGGTGGTCGGAAATTGGTCGGAAATTCCCGACCAATTTCCGACGATTTTTGCTTCCCGACGCTCTAGTTCCGACGGGACAAATTGGTCGGAAATCCGTCTGGAAAGCCGTTTTCCGACGGTTTCCCGACCGATATGGCCGTCGGGAATCGGCTGTTCTCTTGTAGTGGATACATTTTGATATTTCACAAGGAGGTTGATCTATCTTATTCACACATAACGACATTTAGTTATGTCGTTCACATATTGAGACGATTTCTTCATGCTCTTCGAGAGGCCCATTGACAAACTGCATTTCGTGTTGGGCGTTATATAAAATGGCGTCCTGATCAAGGCATGATGTTAATTTCTTAGTGTGGTTGACAACTTTCTGCTTAGTATGATGCAGACTAGGCAATTTCACCAAATACGTGTTGTTCTTTGAGTGTTCATATCGTCTTTCTTAGTACATCTCGTATTGCTTGGAAGACGAAGAAGCACCGCACTTTTTCTCATTCATGCTGAAGCAGAGTATCACTCTATGGGTATTGTGACTGGTGAATTATAATGGTTTAAAGAATTGTTGTTAGTTTTTCGCATTAATCATTCGAACCAATTATTTTATTCTGTGATATTAAGACTAACATCTACATTGCTGCGAATCTCGTTTTTCACAAACGAACTAGAGCATGTTGAAATAGATTGTCATATCGCCTAAAACGCAGTTAAAAACAAGATGATTGTTACCACTCATGTGTCATCACCGGATCAACTGGCCAATTTATTTACCAAGGCATTGGGATTTGCTGTGTTTGAATATTCAAGTTAGCCATTTTGAATCTCCATACTTTAACTAGGGAGAAGGATAATTTCGTATCTATATATGGGTATACGGTATACGGTCTACGGCCTATATGTTGGTATACGATCCATATGCTGGTGTATGGCATACAAATCAAAATACGGCACATCCGATATCGATGTTTTCTATCTTGCTAAAGTTATATCGTTAGGGTTATTTAGCCTTTTCCCCAAGTTTGGTTATACTCATGAATCTTTTTGTGTAGATATCTTATTATATAATGTTGAATCTCTCGACGTGAGCGTGACACGTAC